>JAUMHI010000046.1:7700637-7746775 GCA_032359435.1 Enteromius unitaeniatus
GTAAAGGTTTGCAGAGAATTTGAGAGCTATTATTATTATTATGCAGGAAATAAAGATAATAGTTCATTATTTAAAATTTGACTAATATTTCACAATATTACCATTTTACAGTATTTGATAAAACGGCTAAATGCAGCCTTGGTAAGCATAGAAAATTACAAAAAAACAACAACCTCAATTTCTAACATTCAAGCTTATCCTGAATTTGCATTGGTGAATTCAACACTGTCAGCTTTTTCTAACTAGCTGTACAGTTTTCATTTCTATTAAATTGTTTTGAAATGATATTTATTATGGTCATTAAGTGCCACACAGAATAATGTAAAAATATAGGTATTAAAAACAGCATGTGTGTATTGCAAATACTTTCCAGATAGTAGGTTAACCAATTTTAAGTCATAAAATTACAGTGACAAACAAATGCAAATTGTTTAAATTAGACAATTAACTCCTATATCAAACAAATTTCAATGCATTTAAGTAATAACTTATTTCATAAATAAATGTGACACGAAAATAAATATATAACTGCTTTTATATTGAAAGAAGGGGCTCGTCATAATTGGGGGGTTCTGGCATTAAAAACAACCAAACAAGTCAAGCACACACACACACACACACACACACACAAATCATTAACATGTTATACACTAAACTTGATCCTTTTTGCAGCTTTAAACACACACACAAACCCTTACAGAAAAACTCCATGCATCTTCATTAACTTTTACTAAATGTCTAATCGTCATAAGCAATGGGCAAGAGATTCAGCGAACCTTAAAAAGTAGGTAAACAACGACGTAGGCATTAGATTTTGCTGGAGAATGTTAAGCATGTGCTCCATGATAGCAGTGAGATCCAGTGATCAGACGTGTTGTTAAATCATATTCCTCAACAGAACGTGAAACTTACACTAAAAGCTAAACACTGAAGATTTCTGTAACTAACGCACAGAGCGTGCACCTCTTTGCACAGCATGTTAAGCTGTACAACTTTGCAACGGCGTTGATGCAGAGAAAGAGAGCGGCTTCACAATGGGCTTGTTCGAAAGTATTGCATGAGCGCGCGGTAACGTAACGTTAGCCGTAACATCGACCTAATGTGCATTTGTACCAACAAGATTCTTCCAGACCCGACTGTTTAATTCCTTAGTATCTTTGAGAAGACATCGCTTAACTAACACCTCGAGTGATACATCACACATATTGCGTGTAAACAATTGTTTCTGGACGATTAAAACGATATATTCTTACCTTTCAAATTTTCCGCCATCTTCCGACCGCCGCCAAAATTATAGGATTGAAAAAGCGATAGGCGATTGGACGTGGGACAATTTGAGTGACGGTTTGGCCAACCAATAGAGGCGCAGTATTTCCATCGACAACTGTTTATGGGTGTTTTAAACAAAACGCATGAGAGATTTTGTAGGAAAAATCAGATTCATGATTCTTAAAAAAAGCTCTCAATACATGGACTTAACATATGTTGCACGCATTCTCAGTTATTTTAGCTCCCCATCTGCCCTTTATTTCCTTTGTCATAGTTTGCTTATTTGTAAATAAATGGCGTACTCGAAAGTCGATACGTTATTATTATTTATGCCTGAGGCTTTTGTTTAATTATACGAATTGGGGGCATTACAGATGATACATTTTGTTTAAAAAATAAATAAATAAATAGAAAACGCTTTTAATTTGTCTTTCGCCGTTTGTGAAGGCGGGGCGAAGAACTTCCGGAGAAAGTCAACATATGTTTGATGGGCGTTTATAAATACTACAGGTGCGTTTTATGCGCTTAATTTAACATTTGCATGTACAGTTTAGCGTAAACGTTTGACTTTTCACGTTTATTTATCCTCTCTCTGAAAATGCACAAGAGAGAGTGGAAAAGGCCTAAACTGCGGAATTGAGAGACCGGTGACTGTCAGCTTCATATAACAGACGTTACTGGATGCACAGAATTGATTATGAACGTTTTGTTTTGATCCTACACAAATAAGCAATTTAATCGATGACTAGTCTTGTTTGCTTTAATTAGATTTTTTATATATACATAAAAAAGGACCAGTTGACCCATTTAATTCAGTTATTACCTTCCCTGGAACAATAAATGATGAATTAAATTATGTTTATGCGCAGGCATCATGTCGTCCAGCATCGCTCGAAATTTCCGCATAGCAGCTGTCCTTCTGGTGTTTCTTGTTTTTATAGATATGATTTCACTCGCATATGCAGACAAGGTACAATTTCTACCTGTCATATGTCCATCTATCCACTCCATATTTTACCAGATGTTTCCCACTTATGTACAAATTTGTTGCCTACACAGAGTTACGAAGATGTTCGTTGCAAGTGCATCTGTCCACCTTACAGAAACATCAGTGGACATATCTACAAGAAGAATGTGTCCCAGAAAGACTGGTGAGACAAGCTACTGTATTGACCAAGAACTGTCCAAACAGACATATATTGTCTTTAAAGGTTATTAAATATATATCAATACCTATTTTCGGCTGTCTGAAAAAGAAGTGTTAATAAATTGGCTTGTAGTAATTGTCTGCATGTGGTGGAGCCCATGCCAGTGCCTGGCCATGATGTGGAGGCCTACTGTCTTCTCTGTGAGTGCAAGTATGAAGAACGAAGCAGCAACACCATTAAGGTATTGTGCGACTTCCAGAAATCAATAAATCCTATTTTGAATTAGACATGTTTATTCTAATCTACTTTTATGCCTTTGTAGTCTAGTCGTGCACTTTAAGCAAAGTTGAGGAGTATTCATAATTTGATGTATTTCCCAGGTGACCATTATAATCTACTTGTCAGTGGTTGGAGCTCTTCTGCTGTACATGCTGTTTCTACTCCTAGTTGATCCTCTAATCCGCAAACATGATCCGTACACCATGCCACTGCAGAACGAGGAGGATTCTGAGGTTTGTGCATATAAGTTTAAAATCTTTCCATTCAAATAAAACATAACATACATTTATATTACTGTTTATGACTTAATGATCAAGGAATAGTTCATTTATATTGTAATAGTACATTTATACATGGAGAATGATTGGAATAATAAACATTATTAAGGTTTTTTGCAAATATGTTTACCAATGCTGCATGTATTTATTTAAAAAAAAAAGGGGGAAAAGTAATTCTGTGAAGTATTAGTACAGTTTAAAATCACTGTTTTCTATTTCTTAATATTTTAAAATGTAATTGAATCCTGTGTTGGCAGAACTTAATTTTCAGTAGTCATTACGCCGGTCTTCAGTGTCACATAATTCTTCAGAAATCATGACATGTCTCAAGAAACATTTCTTCTTATTATAAGACTGAAAGAGTGTACGTTTCTTAGATTTGTGTATGTGTTTGATAGCAGGCTTGGGACAAAGAAGTGTATTTTTATTTAAATCCCTTTTGTAGCTAATTTGCTTAATTAGAATTTTGGGTTTAATTTTGTCATTTGTCTCCACCTACAGGATGTGAGGCCACGTGTGGATGGCTCACAAGGTCGTGGGAACACTGTTCTGGAGAGGGTAGAGGGGGCTCAGCAGCGCTGGAAGAAACAGGTCCAGGAGCAGCGCAAGACTGTGTTTGACCGCCACAAGCTGCTCAGCTAAGCCCTCAGATGGACAGCTTGAAAAAAGTCTAATGGGCACCACTGACTGAGACAGCTTGCATGGTGGTCTTATAGTTTCAGCTTATGTTTTATCAGTGGGCCTGCGTTATCATTAGTATTATAATCTTATCAAGACTGACTTGGTTGATTCCAGCTTTCAAACTGAAACTGTGAAAACATAAGGCAAGTTGTTTAATTGCTTCCTGTTAACATAGACATAAATTAAGAGTCAGCCAGCTCCATTTGGTCTCACACCCACGGTCACCTTTACATTTTTCACACAATAACTTGAATATATTAGTACTGTGACTACTTTGCTTTGAAATAGCATTGCAAAGGATGAGATTAAATGGATGTATGCTGTGTGATCTGGAGGTCCTGATGCGGACAAGTATAAAAATATAGATGCTTTAATGAATGTGTAAAATGTCATTGCACTGTTGTAGTTTCACTTTGAATGACCAAAAAATATATTTGATCATTCCTATTTTTTTATTTATTTGCAAGCTGATAATACCTTTTAGGATGTCACATGTCACAAGCATATGATTATAATGAATAAATATAAATAAATAAATGCTGTCAAATGATTAATCATGATTAAAAGTTTTTGTTTACATAATGTATGTGTGTATACTGTGTATATTTATGTATGTATAAAGGCAAACATATGCATGTGTATATTTAAGAAAAATACGTTTATGTATTCAATATTATATAAAATATAAGAATATAAATTTATATACAAGTAAATGTTTTCTAAATACTGCATGTGTTTGTATTTATATAGGCATAATAAATATACACAGTACACATATGTTATGTAAACAAAAAATTATTTTGGGTGTGATTCATCAGCACTATAATAAATGTATATATTCATAGTAGTGAGGGAAAAAAGTGGCTTTACATGATCAGCACTATTAAATAAGCTTCCTCTTATATGCTTGACAGTTTTCTTGAATTGTTTGATTTACAGACATCCAGAAATATTGATTTTGAACCTGAAAATGTGAAGGACTTTGCTTGACTATCGTATTTGCTGCTATAATCATTTTCCCATATGTATCCAAAAAACTGGCAGCTGTTGTACAGCTGAAATATTCTTGCTTATGTGAAAATGCACTTAAATATTAAATATATAAAGAATGTTGCCAACTTTCTTTGTATAGCTTTTTTCTTGAGAAAAATGACTTGTACACTTGTTTTGTTCAGCCTGGCATATTTTAACGCCACCTTATGTATCCTATTCTTAACTATTTCTCCTTTTTAATGTCTTTTATCATCTGTGGTGTTGTATAAGCAGCTGAATTTCTCTTACAGAACCTTAGTCATTCTCTTTCTTCATCTGCTGTACCCCAAGGCCGCCCATCCCCTCCTCCACCTGCCTCCACACCCCCAAGAATGGACACTGACTGCCTGTCTATATATATCCCTCAGAAGGGGCCAGCTGTGCCCAAATGCTCCCTACCCCTCCAATGCTTGCTTGTCTGGTGTAGGTTTGCAGCAGGGGCCAGGGCCAAGAAGGTACACTGTGCCTTCTCAGAGAGGGCGAGATGGTGGATGAAGCCTAGGACCATACTAAAGATCTGACCTGGACTTAGGAAGACCAAGGATTTTGCTAAACCTTTCAGGTTGTGTTTCCTTTTTGTGGGGACTTGAGAAGACTGTACTTTTGAGAGATTCAAAATGGAATCAGCCGGCAGTGGTGGTGGTGGAGTGGCAGCTTTGGCCTCGTTCATCATGAATGAAGAAGAACTGAAGAGAAAGCAAAGAGAGAAACTCAAGAAACTGCAGGCCACAGGAGGAAACCCTCGACCGCCACGATCCCTGTTTTTCTTCACGCTCAAAAACCCTTTTCGGAAGACTTGCATCAACATTGTGGAGTGGAAGTATCCTTCAAACTTACATCCATTTTAGTTTCCATTGTTTTTGACTGTGGTTTGATGTTTGTTTAGTTTTGAAGCATAATTGAGATGGGCATGCTTTAGAAAGGCATCCAACCCTCAGAGAGCTGGGTTAGCATGCATGCCAGAAAAAACATGCAAACATAACTCTGATCTGTCTAACTCGGCATCCGATGTTCAACAACAACAAAAAAGACTGAGGTATTTCCTCCATGATAGATATCTTTATCTGTGAGGTGGCGAAAATATAATCGGTCGGTTGTTTTTCATAATCCCCAGGTTTAGTGTGTCGTAAGGTGCTGAAATCTGTGTCTCAGTTGTGAACTGAAGGTGTTAAGCTTTTGTTATGTGTCAGCCTCACCATGGTCAGTTGGAAGCACTTAGATCAGGTCTATAGATGGAAGATGATAAGGATGAACCCCATCCTCTTTACAGCCAGTCAGCAAATGCACTATTAATAAGACTTTAAACTAGTGTTAATTGACCCTATTTAAATTTTTTAATTTGGGTTTTTTTCTGCGTTGTAGGGTTTAGATTGAGAATTTTGTACATGTAAATACATGTACAGATATTTGCAAGATTCTTTTATAAAGATAACTTCCTAAATTCTCAGGAAGAACAACATTCTCTGTTGTTCAACAAATCTCTGCAACTCTGTTGCAATTCAAAAAAACTTCCATGGTTCTTAACTTCCTCTTTGAGACCACCCTTGGAGAAAGAACTGACATATACAGTAAACATTTGCTTTGCAAAGTGAAACTTGCAGTTCCTGATTAGTTCATTAAAAAAGACACATATAAATGTGAATTGAAGATTTTAAAGTAGAAGTGTTTTAGCTTTTGTACTGAGGTGAATAGGAGATGTAATTTTGGAGCTCATTTTTGCATAGGTGTATTTATACAGTTTAATGATATTCTGGCTGTGTACAGCTGTTGCGTGGGATCACTAGTGGACATGGTGCTGAGCTGGCAGGGAAATTCTGATTCCACCCCCTAGTGGCAGAAATTTCACAAATATTTTGCTGGAGGCCGTGAGTCATGTAGTTTAAACTGAATCTGCATCGGAATAAATATATAATCATGAAATCATATATTTATAATACATTCTATCCTACTAAATGTTTACTCTGAGGTAAAAACCATGTTTACCAGATAACATTAATACATTATTAAATAACCTCCCAAAATCCAGTCAGTTTTACATGTATTTGGCTATGGGTGACTGTTAAAATCTGTTTAAATCTGATTGCTGATCCCCAACCTGAATTTAAAACATGATTGCCTTGTTGTTTTTGCCATGTCTACTCATTGATTCCTGAGCAGACTCCATCAGACCCTTTGAAATCATCATCCTGCTAACTATCTTCGCTAACTGTGTAGCTCTGGCTGTGTTTCTGCCTATGCCCGAAGAGGACACCAACAACACCAACTTAACATTGGTGAGAAGTTCCCATAGGAGAACATACATGCTAAATGAATAACCTCTGATTACAGGTAATTTGAAGTAAGGCATCAGCTAATTTTGGAAATAGTTGCTACTGTAGGTAGGTAGATGGCACAGGTGAACTGAAGGAAAGGGATAGTTATGTCTTAGACACACCTGTTGCCAGAGAATCTGAGATACTTAAACATGTCCAAGATAAAGTGTTGTTCAGATTTGTCCCTACTTAGGTCTTTGGCTCTTTGGTTATAAGGGGAACGTAGATGTTTTGAAACTGATACATGTGCGCTGATGTTCCTGCCCAGTTTGCGGTTGCACAGGACAAATTTGTGATTTGCATAAACTCAAGAGAGATAGAATTATGGGTTTATATGCCTAGAATGCAATTTAGAACCTGTTTGACAAACTTAAAATATACCATGCTAGCAGGTGTTGTTTTGTGTGATGAGTTTAATATTTAGTCTTTGATTTGAGATGTGCATGTCTAAAAGGTACAAGTGTGGCGTTTATAAATACACTCAAATCTCAGAAGGGGATTTTCATGACGCATCTAATGAGAAATTAACATACATTCTATTGACATGACTGTTCTGTCCCACATCGAGGGTCCACTTTTTGCACAATGATGAGATCATTTACCCCATGTGGACACAGAACTTTGCTGTTTTGCTCCATTTCCTATGTGTTTTTTGTTTTAGCTGTTTAAACTCTTAAAAGTAATAATGAATCCTCTTTACACAAGCTTATTTCATGATTCAAGCTTTGACGGTATGTAGGTCACACACACTCTTTCCACTAGCGTGTGCAGTCATATTCTTCTTTCTTACATAGAGTGTTATTACATTTCAGATAGCACAAATCTGAGCCCCACTCACTTATTTACTCCCCTGAGGATACAGTGACTTACACTCCATTCCTCGGATACTAAGTCATGAAACGGGAGCTGAGAGTGGATCTCATTAGACGTGGTCAGAATTAGGTTGATATGACCTGTCCATGTAGAATGAGAGGCTGTGTGTAAACATAGTGATTAGCTCCTCACTGCACATTGAGGACAGATGTTTGGTTTGGCAAAATGTTGCACAATGGTTCAGGTTTCAGTGGCACTTTGGCATGTTTTTTTAGAGCAAATGATCGATGTGATGCAGATGACAGTGTGTTGAAAATGAAAAAATCTAAAAAGATATAAAGGATGTGGAAACTGCAAGAAGAACAAGAAAGTTGAAGAAAATGTCTTGTAGGTTGTACATTTTTTGTGTTAAAATACTTTCTCTCAGTACTTTATATCTTGCAGTTCTCAGAATCGTGACTGTATCATGTTTTACATCCCATTAATCCCTCCTTTAACATTGTGTGTTTACTTGCAGGAGAGTCTGGAGTACATCTTCCTGGTCATTTTCACTCTGGAGTGCTTCCTAAAGATAATAGCATATGGGCTTTTGTTCCATGAAGGAGCCTATTTACGAAATTGTTGGAACATATTAGACTTTGTCATTGTGTTCATGGGGTAAGATCACACTTAGAATGCTCTCAAACCAAATTTTTCATAGATGTTGTTTTTTCTGTAAAGATTAAGGTATTAATTTTTTTTTTTTTATTTATTGTTTTACATTTAAATAATACTCATATTAAATTGCCTTTGCAGGCTCTTCACACTTGTTGTGGACACCATCAACACAATAGCAGGAGTTCCCAAAGAGAAAGGAGGAGGGTTTGACATGAAGGCTCTTAGAGCATTTCGAGTCTTGCGACCACTGCGGCTCGTATCAGGAGTTCCCAGTAAGACTTTTTAAGCATCACGAGTAGGGCAACATAGACCTTTAAAGCTAGATCGTAAATATATACTATATTTATAAATATATACTATATTTATAAATATATACTAAATATATACGTACTATATATAGCCGGTGCTGAGTGAAAACTGTACAATAATGTGTTTATGTACATGCTTTGTTACATTTCTTGTTGGGTTACTATATAATCATGTATGCTTGTTCAGTGTTAAAAAGGCTGGTGTGTTAAAAGTGTATTTGTTTTCATCCAGGCCTCCAGGTGGTAATGAGCTCTATTCTGAAGTCCATGTTGCCCCTCTTCCACATTGCTTTGCTGGTCTTCTTCATGGTCACCATTTATGCCATTATGGGTTTGGAGCTGTTCAAATGTAAAATGCACAAGACATGTTACTACCAGGGCACTAGTGAGTGTTATTATTTGGACACTGCAGATCTTCAAACATATCTCATAATTGAAAACAAGTTTCAGATATGTAATAGCAAATAGCTTGTTTTAATGATTGACAGATCAATGGCAGTACTGTTCAACCTCTGTTTCAGATATCATTGCCGTCAGGGAGAATGAGAAGCCATCGCCCTGTGCTCAGGCTGGGAACGGGCGCCGCTGCACTATCAATGGCACTGAATGTCGGGCAGGGTGGCCCGGTCCCAACTTTGGCATCACCCATTTTGACAACTTTGGCTTTGCCATGCTCACAGTCTTTCAGTGTATCACAACGGAGAGTTGGACTGATGTGCTCTACTGGGTAATTACGTATTGACATGACAATCCACCTGCTTACTCTTTTGTGGAGTTTACATGAACAGGCAATAATATGCTAATAAGTTAAAAAATTACTGATGGGACACTATAAAATTAACAGTCAATGTAGGCTATGTATAATGCAATTCAATTATGGTGACATTCAGATATCAAGACTAATATTAGTTTTACACAACAGTTCAATAGACAAAAAAAATTATAAAATAGTGAATAAAGTACATTTTAGACACAATATTTCCAGTTGTTTTGTCTGTCTTTGCTCCTACCAACAAAATAATTCCAAATGAAGTCAAAGCTTAATTAACTTGATACCCTGTTTTTCCCTGTTCTTGAAAAGAAATTGTTAAAAGAAGTTAATTTATTTTTAAATGGCATCTCTAGACCTTTTTTCCATCACCAAGAAATCCACACAAATAATGCACAGAAGGCTTTGTACGTTTTTTTCCGAACAGATCCAAATGTAATGTTTGTCAGAATCTAGTGATGGTTTTATCTTTCAGATTAATGATGCCATGGGGAATGACTGGCCCTGGATCTTCTTCCTGACTCTGATACTCGTGGGCTCCTTCTTCATCCTCAACCTCGTCCTTGGTGTACTGAGCGGGTATTAGCTCTAGCTATGTTTTGGTTTTAATACTAACTGCTTAAAGTTTGGTTAACAAATTTCTATTATTATTATTCCAACCAAATACACTCTGACTGAATGAGTCTACTGAAATGTTTCATATATTCAGTCATCTTGATCACCTTAACTACTTGAGAGACATAAAAATACAAGAATATCACAGGAAGCCATTTCAGCAAATTTAACATGTTAAACTGAGAGTTTTTCCTCTGTGCAGAGAGTTTTCTAAGGAAAGAGAGAAGTCACGGTCACGAGGAGAGTACCAAAAGCTACGAGAGCGACAACAAATGGATGAGGATTTGGAGGGTTACATGGAGTGGATCACTCATGCTGAAGTGATGGATGGAGATTCTGAGGGTAATGGTGCTATTACAGTCCGTTGTGTTATGTTATTCTATCGATCTATCTGAGCTTTCTGTCAATCAAAAAAAGCACAGGAACTGCATCTCTAAGGTTTCTCACTACTTTGATTTACTCTCCAGCACTTCTTCTTCTTAGAAAGGACACTGATTCAGAGACAGACAGTTTTTACCAGATGGAGGGAATCAACAGGGTGATCTATTTCTAGTGAGTGTGCAATCAAGAGCAAAAATAAAAATCATGATTTAACCAATGACTGATTCTTTATTTACTGTGTAATCCGCAGCCGTCTCGCACGCCGCTGGAACATTGTTTTACGGAGAAAGTGTCACGGTTGGGTGAAATCTAAATTCTTCAACTGGTGGGTTCTCCTCGTTGTGTTACTCAACACTCTGGTCATTGCAATGGAGCATCATAACCAGACTGAGGGGTTAACAAATTTTCAAGGTATGTTCCATTAAATAATACATTACAATACATAAGGCAATACAAGACTCCTCTTTAGTATTTTTCGGGTTGATGTGAGGAGTTTTTAAAAAAGAATCATTCAGTAATTTTAGTGATTTTATTATGTATTTATTTTGGTGAAAGAAGTTAATGAGTCTTGGTTCTGTTTGCAGACACTGCCAATGTAATTCTGCTCGCCTGTTTCACGATTGAGATGGTTATGAAGATGTATGCATTTGGTCTTAGAGCCTACTTCATGTCCATCTTCAACCGATTTGACTGCTTTGTGGTCACGATCGGAATACTGGAGATCTTCTTGGTCGTGTCAAACATCATGACACCACTGGGGATCTCTGTCATGAGATGTATACGACTCCTGCGATTATTTAAGCTCACGAGGTATACCATAAGCTATTATAAATCTAAATTAAAATCTTACTACCGTCTTAACACCCTTCTTTTCATGCAACAGTTGACAAAAACATTTGCTCTGAATTAATGAGAACTGCATTGGTCTCTCATTGGTCTTTAGGTACTGGACATCACTTAATAACTTAGTGGCATCTCTACTCAACTCAGTGAAATCCATCGCTTCTCTGCTCCTACTCCTCTTCCTCTTCATTGTCATCTTCGCCCTCCTGGGTATGCAGGTTTTTGGTGGGAAATTCAACTTCCCTGACAGAGTGATTCAGCGCAGTAACTTTGACAACTTCCCACAGGCCCTTATCAGTGTTTTCCAGGTACTTCAGCCGCAGTTTTAGTAAAACTCCGCTCTTATTACAAAAGCTGTTTATGTGAGATTGGGCTTCCTTTTCAGGTCCTAACTGGAGAAGAGTGGGACACAATTATGTTCAATGGAATCATGGCTCATGGTGGACCTCAATCCCCAGGAATTCTCGTCAGCATTTATTTTGTAATTCTGTATGTCTGTGGAAACTGTATCCTTTTGAAGCGTATGCATGTCCATGTTATGAATTTGTCAGAACTGATTTGGGATGATAAATTTGAATTCATTGTGTTTTAAAGAATATAGCGAAGCACCAAATTTAAAATAAACATTTGCAATTGTTTTTTGCTACTAAGTGTGAAGTATTTCACATCCGGTAATGTTGCATTGTTAGGATAAGTTTGTTTGGACTTTTCCTCAGCAAGCTGCTAAATAGTCGTTCTCTTGAATGTCTTCTTGGCCATCGCTGTGGACAATCTAGCCGAGGCTGAGAGCCTGACAGCAGCACAGAAAGAGAAAGCAGAGGAGAAAGCCCGAAGGAAACTCATGAAGTAAAAGAACAATTAATTAATACTTTTATTTCATCAAGGATGCATTAAACTGATCAAAAGTCGTATCTGTTATGTCGCAAATGTTTTAAGTAAATGCAGTGCTTTTAAACTGAAAATGCTGCAGTTTCCACAAATTAAATTATATTAAATTGTTTTTGACATTAATAATCAGAAAAATGTTTCTGAAGTATTAAATCAGCAAATTAGAATTATTTCTGAAGGATTATGTGACACTGACATCTAGAAGAATTGCAGCTGGCAATTCAGCTTTGCCATCAAATACAATTTCTATCAAATTAGAAACAGTTATTTTAAAATGTAATCATATTTCACAATATTACTGTTTTTACCTGATTTTGATTAAATACATTCAGCCTTGGTTAGTGTAAGAGAATATAACTATGTATTACTAAACATTTTGTCTTATTTATTCAAATAAGAACATTGCCAGAAAAAAGTGAGGAGGAGAAGGCCCTGATGGCTAAGAGACTAATGGAGTCCAGGTCAAAAGCTGAGGGAATGCCCACCACAGCAAAGGTACATCTGACACAAAAGATAACTGTGCTTGCTTTATATAAACCTACCGCAGTACTTTACTAGTTGTCTTTCTGTCTAGTTTAGGATGATTCACCACATCAGGTCTTCAATCAGTCAGATTAAATATAAGGCTCTGATGCTAGGCTCTTATTGTCTGCCAAATAAACAAAGTGTAAATGCCTGAGCAAGTTTCATGTTTTTGTCTCTAGCTGAAGATAGATGAGTTTGAATCAAATGTGAATGAAGTGAAAGACCCCTTCCCTCCTGCAGACTTTCCAGGTAAGGTGGAAAGACTTTAACGCAGACTTTATATATCATTTGAGGGCTCTGCACTTCAGAAAATGCTGGCTCAGACCTCTCTAAACATGTAATGGATGAAGTTCAAAGATAGCTGATCTATTATAAGTAAAATTTATTATTAGCTCCAGCCTCCAAGCTCATTTATGGAGCACATTTCAAACCACAGGGCTGGCTATTTTCATGGGATTTTCGAGCTGTGCAAAATTAAATTAGCTTCACAGCATAAATGGCTTCACGATCAATGCTAATCCAAATAAATCTATTTTATCTCACACAAGTAGATCACAAATAAGCACAATGTTTTTGAGTAAACAATGCTATTTTCTTCCCTGCTGCTCAGGTGATGATGAGGAAGAGGAACCAGAGATCCCAATCAGCCCCAGGCCCAGACCCATGGCTGACCTACAGCTGAAGGAGACAGTGGTGCCCATGCCCGAGGCCAGCTCCTTTTTCATCTTTGGCCCGCAGAACAAGTGAGGCTGATTCATAATACCATGTAGACCACTAAAACAATTAGAACTAGACTTGAATTGTGCCTACACATGGCATTAAAATGATTTACTGATGCTGTTTGTTGAAAGGTTCCGGAAGCTTTGCCACAGGATCATAAACCACACGACCTTCACCAACATCATCCTCCTCTTCATCCTCCTCAGCAGTATCTCCCTGGCTGCTGAAGACCCCATTGACCCCCATTCATTTCGAAACAAAGTACCAGAAACTTTGATTATTGGATTGCGTTTACTGAACTATTCATTCATAAAAATTGACATTCATTAATTCATTTCACAGGTCTTGGCTTATGCCGATATTGTCTTTACGACTGTCTTCACCATTGAAATTGTGCTAAAGGTAATGTGCTTGTCAACTTAATGTTACTTTCAGATTTGTGGTTTGGCTGACATTTAATTCAGCACTGACTTGTGTATTTTTAGATGACGGTTTATGGAGCGTTCTTGCATACTGGCTCCTTCTGCCGAAACTCCTTCAACATTTTGGATCTCATTGTTGTGGGTGTTTCCCTTTTGTCCATGGGCATGGAGTAAGTTCAATAATATCTGCTGTTGTTTCAGTTTTTAGTATACATTTCCTATCATTTTATTGCTTTGAGAAGGATATTTTTGTCTTAAACAAGGAATATAACTTTGATATAAACTGCAAAGACAAAGCAATAAATAACTGTTTTCACATGTGCATTATTAGCTGATGACCAACAGCATTTTTGCACATTTTAATCTATTTAATTGTTGTGTATTTAAAGAAGCACGTTGCACATTTTTAGCAGTATTCTTAAAAAAGAAAGAATTGAATTAATTATACAAGTGAATGTTTTTGTAAGTTTTAATTTAAATACAGTGAAGGCCATTAATAAAATTGCATTATTGTATTGTAGGTCGAGTACTATCTCAGTGGTGAAGATTCTCAGGGTGTTGAGGGTACTTAGACCTCTAAGGGCCATCAACAGAGCCAAAGGGTTAAAGGTGGGTATTCGCCTAAAATAAAAAACAGTTTTGTGATGTGTATTTAAATATGGATAGCCATTGATAGTCTTCAAACTTGATGTATATTAGGTAATAAATTTAATCAAATCTTCTAATTATTAATCCAATTTTCATCTCCAGCATGTGGTCCAGTGTATGTTTGTGGCCATAAAGACAATTGGTAATATCGTCCTGGTCACCATGCTCTTGGACTTCATGTTCGCCTGCATTGGAGTGCAACTCTTCAAGGTGAGACAACCACCATAACCCTGCATTTTCTAAATAAAGGAAGTGGCTGTATGCTAAACATATTACCTTTAATTAGGGAAAAATGTACTATTGTACGGACCCCCTCCAAAAGACAGCAGAGGAGTGTCAGTGAGTGCTTTTTGCAACATTTCTTTGAACGTTGTGCTGTTTCCTCCTGATGTTGCGTGTGATATGTATATGTATGCATAAAATATTGCTCTTACGTTTGATTTCCCTAGGGGAACATTTGTAAAGCATGTGCAGAACTCTCTTCATGACATGGAAGTCCATCAGCGCATGTGGGTCAACAGTGATTTCAACTTTGACAATATCCTGAACGGCATGCTGGCTCTCTTCACCATCTCCACATTCGAGGGCTGGCCAGAGTGAGTGTGTGAAATCCACTCCTATTTTCATCTTCTTTTAGCTGCACTCAAAAAAACTTGTTTAATAAGTCAGGAACATGTCTCACACAAAACCTTCCTTCACTCATTTTCAACAGGATCTTATATAAGGCTATAGACACAAATGCAGTTGACGCAGGCCCTTTGTACAATAACCGAGTTGGCATCTCCATATTCTTTATCATCTACATCATCATCATTGCCTTCTTCATGATGAACATCTTTGTGGGCTTTGTCATCGTCACTTTCCAAAAACAAGGAGAGCAGGAATACAAGAACTGCGAGCTAGACAAGAACCAGGTAAACAGTGTGATATTAGATGCAGTGTGCATGGATTTGATCCAGTGTATATTGATTGAAAATTTTAAGTAAAATATCCTATTTACAGTATGCTGTGCAACTACATGTCATATACCTGGTTTAACTTCACTTTCATTGGATATACAGTATTTATCAGGTTTATGATGTTTATCCAAGTGGGCTTCATCATCTTCTCTTTCCATCTCACCCCTCACCAGCGTCAATGTGTACAATATGCACTCAAAGCACGGCCCCTCAAATGCTACATCCCGAAGAACCCGCACCAGTACCGTGTGTGGTACTTCGTGACTTCCTGCTACTTTGAGTACCTCATGTTTTTTCTCATCATGCTCAACACACTGTGTCTTGGCATTCAGGTAAGCAGTTCAATCCATTACATTTATTTACAGATAATGATATACATTACAGTTCAAAATTTTGGGGTCAGCGATATTTATTAAAATAAATGAATAATTTTATTCAACAATTATGCATTAAATTGATCAAAAAAAGCTTAATGTCATTAATATTGACATTAAAAAACATTTTAAAATAGGAAGCAATTGTTTAAAATTGTGACAAGATTTCACAATATTGCAGTTTTTATATAATTTTTTTATCAAATAAATGCAGTATTGATGATCATTAGAAACCTTCTAAATATTAAAATGTTTTTTTGTGATATTTGATATTTGTCATTTGTTTAAATAACTGGCAATGGGTTATATGGGTGTTTTCCAAATTGATCAGTTTTCAAATGTATTATTTCCCCTTAGTTTACTAAATATTATGTAATTTTATTAATGCTTGTAATATTTATTATCTTTACATTAAATTTACTTTGCCGTTAACTCAACCATTAAAAAACGTAAAAAATATTTCCCACTGTTTTCAAGCTAGTAAAGTAAACGGCTGCTCAAAATGGCTGCTTTGTTAACCTGCTGTCTCTCTTCTCTCTGTGGTACAGCACTGCGACCAGTCCGATCATATAACCAAACTATCTCACAAACTCAACATCATCTTCACTGTCCTGTTCACTGGCGAGATGATCGTCAAACTTATTGCATTCAAAGCAAAGGTACTCCTGCTTCCTCGGTATGAAACGTTGTAAGGACATGTGCTCTATTTTATGACATTGTTGTGTGTGTCATGCTGCAGGGTTACTTTGGAGACCCTTGGAATGTGTTTGATTTCGTCATCGTGGTCGGTAGTATTGTTGACGTGGTCCTCAGTGAGGTTGATGTGAGTATGACAAGAATTTAAGACTCCACACTTACGTAAAAATTTTGATTTCTCTGCAAAAGCATTTCAAACAATGGCTTGTATTTTAAACCCGTATTTAGCAATACATGAAGCACAGACCACAGCAAGCAGTCAATATCAGCATTAGTGCACAGGAGGTACATCATCAGCTCCAACTTAGTATTCTTCTCATTCAACCAACTTCACTCATCAGAGGCCATCGATGGGCTCATTTTCATGATTCATTTCACATGTGTTAATGAACCACCCTCTTTCCATCTCTCACAGCTGCTTAATACACACCGCTCCACATCTCCAAGAGTGATTTGATGCACTTTTTTATTGTCAATATAAATAACCCATTGTTTTGGAAGTGTGATCTATCATTTTGATGTTACGTTCACGTTTGTCTCTGATGCGCAAGATGCATTGCCGTTTCTCTCGTGTCGTCTCTCATCCGTCATCCTGACTTCTTCATCTCTCTGTTCTCAGGCTGCGCTGGAGGCCAGCGGAGGACTGTGGTGTCTACATGGTTGTGCTGTAAATATCGTTCTGCTCTGCATGGGACAGACGCTGCTCACATTACCTCATACTAAACAAAGAACAATGAGAACTGAATTTGTTAGGCAGCCATTAATAATCCTGACTTCATGGCTCAATCAGCAGATAGAAAATGTGCCTAAATGGTTTGATTTGAAGGGCTTTATGTAATCAATTTAGATAAAGTCTCTGTCTTGACTTTATTCATGTTTGTAGAAGTTTAAACATCCACAAATATGCATGATACCAGATTATGGTGTTGCTATGTATATGTGCTTTATATGATATTATATGCTATTATTATATTGTATTTCATGACTGATGCAAAACAATTGAAAAAAGGTCTATTCTTTTTCAGGAAGTGAATCCAATGCAGGCAATAGCTGTAAGTACATTACCTTTTTTATGCCAACTTTAATATTTATAGGTGAAGCTAGATATAATTCTCATAATTCTACTGATTCTTAGGACGCAGAAAATGTCCGAGTTTCCATCACGTTCTTCCGGCTGTTCCGTGTGCTGCGTCTCATTAAACTGCTCAATCGCTCAGAGGGGATCAGGAACCTTCTGTGGACCTTCATTAAGTCCTTCCAGGTCAGACAAGAAAAAAGAAAATGAATTAAAATAATCAATAATAGCTAGCTAGTTAATAATATAATGATCATAAGGATTTATTTTATTTTAATTCAATGAAAAGTGGTAGCTTTAACTGAATGTATCTTCCAGTGTATGATGTTGTGTTTCTCGCTTCAGGCGCTGCCTCATGTGGCTCTTCTCATCATCATGCTCTTCTTCATCTATGCTGTCATAGGGATGCAGGTAAGCTACAGTTATTTTCCTTCAGATGTTAAAATTTCCTGTTGTTTCTCTGAATTTTTCTTTAATTCTTTCATCTTCTCTCGTTAGATGTTTGGTAAAGTTGCTCTGGTCGATGGTACAGAGATTAACCGCAACAATAACTTCCAAACATTCCCTCAAGCTGTATTGTTATTATTTCGGTGAGTCAACGATATAGTGAGAGAAGCCATTTTTTACTGGTTTGTTCTCTAATAAAACTTGAGAGCGCATACAGTACACTCAACTTTATTTTTAGTCTGATAATCAGGTAACTGATGAATGTCTGGGTTTACAGTGTTGCCACTGGAGAGCAGTGGCCTAAAATCATGCTGGCCTCTATGTATGGGAAGCTCTGTGATGCCAAATCAGACTACGGCCCTGGGGAGGAGTATACCTGCGGCTCCAGCATTAGTGTCTTCTACTTCCTCAGCTTTTACATGCTGTGTGCCCTTTTGGTAAGCAGTGAGGCAGCTATATATGGTAAACTCGGAAATCAGCTCAGAATGCTTTATCCAACATTGCTGTTTGTTTTAGAAACTAAATCATTTTGTTCCTGGTAGATTATCAATTTATTTGTGGCTGTGATTATGGACAATTTTGATTACCTCACTCGCGACTGGTCAATCCTCGGCCCGCATCACCTGGATGAGTTCAAGAAGATCTGGGCAGAGTATGACCCTGAAGCAACGTGAGTTAAACACCAGTGTCACCTTATTCTGTAGCTTCATGCTTCTTGAATGTTCATTTGATTTTCCTTATGAAATAAAAAGTACACTGTTTTCTGTCCATATAAAGGGGGCGAATCAAACATCTGGATGTAGTTACTCTCTTGCGGAGAATTCAACCACCGTTGGGTTTTGGTAAATTTTGTCCCCACCGCTCAGCGTGTAAGGTAAGACAATTAGCTTTTTTTGGGTTCTGTTCAGAAGTTTAGAGTTGGAAAGAATTTTTTTATATTTTGGGGATTTTATGCTACAGCACAATTACAATTAAAAAGTGCTATGTATTTCAATATATATTAAAATGTATTTTTTTTCTAATGGAAAAACTGCATTTTCAGCAGCTATTACTCCAGTTTTCAGTGTTGCGTGATCCTTCAGAAATCATTCCAATATGCTGATTAGGTGCTGCAGAAAGATTTCATATTATTTCATACAATAACAATTTTAATTTAGATCCATTCAGTGCATCCAAGTATTCATTTAAAAAAGCCATGACCCCAAACTTTTGATCAGTAGAGTATTTCAAATTTATTTGTGAACTTCCCCCTCAGCGGCTGATTTCCATGAACATGCCGCTGAACAGCGATGGCACAGTGACCTTCAACGCCACACTCTTCGCCTTGGTCAGAACAGCTTTGAAAATCAAAACAGAAGGTGTGTAATTGAGATTAAATTAAATAAGCATTTCAGACTACGTGTTTAATTTTGATTGTTCATTTAGGAAACTTTGAGCAGGCCAATGAGGAACTGAGAGCCATCATCAAGTCAATCTGGAAGAGGACCAGTATGAAGTTGTTGGACCAGGTCATTCCGCCCATTGGAGGTGAGATAGCAGTGATAATAGTCGTTTACGTTTAATTTACATGCTTTTAAATACAATCCTTGTCTGACTGTGCTGTAATTTTATTGGCTGTAGAGGATGAGGTCACTGTTGGAAAGTTCTATGCAACATTCTTGATTCAAGAACACTTCCGCAAGTTTATGAAGAGGCAGGAGGAATATTACGGTTACAGGCCCACCAAGAAGAACGCTGATGAGATTAAGGTGCACTTTATGATAAACCCTTGTAGTAAACATCATTAAAAGGAAAATACTAACAAGATTTCCGTTTGACTTTGCAGGCAGGTCTGCGCAGCATCGAGGAAGAAGCAGCACCTGAGCTGCACAGGGCCATCTCAGGTGACCTAATCGCTGAGGATGAGATGGAGCGTGCCCTGGAGGGCGGAGAGGAGGGCATCTACAGGGTCTGCACTGAAGCATCTTCTTAAGGAAGTAGACTCAAGTAGATAAAGATAAAGTCCATTTAGACTCATAGTCTCTGTGTCTCTATCCATGCAGCGGACAGGAGGCCTGTTTGGACTCAACACAGACCCCTTCTCCTCAGAGCCCAGCAGCCCACTCTCCACACAGGTGACCAGCCAGAGGCCCCTGCAGTTTGTGGAGACTCGTTTGGAGGATATAGAGTCACCTCCAGACTCCGTCTTCCTCCCAAACACAGAGTTCTTCCCTGATAACATGCCAACAACAACCAACACCAATAACAATGCCAACTTTGCTGAAGAGTGAGTGGATACCTATAATGAAAAGTGCACTCATGTGTATCTGTAAATGCTTATTTGATGTTGTTTTTAGTATGTCATCTAGGTTTACGTTTGAGAGCGAGTCATTGTCAGCTGCTGCTACCAGAAACTACTCATATGAGGACATAAGTAAGTAAATACAACAAATGCTTTTTTATTAAATGTTATTCATTTTAAATCCATTTTTATTGAAATGCACTACAACAAATGCCACCATATACATTACTGTTACAAAACATTACAAAAGTGACAGAAAAGACGTTATAATGCATTTCTATTTCAGATAAATGCTGTTTGTGTGAACTTTGCATTCATCAAAGAATCCTAAAAATCATAATTTACCAAAAACATCTAAAATATTAATATATTAAGATTTTTTTTATATAAAGAAATGTTTCTTGTGCACCAAATCAGCATATTAGTTTACACACTTTATAGTATAAATGATATTACTTTCTGTGCAATTAATAGGAGACTCCTGTTCATATGTGGGCGGGGCCTCACGTGTTGATGACAGACGGCTGTCAGATTTGACTGTGAGGACTGATATCACACAGGTGTGGACAGGTGTCACATTTCCTGAGCTAAACACAGTACAGTGACTACTTGATATTCCTCTCTGACTCTGTGTACGTCTCACTCTTTCAGTTCCCCTATAAGCCCTCACATGGGCCATCAAAGAACCAGACAGCAGCGACAGAAGCTTCGCCAGCCACCGACAAACTCATTCAGCAGGTAAAATACACCAGGCCACATCTCATGTACTTAACATTCATTCCATAGCTTCTCAGGAAAGACTATTTCACTGTATTGTCCATGAATCCTCAGGCACTGAGAGACGGTGGTCTAGGCTCCTTGGCTGAGGACCCACAGTTTGTATCTGTGACCAGGAAGGAGCTGGCAGAAGCCATTAATATTGGCTTTGAGGATATGGAGGGCATGGCTCAGGGTATTGTAAACAGGCAGAGTGGAAAGGTAACAAAACGTAAACGACGTCCCATCCCAGTTCCACCCGGCACCAAGTCAACCAAACTCGAGGAAAACACTAGTGCCGTGTAGAAACATACTGAGAGACATTCAGCAAATTCATGAAACGTCATCAGCCTGAATCTTCTGCCGTTGTCCAAAATCACTTACTTCAGTTAATGAACAGGTAGTGCACTGGTTGTTTTGAAGGGTATTTTTTTTCAAAGATGGTTAGAGTAATAACATAAAAGGGGACGCCTGCCTGAACATGCTGTTTTATTGAGGTCTGGTGATTTTTATTTCTGATGGCTGTTCTGATTTAGGACTTGTTTTTTTGGTGACTGAATTTACCAAATATCCTCGATAAAATTGTTCACACTTTTTGTGAACATTTACAGTTGAGTGAGTTACATAATACAGACAAATACCTGAAAACATTGCAACCTGTGGACATAGAGCCACAAAAGCAAGTCTTTTCTTTGCTTTGTCTACCACATGAGTTATAAAATAATTGTTACACTAAATGGAGCATGTAATATCCTCACCTCCTCAAATCTTTTGCAGTTTTTAAAGGTGAATTTTAATTTAAAAATATATAATACACATAAAACTTACTGGTCCTAAAAAGAAATATTTTCTATATTTTAATTTTTTTTTTTAATGTAATTTAATGGAAAGTATTTGCATGCTTGTGACTGACAGGACAAGTACAATATGCAAAGAACTTCATTTGTGTTTTTGCATTTTCACAATTAGCAAATGCTTTTATCTTACAAATGAGGAAAGAAGGGCTAATAATGTCTGGTCAAGGCTTTGTGTAATGTTTTAATCTGAGAGTTGAAGTACCTACTCATGTTTTTGCATTCTTCAAAAGAATCTTCCTCAGTGCTCATAATGGGACTGAAAATTAAATGTCAATCATTGGCTAGTATATGGAGAAACCTGGAATAAAGGATTAAGGATGTTTATTATGATTATTTAATTTAATGGCTTGTATATTTGTTGTATAGTGCAGTCGAGATGGATCTAGGACAGTGGGAATAGGATCAGTATGTGACGCAGGCCGGATTTAAACTGGATTTAAACCTACTTTGTTTTTTCTTGTGCAATACCCACAGGCACTGACACCTTTTTTTCTTAGAAAAGGGATATTTAGTGGGCTGGAGAAGTTTTCTAGGAACGGTGGATGTAGACATTTACATCTGAAGCATGCACATTAAAAATACATTGCAGATACTTGACTAAAATAACTAAATGTGGACTAAAACACTGTTTTTCACTAAGCAGCAATGTTCCAGTTTTTTCCACTTTCTCAATGTAAATGAAATCATTTTGCTCACTGACTATTGCTACATTACACCTTTTTAAAGTATCGCTAAACTTGAAAGGATGTGTTGACCGATGCCACAGATTGACGTCTTAAAGCTGTATTTTCTCTTGTATGAAGTCTGATCTTTCATTTTTGTTCAGCACATTTTTATATTTCATTGCGAAGTACAAAGTCTGAATGGATTTCCATTTAGACACATTTTCACTTTCCACATCGGCCTGTGTGTCTTAGAAACATAATCATAAGTTTTTAAAATAAGAACAGTAGTAATTAAATTTGAATTTTACTGAAAGTAGCTTTTTAAGTGATATTATTGCCCCGTCATATTATTGAGCTTTACATCTTTTTAACTTTGCCTGTGAGCACATGCAGATGAACTGCAAATAGCTCAATGCAAAGCTAGAATTGAAATATTATTATTAATATCATGTTTGCAGTAGACAGGTGGTGTGATGAGCGGTCTTTGGCCAGTGCAGCTGTAGAGCTATACTGTAGAGAGGGAAACTTGAGAGCAGCTCTAGGTACTATTAATACTGTAACACGTTATGGCTCAAGCCTCTTATGGTGTGAAACTAAATCCATAAAGCAGACATGAGATGTTCAGACAGTGTATGAACTGACGTCAGAAGTGTAAAAGCTTTACAGCGGTTAAATTAAGACTCATTTTCACAATAATTGATCCCATTAGGCTTCAGCAACTGAAGACGTGCAATTACACGAAACGTAATGGCAATGAATTTATTTATTTTTACCGACATCAACTAAAGTCACATGGTGTGGTGTAATCAAACAACTTAAACTTAAAGAAAATACAAAAAGCTGAGGGCCAGTGGGCTGATGGTTCCCTCGCTGAAGGATGTCTTCAAAGCTCTGATGGGACAAACAGCACATTTCCAGCAGTCCATTTCAATGAAGCGCTTCTCTTCAAATGAAGTAATGAGGTTTCTTTACATTTAAGCCATACTCTGCCATGGCTGGTGTCAGATCTTCCATTGTCAGCGTGTACTTCTTATCCTGTTGAGAACAGTGTGAATGAGAGATTTTTACATTTTTTCATTTATACAAATGATGGCCTGAAGATTAAATGTTCATTGTATAGATTTATTGTAGAACATGTTATTGTACTTGTCACAATTTGCAATCACGAACCTTGGTCTTGTTTCGGGAGCTTCCAGAAGCTGTACCCTTCATTTTGCAGTGTTGTAGTGCATCGTTTGCAATATCTGAGATGAACTTCTGAGACGCCAATGATATGAGACGGATTCTGACAACACAGAATAAAGATGTCAAGGAAGATTCATGATGAGCATTTATTACAGTTTTAACACTATATAATCTTGAATAACATGAATGTGTTTGGTAATACATATCAAGTTTTAAAAATCATTCTACTTCTGTATAATCAAGGACAGGGCAATGATGTCATTTTTCAATGATCTAATTTTTTTTTTTCAGTTGATGAATAGTGAAACTTTTAAAGCCACTCAGACTCAACTCCAAGACGCTTCAAGAAACCTACCTGAAAAACTGCAAGTGCACTTAAAGCACAAGCTGCTTTAAATTCAAAGAATGGTCACACCAAAAGTTGATTTAATTTAGTTGACAGATTAATTGATAAAGAAACTCAATCAACTATGAATAGAATTTCAGTCTACTAATAATATTTTTTAACAGCTGCCACATTTTACAGTATCTTTTGCAAGTGCCTAAAACTTCAGTACTGTAGCTTTGCAGAAAAGTTTTCTTGAAGCATCTTGGAGACAATTTTTTGGATGTAGTCCATCTTAGTTTGTTCTGTTTCTTAATGGATGATGAGCAGATCAGATCTCTGTGTGGAGCACTGGCTGTTGTCAGACTAAAATCTCTGGATTATTACTATTAAAGGCAAAAAATTATGTAAACTCATATCTCCTGACACTACAGCAAATATAAAAACTGATTTAAAACCATTTTATCTGGTTAAAATAGAATTTTACCACCACTGTAATAACTTCACTATATATTATATTAGTTAGGGCTCATCAGTAAAGCCGGTTCTTTGATATATATATTAATAATAAAACTAATTTCTCAGTTTCTTAAACTTTTTTTTTTAATTACTAACATATATTTTAATCATTTATTACGAATGATTTTTAATAGTTTTAGTTTTAATTTAGTTAAAAAGAACACTTATAAGCATTAAAATCCACTGATGTGGACGTTAATATAATATCGCTACAGTTATTATTCTTGAAGTAAACAGGCCTTTAGACTACGTTAAAAAAGTTACTAATGTTAAAATAATGTTTGCTTAAAGCCCCTAAGGTGTTTTAGTAGCCCCAGGACAAAACAGCTGTCTTCAGGAACACTGCTCCAACTCACATTCTCGGGTCTGACGCTTCAAACCCAGCGCGGTTGAGGTAGTATCCTGTGACTGCGTCTGGGATCTGAAAACAGACAGTTTGTTAACAGTGCTGCTCCTGCAGACATCGTGAAGAATACACTGGAGCGCTGTATCATATACGGACTGACTGTAGGAGTGTAGTCCTCCAGCTGCATCAGGAAATCAGCCAGCGGTGTGGTGGAGATAACGGGCTTCACGTCTCCGTTAGCGATGCCTGTGGGCACATACACCCCGTTTGACACGGTGGAGTCAGATGATGGGGTTGCCATTGCAGCCGAGGTGGGAACTGTGAGGGGAAGAAGTACAACATACCTTCAGTCCGTTACACTACTCACCATCTTTAAACAGACCAACACTTAAGTACGTGAGCTTACAGCTAAAAGGCAACAGCGACTTTATGTACGTTTAAACTGTGAAAAAAGACCCACCATTGCCGCTGCCGACCGCAGGGATGCTGCTGGTGTTTGTGGAGGCGCTGTTGGGGACGCAGTTGCTGCTGGACGCGGCTGTGCTGGATGCGGCGGCTGCTCCGGTCTGAGGGAGGTCCACGTTCATTTTGTCCTGCTTAGTTTGAGTACTCCAGTAAAATGTGGATACTAGACAAGATCTACGCAGTTTAAACTAGGGTCGATACTCATTTATGCAGGTAAAACAGGGAGGCAGGCGACCATTCGCTTGGAGGAGAAAAATATTTACGCTTGAGGTGCGTCACGTGACTATCACTTCCGCGCGCAACCACCACTAAAGTCCGGAAAGAGCTGCGCCTGACGTCAGAGCTCTGAACGATAGTTCCGGGTTCGATTACGTTTCCGTCAACGTTCATCCAATCGTGTTTTGTTTTACACAATATCAAGCGTAAATCTTGCGATACAAGTTTTGCGTTCAAGTCGCATTTTGTAATTTAGATGGATTGAGAAAAACATGTCATGCGACGACAGAACCAGACGAGGCTAACAGCTCCATCTAGTGATGCTATTTGGAGCTCATTTAATCATTGGAACATTCAAGACAATATAAAGAAAATAATACCAAATAATATCAGTAATTAATTCATAAACGGATTGTTTTAGTTGTGTGCCCTTTAGAATTAAAGGTCACATTTTTTATTAAATTTTTTTATCCTCAGACATAAGACTAACATTTTGTAATTACTTTAAACCAATCTGTTAGGTATTTTTTAATTTGATATATTATTATTTATATCATATTATTTGTTTTATATTTATGTATTTTATATATTTAATTGGTTATTTTCTAACTCTTTTTCATTGTATAAATCGACTGTATAAATCACCAAAACAAACAAAATGTTTCCAAATTAAAAGTATTTTTATTGTCACAAGATAATTGTACATTTTAGTAAGAAAATCAAAAATAAATGTGCATATTATAGAAGCCACATATCAATATGTATAAGCCTACAAGAGTATGATGCCATAACCTCCAGTTTCAACTGACATAGACAGTGACAGTAAGGTACAGATATGGTCAGGATGATTCAAGGCCCTCTCAATCATTGTCAAATCGCTGGAATGATGAATTAAAACAACAAAACATGCCAGAACACGAAATTGTAAAATTTAACTACACTGTTAATTTTAGCCTTCCTGGCATTACACTTCCCAGAAGAAAAAAAAATTAAATAACAGAAGAAATAGGTTTAAAAATGTGCTGTGTGTCATTGTTTTTCCCCCCAAATAAGTTAATACTGCCAAAGCTCTAATAATTATTCAAATATGCAAGCATTGATAATAAAGCCAAAATTGTAAAAAGGGCTTTTCCCTTTAATTTAATTTAATTAAAGAGTTATTATTTTTAAAAGTTAACACTGTACATCAGTGATGTTCAATCTAAATTCCAATTAGCTGTGTGTGTTCATATTAAACTGCTGGGGCTGTTCATCAGAAGGATCCTAATTTGATTCCAGGAAATGTAACACAGCATGAAATCATTTGGCACGACAACAATGGAACAGCTAAAATCTTTTAAAAGGAATGACAGAGCGGTTTATGGCTGTTTTTTTGGTGTCATCAGTAGACTCCTCATTCACCATCCAATCACATATACACCACTACATTCACCCTTAACAGACAATATTTAAAATAGTTGAACAGTAGATAATAAAAGAAAAAGAACATGTGGATGGCTGGAAAGATTGTGCGACAAATATTTATACAGCTATTATTTGAATTTCCACAGAACTAGTGAGCAAACAGAAACGTTTACCGGTGACTAGGGACACAAAAAAACAAAGAACAACATGAAGCATAGCGATCGCCGACATTATTGTCTCCATTATAAAAGCCTAAAAGGTATTTTGCCTTTACTGATTAGATTGTAATGGAAAAACCTAAGGAATATCAGATACACGGAGAAGCGAAGGGAGACAAGATTGTAGGCAACAAAATTCATACTGAGAAAATAAGAACGCTTCTTTACACAAGACCCCTTTCCATACAAAACTAAAATTATTTTTTACATTTTCATCACATGAAAATATAGATTTGTCTTTATACATAGCATCTCAGTTACCTTTGCCACAGTGTACTGCATGTCACATGACCATAAAAGGTTAAATTCATTACACTTTTGGATGATTTTATA
Source organism: Enteromius unitaeniatus (assembly GCA_032359435.1). Lineage (NCBI taxonomy): Eukaryota > Metazoa > Chordata > Actinopteri > Cypriniformes > Cyprinidae > Enteromius > Enteromius unitaeniatus. The sequence goes on from JAUMHI010000046.1 coordinate 7,728,347, forward strand.
AGGAATGTTCCCTCATTTTTCAAATGATGTCTCAGTAAACTTTAAAACCTATTCTATTTTTTTTTTTACTAAATACTTCTTTTATAGATCCTATTCATACACACGGCATTTAGATGTTGAATTACATGCACTGGCTCTACAGAAAAGCCATGCGTATGTCTATATTCTATGCATGAAGCGCTTTTGATTTGACCTTATCTTACTGAGCATGGGCCGCTCTGCAAGGCATGTCATTTTGGTCATATTTGATTAACATTAAGCAACACAGACTTAGAATTAGGGAGATATAGGGACTCTTTAAGGGAAAGTTCACCCAAAATAATTCATTCACCCACGTACCGTAGCAAACCTGTACGAAAATCTCTCTTCTCACAGCAAAGAAACATGTCTCTGATATTTGTGGGGGTTCAGTGTAGTTATCTCTTTGACTTTCATTATATGGACAAAAACGGTGTAAACCTTTTCCAAAATAAACCTAGTGTTCCACATTAGAAAGCTATACAGGTTTGAAAAGACACGATGATTTTTAGGTGGGCTATCCCTTTATATAAAAGCCGAGGAGAAGGATTTCATACCATCTTTGGTATCTGACACAAGGAAGCACAAATACAGGGGTTCAGAATTCTAAACAGTCAGATGACCTTGTCCTGTCAGCACCTCCATCGACATCAACCACACAAGCTCAAATTAAAATCGCAATGGCTTGCTTTTCTAAGACAAAAGTAAGCCGTTTCAATTTTACAGCCACTTCGTGTCATCATCTTGATATTAAAAACTAATTGTAAGCCTGTGTGCCACATTTAACACTGGACACCTTAAAGGGAACCATGTAGGAAAACGACACCACAGTGACCATGCAAGAAAATATTGATAAACACTCAACAAACACCATTACAACCATCACCACACATGCACATCCACCCAAAACCACTTCTCTCCCTCTCTCCGCTCAATAAAAATATTGTCTATTTTATGCTCTTAATATTTAATGTATCTGTGAACAAGAGCAGAGGTCTAGTGTACACTCACGTTTGTCCTCTCGTGGTCAGCGATGAAAAGTTGAATTAGTTGCGGTACAGTGAAAAGCATTTCCTGCTTACATTGCCACTGATATGAATACAACGGACTGGATATGGCCTACTGAGAGGACGAGCCGATTAAAAAAAAACCTTTAAAATGTTAGATTTTAATCTACGTCACATTGACGAGAACGAGACAAAATGCCATTCAAACGAAAACGAAACTGATGGGGTGAACGGACTACAGTACATATATACACATGTGCGACTGAAACGGAACAAATCCAATCCAGTGTATTGAGATCAGTGTCTGGCTTCACATTTAAAATCAGCCTGAGAGAGAGCGAGAGAAACCGGCAACGATACACATCCGCTCATGAGCACGAACCACACAAGTGTCCCTCTCTCAGGAAGATGACTCTGCAGCCTTGCATAGCATCTCTGATTGCGGGGGATGACAGACAGACGGACAAACGTGATGAGGAAATCGAGGCTGTTGAGGTGGATGAGGCTATTTGAAGGCTGACTTCAGCTCTTTGAAAGCGGCTTGTCTTTGTTTCCTCTCCTCCGCCTGGCGCTTCTTATCTTCCTGCTCCTGACGAATTTCTGCCTCAAACCGGTTTGATTCATTAATGGCCTGCACCTGTCAGAGTCAAATATGAATTTTTAGGCAAACCTTATCAGAGGCAATCAATGCAACTTATCTAGGCAGCTGTCCTAGACTAAGAAGGGTTGAAAAATGTGAATTAATGAATCTGTTGATGGTTAAAACTGAGGATTTATTTCACTCGGAGGTGGGAAAAAGTATTACTTTTGCCTCAAAGAACGATTTGGCTCCCTTCACTCCCTCGGTTGACACATCAATCTCTGACAAACGTGCCAAGACATGAAGCCCGCTGTCCTCCGCCAGCTCTCCTGCTGCTGCTTTTCTGAAGATAAGAAGAAACTAAAGAGAAAAAGAGGAAGGATTTGAAGTGATTAATGAGGGGACAGAAGTAGTTTGCAGCTCTTCGTTAAATACAGCCAAATCTGCAAAATAATACTGAAGCATTTACCTCTCTAAAGCTGAGTTTGCCATCCAAGTCCTCATCTACTTCTTTGATCATGTTCTTCAGGCCCAGGTGAGTCTGAGGTGCTCCGAGTTTCTCCATCATCAGCTTCAGCTCCATCAGATCGATGAAGTTATCTTTCTCTGAATCATACCTGTGCACACACACACAAGCAAACAAGGTGTTAAAACAGAAAGATCATGAAAAACAGCACTCCTTCTCATCACTGGTGATATTGCTTCAATGATCAACAGAGGGCGGTGCAGGCAAACCAGCGGGAGTATCTTATCAGGATTATTGGAACATCTTTCACTTATCTTACCAACTATTTATCATTTGTCAGCTTATTTAAATTTCAATACATAAAAGGTAAAAAAAAAAAAACGAATTCACAGACCAATAAGAGATCTCAACATACCGTTAGTCATTAAATCCTTAAAAATCATTACATATTATTTTGAATGAAAACTCCTGTAAAGGGCAGATGTATAGACAAAGTGTTTTTTTGATTTATTAACTATTTTTCAATGAACCATTAATCTATACACCACTACAACCCATCTTGTTTTCATTTGTGTACAATAAAATATGTTGTCTATCCTGACTTATGAACATTATGCTCTGAAACATACAGGAATCCACTAAAGCATCGATATCATCAGTCAAGAGCTGAAGCGCTCATTAACAGCCGCACATTTATTATACCCGCTGCTGAGATCATATCAATGTTCATCTCTGCTGCATTTTTAATAAACAGTGTATGAGCTGCAGGCAATTTACTGAGTTAACACTAATCCAAGATACTTGTGTGTACATCCAAGAGCGTTAAAATGTGCAAACTTTAAACATGAAATCTACAGACTAAACATAACCCTGATGTTATATAAATTAAAGCATTTCAGTCATTTCTCTTATATACAGGAAAGAAAAGAGTACATTGATCTTATGTCTCTCTCACAAACACACTTCCTGTGGTTCAGTAGACGTAAATCACTAATGGTTTTGACATTCACATGCCAGACAGGATATATCTGGCTCATCTTCTTTTGCATCGATAAAGAAGTGTTAAATTAATTCACAGGTGCATATTGTAGGTGCAAAGGCCACAGAACTGTGTGGGTGAGTTACTGTGCAGCAATGAGTTGATGAGAAAGGAATAGTCACTTCCTTTTTCTCTCAATAAATATGTCCGAGACCACTTCCCCTACACGTCCACATACACACAAGCAAAAACACACATATTGCCCAAAGACAAGGTTTTATGTTGCCATGGTAAGAGTTTTTTTTTTAAATTGAAAACAGGCCAATGTATTTCTTTCTTCCTTGCATTCTTACTTCCTTCTTGTAATTTTGTTCTTCCTTCTTTCCTGAAAGATATGTTGACCGATCAAGCGATATTAATACGATAAAAACAAAATAAGAGATATTTAAGTATATTAACATTAAAATAAAAGATACTGAATTGAAACAATAGTAAAAAGAGACATTATAGTAAAATAAGTAAATTAAAATCAAATTTTAAAAATAAGAGATATTACAACTAAACCAAACAAGATATTAAAGTATATTTATATAGAACTGAAATTTAAATAACTTAGTTTTTATCTTAACTCATTCTATTCAATCCCATCATGCACCTTGCTCATAAATATGGAGCGTGTCTACATCAGCCCCTCAGACACGACTACTGTATTCCTGTCTACTGACACAAGACACCCGGCTGATGCCAGGTCTCTCACACGCACATAAAACTGCATCTCTTCTCATTAACCCTGTATCACTGACATCTTCTCATCACTAATTCAAACCCAAAGGAGTGTTCATGTTCAGGGGCACGAAATCTCTCAAATGAACTCTTCGTGTTGTGGCATCTGACATATCAGCCTAACCTTGATCACAGCTCTCTGAAACATGCTGTTTGATGAAGGATTGCCATTGTGGAGCAACTTGTTTCTCTGTGGATGCTGCTATCCTGGGTTTGGTTGAAGATTGCAGTACAGCAGCGGTTAATCAAACTAACGTGATTTCATTTTTCAGTTCACTTGAGAAACCAGTGTCCATAGTGGTTTCAAATCAATAATTAACATCTGCATATGGCTAGTCTGTTTAACAAAACAAAGGTCAAGCATGCTCAGTGCAATTAAAGGTCAGCTGTAATTTAAATCCAGCACGCTTAATTATGCAGTCAACTCCTGAAATCACATATGCTTACTTCTGAAAGAGTCCTCATGCTTTAGAATGACCCAGATTTGTGAAAGATTACTGGAATGCTTAGACTTGAACTGTTCTAAAACACCAGTTTGTGTGACACGCTCCTGTCAATCACCTATTGTGGGTGTGGTCACTGTCTGTGTGTTTTTTCAGTATTTTCAGTTTCTGACTCCATTTCCTTTACTTGCCTGTGGTGTTTGAGATACTTCACAGATTATGAAAAGCTCCCAAGTGCTAAAACCTCAAGAATGCAAGTTGATTACAATAATCTGGAAAGTTTCAGCTATATTCTTACCAAACATAAGCTGACAAAATCACGTTTTACCATCTATATGGAAAGGCTGCTGCACAAAAACTGAAATAAAAGATTTTTTCCCCGTGTCACTATGTGCACTTGAGGAAGATCACATTTTTGCCCAAATAAGTCTTCAAGCTGAACACTTCACTCTACAGATGATTGAGGAAGCAAATGCAATCAGCACTTCCTCATAATAACCAAAAGAAGTCACAGCCATGAGATATGGCCTTCCTTCTGCCTTAGCAAAAATGTTTGACTCATCTGATTAGCTTTGCCGCATTGGAATTGAGTGAAATCACTTGCTGTTGCTGGAATGAAATCAAGCTGGTTGAGTAATTATACAGAAAAATCAAGAGAATGAACAAGAAGCTAACGTTGTTACGAGGCGGTCCTCCGTGGCGCTGTCCAACGGGCGTCAGCGGGAACCTTCCCCGGAATATTAGTTCCTACCCGGACCGTTTTTGCCCACATACCCCGGAAGCTTCCCCGTTGTGTTCGCGTTCTTTTGCCCTTTATAAGGCTGTGCTTGAGCCAAACACAGCGCTCCACCAACACCTGCTGTCAGTCCCATCGTTACCAGCCACACCGTCCGGGTCTCACATCACAACCCTCTCGCCTTCCTCCAGCGGCATCTCACTACATCGCCCCGGAGCCCATGCAGATCGGAAGGACTCATCTAACTGACGAGGAGCGTGAGAGGCGGTTCTGTGACAACTTGTGCCTCTACTGTGGGAAGCCAAGACACATCAGGGCCAACTGCCCAGTGAGACCACCAAGAGCCACACCTAAGGTGAGTGCGGACAACCATTCCATGATTATACCCGTCACCTTGATAATCAAGGGGCAGAAAATAGACTCTAGAGTCAATGAACGCATTCATTGACTCTGGGGCAGAGGGAAATTTTATGGCAGAGATAGCTTTTGCCCACCTACCCCGGAAGCTTCCGCGTTGTGTTCAAAGTTTTGTTATTGCAACAACTCTGAGCGTTTGCCCAGTGTGGATTATTTCGGACTGTTTTCTGATACTTACCTGGACTGCCTTTTGGATATTGAACATTGCCTGATACCCCGACCATCTGCCTGAATCTGGTACTGTCTTGCTCTACCTTTGTCACTCCTGTTGCACGGTGTTTGATCTTGTACTGTCTGACTACGAGTTTATTAAACGGCTTGCAAATGGAGCCACTGTCTGATGAGTCAAAATCACAAACGTGTAGCTATATTTGTGCTTTGTGTATTTAAGGACTCTTGCTAAATATTACCATGCAAGTCTGAACTTGAGTAAAACATTCAGGAATGCTCTTTAAAGGTGTTTAGACATGCAACATTTTTCTGTGCAGTCTCAGGTCTCCTGACACAGATGTGCTGAATCTATCCTGCTTACTTGTAGGACACATGGCACACATGTAGAAAAACAAGATTCAGAAAACGAGGGAGAAAGAACGAGAACAGGAAATACTCAAATAGCCTTGTGAGAGCCTAAATCTGCTACTGTCACTGACCTTGAGAAAGTGCTAACTCCACTTCCAAATTCCTTCTTGAAATTAATTTACAAATGATTTGTTTGAAACGAACACTTCAGCTGAGCCACACAAGAGCAGAAATCAGACTTTTTACATAAGTTACTAAACACCTCAAACCACTGACATTATCATCCGTTCTTCAACTTGCTAGCAAAATAGCTATAGGTCCCACCTTCTAAATAAAAGAACCAGTCATCAAACCAATCAATAACCAATTGGCAAAGTTGTCATGTCATCAGAAGCTCTGGTTCGCTCTGCTTAATACTCTTAGAGCATAGGAAACAACACTTATGTGACACCCTATGTTATCCAAATATATTATTTAAATTTCAGTGTTGAAAGGTTCATGCTGTGGTCTTGCATGTCTGAAACAGTTGCCCGGAGGTGTTGCAAATATGGCCGCTGAATGAACTAACTTTCCACGAAAGGGACTTTTTCCAAAGGGACAGCGATTGTTCTCCAAGTCACGCCCCCTCTGGTTAACCCAACTCAACACATCACAGAACACTCAACAAGAGTGAACTGAGACTTCCACACACACACACAATGATTTTTTTTAGTGTTGGTGTTAAAAATGGGATTGGTGTTATTTTGCAATGAAGTATTTTTATTTTTTATTTTTTTACACGGTTTAGTCTACACATAAACTAGGATTTGTTTATTTTAAATAAATTTGTATTCTTATTATGAACCATGTTTTACCACATTTTTATTTAGCAGCCAAATTCCAAAAGTATCCACAGGACTTCCATAAGACAAGAACTGTCTGATCTATAGTAGACGTCATCAACACAGACTAAGATTTAAAGCAGGTTTCTCAACAAAGAGGAAAATCCTCAGTAGTTGCAGAGACTAATTTTTCACTTAACATGATAAAGTATAAGCTATATCTTAGCATCTTGAAAAACTTGTGTGTGTAACGACACTTAAACTCCAAAACCTTCTAGTGGAACTGAAAGCAGCAGAGTTTACATAGGACTGAATTAAGAAGTGAAAAGCATTTAGGCAAACTGTTCCCGATGCCTAAAATACCACCACTTCAACTCATGGAGACTGCTAACCAAACCAGCCACTGGAGCTAAATGGATTGTGCATTGTGGACTTTGAAAGCAAGTGTTTGTCAGAATGTGAGGCATGTAACAGGATTTGAGATTAAGCAATTGCCTGAATTTATGAAAATGCTGCCTGATGCCAGCCTAAATACACATGCCTGTCTGAACAGTCACTCTTCTTCTTATGTCTATAGCTGCTGCTGATTTAATTATGAAAATGGCTGATTAAATTCGAGTGGAATGATGCCTTGGAGCTAAAGAGAGACAGCAGTCCTGTTCAAGGTGGTCTGAAGGACAGTTGTTACATTTCAACAAAGCATTTTCTCATTATGTTTTTGTCCAAGATGTGCCGAGTAGTGAGAAACTTCATACTTTACTCCGACGCATGAGGACTGACTAACCAACTCTTTCTCCTCCTCCCTCCCTTTCCTATCTCTTCCTGCCAATCTCCTTAATCCCAGGTTGCCAAGCAACAGCTGACAGAAGTAGTCATGGGAAAACCCTCATAAACACGTGATCAGTTCCAAGCACATTCTTCACAACGGCTCGGCATAACAGGCGCGATCAATCAGGACCAAATGCACCAAAACTGTGTGTTCGAGCACTTTACTAGACATCTGTGCAGCGTGTGTGAGATGACTTCGATTTGATTTCATGAGATGGCATAGGACGAGGGAACGGAAGAGAGAGACACAAAAAAGCAATCCTAAACATAAGAACGAGAATGAAGGTCAATTAGATTCACAGATCATTGGAGAATTTCCCCGTACTATCAGGCACAACTCTTGATAGGCAAATCTGAAACTAACAGCCTACACAAAACAATAAATCATTTCTAAAAGACTGTAACCTATGAAAGGGAAGCAAAAAAAAAAAAAAAGGTAGTCAAAACCATGCCAAGTTTTACCATTTCCTGTTTTCATTATTTAGCTATATAAAATGAGAATTGTGTTACTCAAAAAACACAAAGATCATTGTCAGAGAAAAAATGGCTTTCAAATGCACTTTTCATATTTCTTCACAGCATGACATTATCATCCACGTAAATCAGTTTTCTTCATGAATTACAGTCAAGAATAATGTTTTTCTGGATCCTCAATCCAGATATATTTAATCCAGCTCACAGCACATATAAAGATGACAAGCTAAATGCATGAAGGTTTACATAACTGCTAAGATGGATCCATCATTATACACTCACTTAATAGATGGCTATTAACAAAAAGATAAAGCATTCTCAAAGAGATGAGTCACGGCAATGCACTATTGGCTAGCATTCCTTACTAAATCTCAATCCACTGAAAATGGCAAACCATATTGCTTTTCATAATAATTTTATATGCAAAAATTTGCCTGCTACAGTTGCTAGCTACAGATCACTTTACTGCTTTTACAAAAAGATGCTGTGTCCTTTTAGAGTCCAATACTGCAATGAACAATAATACATTAGACCAGGTGGACTTTAATATATTAAAGTCTAACTCTAATCTAAATTAAAATGCTAAAAATAACATTAAATAATGATAAAAACGTTCATTTGTCCTAACTATTGGTTTTAACTAAAGAATTTACAGTTCTGGGAAAGGCTAATTAATTTAGCTGTGTGCTTAGGGTCATTATCTTGTTGGAAGGTAAACCTTCGGCCCAGTCTGAGGTCCTGAGCACACTGGAGAAAGTTTTCGTCCAAGATATCACTCTACTTGGCAGCATTCATCTTTCCCTCGATTGCAGCCAGTCGTCCTGTCCCCACAGCACCACTGCCTTGCCACAATTCTGTCTCTGAGCTCTTCAGGCATGATTCTCATTTGCTCTGACATGCATTGTGAGCTGTCACTCTTTCCTAATCAAGTCCAATCAGTATAATCAAACACAGCTGGAGATGATCCATCTCAAGGTGATCAAAAGAAATGGACAGCACCTGAGTTAAATATATGAGCGTTACAGCAAAGGGTCTGAATACCTAGGACCATATGATATTTCCGTTTTTCTTTTTTAATAAATCTGCAAAAATGTCAACAATTCTGACAGTTTTTCAGTCAATACGGGGTGCGTTTGTACATTAACAAGGAAAAAATTAACTTAAATGATTTTAGCAAATGGCTGCAATTTAACAAAGAGTGAAAAAATGAAGGGGGTCTGAATACTTTCCGAACCCACTGTATAAAAAGAAATTCACTGATTAACACACAGGCTTTTTACACTTCTAGGTCAATCCTAACCCTTTGAAAAGTTGACTCTGGTTACCGCTGTGCATCTTTTCACACTTCATCTCAGGGTTAACTTATTATTTGCATTTTTTTTTTTCTTCATTACTCCAGTTAACACATTTACTGTTGCTGTTAAATACTTCTAACAATTTCCTTCAGATACCGAAACTAAAAGCACAATGATTCTTGAAACAAAGCTTGTGAATATTTAGTGAGGTAAACACTGGTGTAATTTAGGCACGACTGTATGCAGTGCGTATAATGCAGCAATAAACTGCATTCTCTGCCACTAGCCGATGATCGCAGGCAGCACTAACCTCGATCTGCTGGGATTATAGACCAGGTGACTAACCATTAGTCCTTAAGCAGAATCCTTCACGGATCAGCCAACGGCCATACAATCCCAGAGGATATTTATAGTAAGCGGACAGTGAAAAACATGAACATGAAATGTCACAAACAGAAAAGAACAGGGTGCAATGGCCTGTTGATACGAAAACCAAATGAGAAGAACTTCCTGAAGGAATGCTGAGGTTACATATGGCCTTTCTGAAAACACAACAATCTAATAGACGCCCTACTGCATAAATGAGTCACTGAGCTTGTGATGACTGTGTGAAAATGCCAAAAAGGGGTGTGCATCTAAGTAAATCTCACACCTACACAACCACAGGCAGATTCTGAAGAGAAAAAAAACATCCCTTGTGCTTTAGGCATCAGTCTGTTATACTCCATATCGCTATTAAAATTTATTTTTAAAGGAAAGCAAAGATACAAAAAAAAACAAAAAAAAAAAAACAAACAAAAAAAAAAAACATTAAACCAAAAGGGAAACCAATTAAAGACTCTCATGCATAATTTTTGATTGGCTTTCTTTTTTCTCTTAACTTTGTCTTATCCTCTTAGGTCACTGTGTCAGTTAGATTTGGCAGAATGCAAAAGCTTTTCTGGATAAAATCCTTGGCTGTATTTACTTTCGTTGCATTTACATCATATTAGAAGCACAACATCCTGTCAGCCAAACCGAGCTGCGCTGAGGGGCTCTTTAAACATGCAGGATATTCAGAAATGAGGAAATGGGTGATTTAGAGAATAATCACATCATTCTGCTTTCTGCGGGGAGAAAGGCATAACCATTTAAGTACTTGGCAAATATATATACGCTAGAGAGAGTAATGCTGATTACATTCTGCTATAATGCATTATACATTACCACAATGAATTTATGATGGCCGCCAAAGAGAAACAAGCAATATTTTGCCTCCTGACAACTCACTAAAACTCCTGCACCACAGTGGCCTGCATGCTTATGTTTGAACATTCCTTAATGTGTCTGATGTTATCTTTTCTGAGAAATATGTCCCTGAGAAAAATGCACAAGAAAAAAGTTGGCAGGCAGAAAGAGGAAGAGCCCAGAGTTTCTTCGGCTTCCCTTATTACTAGAGCGACTCCGCAGGAGTGCTCCTCACAAGACTAAAGCCCCTTGCTCATATGTAGGCACAGCATGGGACCTGTACACATAATCACTCAGCCAATTAGGCCGTGCTGCCATTCACATTACCAGAGTATTATCGACGAGTGGGGGGGTGATAAGAGGGGTTGTTTATCTGCTGGAAGGATCTTAGATAGCTGTCAGCCTGTCATATGATGCTATGAAGAACTAGGTACTGCGGTTTACCAGTAAATTTCAAGAATGCATCAATATTAAAATTCTGGCTGACACTTTGTCTAAAGCTATTTAAAATAAGCTAAAGTTAAGCTACAAATGAATTTCCACAATAAAACATACAATATAGATATTTATGTTGAGATTTGCTATTTCATTAGATGATTGTAAAAAGGAAAATTAAATATCAAATATTAACTGGTTTACATTTTACATGTATATTAACATAAATATATCTATGTATGTATTATGTACATATATGTATTATGACGAGGCCGCTGGCCTTCAGCCCCTTCCCGGAACCCTTTCCCTTCTACACTGCCTGACCCTCACCGAACCCTAGGAGCATGACGAGGACACCAGTTCCCCTTTTTATTTGGACACTTTTATTCCCCTGGACACTTTATTTTGTTGTATTTGTTGCTAATTAATGTTAATACATGAAACAGGCCTAATGTGAAATATAAACACAGAAACTTGAGATTTGAGACTTTTATGCATGGTTTGAGTGAACACTTCCTATGTCTTAAATAAAAATGCCTGATCAATAATCAATATTGTACAGTGTATAATTGTTGTTGTTTTTTATAATGATTGAAATGACAGCAAACCAGCCAATTAGCATATACAATTTAATATTCTATTTTATTCCAGATAAATTTAATATTTACAAATGCTATTTTTTAAATGTCTAATATCAGCCAATAAGTAATAGTGCATCCATAGATAAAACAGATTTTAAAAAGGTTTCTTGGTGAGGTCCAAATACACAGGAAGTTCAAAAGACATGTTCTGACCTGAATTAATTCCTCTTATAATCCTCAATGCTAAATCTGCATCTATGTATGAACTTACAACAACAAAAACAAAATATTTGAAAAAAGGTCTCTGGCTACTTGTGTAATCTCAGTTATTAAGTATTTAGAATCTTTGACTGAATGAGAGCTGTTGAGGTTATGAGGTTTTTCAACACAGCAATCTACGTAATGTCTCGTTCCCTCCTCTCAGGGAACTGAGGTTACAGTAGTAACCGTAGACATCCCCTTATAGAGTCGGTTTCTCTGCATTACATATGGGGAATGTATAAAACCCCGCTGTGTGAAAAACTCACACCCAGCCAATATGGAGGCAAGGCGCTGAGGTAATAGTTGTAGTAGTAGTACAGTCAACGCGTTTGCCCCTCCCCGCTAGGCAGGTATAGCCAGCACGACACTGCCGCATTCAGCGTCTCCCTTCCATCATACAAGCAACACATATCATGAGTTGATATGATATGGTTGGAAATAAAGGTAACAAAACATGTTGGTCCTTGAAAACATAGAAAAGAAGGTCATAACAGTGGGGATATCACAGCTTACCGGGTCTCTGTGCCTGCTAACGCACAAGTTTGCAAACACTCTCCATTTTAAACCATACAGGTGCCTCGTCGAGGGCGCTCTAGTCTCCACTAACATGTTTAAAACACGCTGTGAGATGCATAACTGATTCACTCGCCATACATGCAAATCCCATAACTCCAGCCTGGGGTGCCATATGGTGCCCCTCGCCTGGGATAATAAATCCCTTCACAGCAGAGTCTGCCACGGAGGAGTTGACGACAGGTTTACCAACTCTGGAAACCATGGTTGATTGGGCCATTTCGGTGCAATAAGTGTCACAGTATCCTTCTCCTCTCTGATTTTTCACTCCGAAGCGGGTTTTTTTTTAAACGGTCTCTGACGAAGTGGCGACTCAGGCTCACGCCAAGGAAAGATCTGTCCATCCAACGCTTAGGCGGCTGTTCAGGGGCCGCCCAGTCCAACTTCAGATTAGCCACCTCCTCTGTGAGGATGTTCACGCAGTGAAGTTGAGGTGCATCCAGTCTCTGAGGGAACCTCTTCAGACCAGGCATCTGGATCAGAGGCATTGGTGGACATGGCATTGTCCTCTTCACCACCGAAGGAGACCATTTCCCACGCTTCTGTCGGAGGGCCGGTAATTCCCGTCACCATAGCGGAGCGGAAGCTCAGGCGTGCAAGGGTAATGTGGGCGTTGGGTCGACGTCTGACCCTCAGAAGAGCCTCCATCTGCAGTCTGCTGGCCCACGGCTCGAGGGCGGGAGACGAGGGAGATGCAGGATCCAGCAAGTCACCATTTCGCACAATGGCCAGCCTCGCATGGAGAATCTTGATTGGCAAATCCTTGCAGACTCAGCAATCCGTTCCTTCCAATGCTGCCTCAGCATGGAAAGTCAATGGGCCCATAACTCTGACACCATTGGCCATTGTAAAGAAATATAGTGATTCAATCAGGCTTCAACATTTCAAGGAAAAGGGTTTCCCCATACGTAATGTTGAGAAACCAACTCGATAAGGGAACAAATATTTCTGGTTTAATTGCTTGTTCCTTGTAAAAGCAGGTGTCCACCACGGTTCCTACAAATATCATAGTGTACTAGCTAACTGTGAACATCATTTACCACAAATATGTAAAATATCTGGAATAGGACCTTCTAATCTGATAAAAATAGAAAATATTCAAAGTAACAAAGAATAAAATAAAGAAGCGAAGATATTCAGTCCAAAATGAGCAAAGATAAAAATTGTTGTCATTTTATCTTTGTTACTGAATAGATACACATTACAAATAAACATAATATGAATAAAACAAACTTTTATTTATCAGGAAGAGTAGGTGTATTCAGCAGTACTGAAAGGTGAAACACTATATGCATCATTTACTCTCTTACATTGCATTAAAATCAATGAGAACCAGCTACTGTTTGGTTGCTCAAAATATCTTATTCTGTGTTTACAGAATTATAATTTTTGAGCGAACTATCCCTTTAATGACAAGCGGCGTGTGTTTAGTTCTGTCCCTTTAAGAGCTGCACACGTCTAATATACTGCCACGTTTTTCTCTTGTTTACTTTTACTTTAGACACAAGTAGCTGTGTTTAACGCTGTGTGTTTGTGACAGTATTACCGTAATCACATGTGATAAATATCTTAGTTCAGTAATTAGGCTCTACTTGACAGGCTTTTAGTGCGCGGCTGCGCGTGCGCTTCAGGTGTACTCGCCGAAAAAGCGTGTCCGGACTGTTTAATCGGCAAGACTTTTAAAGCGAATAAAATACTTTTTTTGATTGCGAATCAGTGCAGTGTTTGGTGAGTGTAATTCTACCACTGAGTTAACACTGATGTGAATGTATGTGGTGTTGTACAGCTTATTAAAAACGAACATGATAAAATAGCACGATACTACGATATTCCTTAAAAAGCAGATCGTGGAGAAACTTTTATCGTCCACGATCAAAAATCGTCATATCGCCCACCCCTAGGTGAGACTCATTTAAACTGAAATATGCAATAAACATTAATTTAACAATATTACATATAACATGCAACCCTAATAAACATAACTGACAAGAAAAATAAAATAAAATTCAATCAAAATATTTTGAATATTTTAGAATTGTAATGCAGGGAATTCTGGGAATGTCAGTTTGCGGTTATTCCCTGTAAGTTTTACAGGAATTTACCATTAACCATTTTACTGTTAAAATCACGGCCGTTTTTTACAGCGTAAAGTTTTGAATCCCCCTGAACAGTGGCCTGAGGGTAAGGCACAGCCTGCATTCCTCTTATCAGCTGGACTCTAGCCAGATTGTAGCCGTTGTACAGTTTTCTTTCTCTCTCCCAGTGTTTTTCTGCCTCTCTCTGCACAAAAGCATTAAGACTGCAACATTTGCTGCAACTGAAGCTTTTGAGTGTTTACTGGGTACTGAACGTGCCTACGTAAAGCAAAGCTGTATCAGCTTTAGTATGGAAGGTCATAGTTTCCAGACAATCAATCAATGAGTTCTTATGATTGCACAACTCCATACAGGCACATAAAGCGTTTCTAACCTGCCTTCTCACCATCCTTGTCTCATCTGTGTTTCCTTATCTATATTCAGGGCTTCAGGCAAAGCAATAACAGCCATTACAGAGCCGAAAAGTAATAAATCAATGGCAGTATCTGTTGTTGAAAACCTGTACGGAGGTAAATGACATGGAGAAGCAACTAAAGGTGCATGTTGATTTACAAACCCCTTATCTTATAAATTCTTAACTGGGAATAGACCATGAAAAACACTAGCTAATGTTTAACTTGCGAAATAACCACAGAGGCTTTGTTTTCTCCATGACAAAGGAAGCTACACAAAGGAAGCACACTTTACCCACTCCTCAAGATGAAATCACCTCACCTGTCTCATTCAGCCCATATAACGCCATGGGCAACACGATCAAAGAGACTGAATGAAACTAGTGATATTTCTCACCTTGGGCGAGGTCTTGTGACTCCAGAGACCTCGACTGAACTGCACAAGGAACTCATTTACAGACATAATAGAGAAGGTGATACTCTGAAACAATAGTCTACACACAATAAATCAAAAGAAGAAAAATAAAAGCAAGCCATTATGCTTTTGTAATGCCCATGTGGTTGAAACTATTGTGACAAACTGGTATCACATCTATTTTGCAGCCAAATATGATTAAAAGGTTGAACAGTCACAGAACTAATTGTTCTCTTGTGCTGAAGAATATCAATCCATTATTTAAAAGGGTAGTTCGCTCAAAAAAACTAAAATTTGATCATTTACTTACTTGCCCTTGCATTGTTTCAAAACTGTTTGACTTCTTTCTGTGTAACATTAAAAATCTGTTTTGGTCCATATATTAAAGGTCAGTGGGGTCTAATATTGACTTGTATGGACACACAAAAAAATAATTAAATTAATAAATAAAAACGACAAAACTGTATTAAAATATTGCAAAAAAAAACCCCACTAAAATTAACAAGAAAAAGCTTGAAAATATGAATAACTACTATAGCAGTAAATAGGGCTAATACAAGATAATTTAGTAATTTTCCCCCTTCATTTCAATGGCAAACACTTTACATGAATCCACCCTAAATAATAAAATTACAAAGATATGTAAAAAAACACATTCTGATAAAATTAAATCTATTTGTAACGCTCAAAAAAATGCACAGGCCAACTCATCTAGATGCAAAGGGCTTCTCAGACAGATTTGTGCGGCCTGTTTTGACTAATTCACAACAATGGTAGCTTTGTTTGATAGCAGAAATGGGGAGAGGAACCCATCACTTCCTCAGAGCGCTAGTTTCTCAACCAGCTCCCTTTCCCACATAGTTCAGGCCT
This sequence comes from Enteromius unitaeniatus, assembly GCA_032359435.1. Taxonomy (NCBI): domain Eukaryota; kingdom Metazoa; phylum Chordata; class Actinopteri; order Cypriniformes; family Cyprinidae; genus Enteromius; species Enteromius unitaeniatus. The sequence continues at coordinate 7,744,563 of JAUMHI010000046.1, forward strand.
GTATGAAACCAACCCTGCAGTCACGGCCGCGGACCCACTGCTCCACCACAGAGAGCACAGGGGACACATTCCTGCAGCCACTCTCACGAAGATTCGGCTCCCCATACCTCCCTATTCCCAGAGAAGTTTTTTTGTTTTTCTGTCAGTGAAATCAGCCCAACATAAAGGCCCTGCATTTACAAAAGCTCCGAGAGCAGTTCTGGATGCCGAACGTGAGGAAAATGCCTAAACTGCCTTTTCATTCATCAACTGTGAAGGAAGAGGGCAGTCTAACTAAGAATCTGGCAAAGGTGGCCACAGAACTGTATCGTACCGGGCAGTCTAGACTACACGGCATGCCTCTCGATTAGAGACCTGACTTTTTCAACCCATGGTTCAAAGTCCTACATATATCAGGGTGAGAGCATGTGGAATACATGATATAGACTTGGGTGTGGCTGAGCTTATGACCCTTTCTTAAACGTGTGAAAGAGTTTCAGCCAAAACATGAGAAGCACAATGAAGTTAAGATAACTTGTTCCTGTTTAAACATTCAGTTCAAATAATCAACTTGTAGAGTAGTATTGTTAAACTAAACCAGAGTAAACACTCTCAGCATATTAGATAGACAGATAACGTTAGATGATGATGTTGATTATCTCTTGAGGTTGAGATGACACGCACATGTCTCACATCTGCTGCAGCAGAGGATGACAGCTGGTCTGAGCTACTTACTGTTTGAACATCTTCTCCATGTCTTTGATCTGCTTCCTCGAGAACTCCTTGAACTCGGTGTAGGGGTTGAACACCTTCATGCTGGGCTGATGATGTTCTCCGATGCCCTCGTTCAGCTCTCCGCGCCGCTGCAGCTTGGCTCCCAGCTCTGAACCGGCGCTGGCCGTGGCCGCCTTCTCGTGCGCTCCGTTCTCCTGCGCCTCGTCGAGGGCCACCGGGTCGTGCTCGCCATCCTCGATCTGCAGCCTGCGGTTCAGCTTCGATGACAGCTCGTCCGTTGCCATTTCGCCTTATTCAGAAATCTGACTACAATCTACGGGGAGATACCGTGGGGAAACACGCAGAATGCTGCAAAGAGCGCAGACCATGTAAAGGGTCAGTGCGTTGAATCCAGATTCTGTGTGGTATTTGGTTAAACGCGTTTTCAAATGCAAATCGTCCGACTTCTAGCGGTGCGACGGATCCTCGACCGTAAACCCGGTGATTCAAACGGACAGCGCTCGTGAGTGTGACGACGCCTCCGTGAACGTTGACGGTCAAATAAGCTCATGCGCGTGCAGTGAGATGGACGCAAAACCGCTTCACGACGCCACGCCTTTTAAAGAGACGCACCGGACACAAAAGATCACTTACGAGACAAATCCCTTTTGTTATCACACAACAATAACTTCAGCTCAGAAGTGCGTTGTTTATAGTTTTTCATGTATCTGCTTGGGAAATTTGTATTTTGTATTTGTATATATTTATGACCGAAGTTATAAGTGAACTAACGTTAATTTGTCCAGTTCCAAAGATCAGGCTATTTTGAGCTGTCAAATAATTACATCAATTTTACAGGCAACTGCGTTTGATTGCGTATTTATGTAATAGTGATAAACAAACCGACCCCAGTTATTATTCTCTAGTGTGACTGAATGGTGACAGCTAATGGAGTGCTATAGTGGCATATCTACGGAAATTTAGGCTGAGATATCTCTCTTTTTCTCACGTATGTTGTGCCTGCATAAGTACTTGTAAAAATAAAAAATGTAAAATACTTGTCATTCGTAGTCATTCATCATCTCTTGCATGTACGTTGTTTCATTTATTTATTTTATTAATAAACATTATTCGTATTTCTGCTAATCTGACTGACTGTTTTCAATTGGTGTATTAGCTCGACCTGTATAGAACATGTTGTCATAAAATTATCTCCACATAATTCATCAGATATGTCTAATATATCAGATATTTTAAAACTGAAAAACCACCAAGCACCTAGCTTGTTTGTGTGATGTTAGAAACACATTTAGGTGTTAAAGATAATATAAACACACACACACACACACACATATATATATATTAATCAAAAGCATGAAATCGTGTTCATGTGGGTAAACTGGCTTGTGTCCTGACAGTTATATGTGAAATATCTGCCTAAGATCTGAAGCCATCAGCTGAGTGACTAAAGACTGATTCATGAAACAGGAAGCCTCACTCACACACACACACACACACAC
>JAUMHI010000046.1:7755273-7778068 GCA_032359435.1 Enteromius unitaeniatus
AAAAAAACCTTTGGGTCAGTGAGATTTATGTTTGAAGGAAGACTCTGACAAAGTCTGCATTTATATAATCACAAATTCTGTAAAACAGTAATATTGTAAAATATAATTACTGTTTAAAATAACTGTGTATATTTTAAATTGGAATTTATTCTTGTGATGCACTGTCAATGTTGAATAAATTATATTTTTGTTGAAACGATAACATGATTTCTTGCAGGATTAATATAAAGTTGAAAATAAATCTTTTAAATATAAATGTCATTACTTTTGCTGAATAAATCTTACTTACTGACTCCAAATAACCTTAATAAACTTAATATTAATAAACCTCTCAAAATGAGAAATATAAAGTTGTATTTAAAGCAATTAATTTAATTCACATTTCAAATATAATTAAAGGAAATGAGAAATTATTAAAACATTTAAATGACTTTTTATTGCATTTATAAATTGAAAAATGCAGCTTGGCTAAGTTTAATTAAATAAAAGCAGTCCTCTAGTCCTCCGTGTGATGAGAGAACATACAGACAGACACACTCACACTTCTCTGACACTGTATTTTGTATTCCGGCAGGTTCTCCCATTTGATGATAACGTGTGTTTACGTGAGCCATGTCAGAACTACATGAAGTGCATCAGCGTTCTCCGCTTCAACAGCTCCGCTCCCTTTATCGCCTCCCCATCCACGCTGTTCCGGCCCATCCATCCCATCACAGGGCTGCGCTGCAGGTGCCCCGCCGGATTTACGGGAGATTACTGTGAAATTGAAATTAACCTGTGTTACTCAAACCCCTGTATGAATGGAGGAGTGTGTGCTCGCCGAGAGGGAGGCTATACCTGCATCTGCCGAGAGGATTACACAGGTGAGAGTGTGCTTGTGTATTTCAGGAAGAGATGTGTTTTTGTGTCTTTCTAGATGATGTGAAGTATCAAAAGGACTTGCAAAAGAACGTCTGGTGCTCTTTACAGTTTATTATGGCCAAGAATTGCCCACTTATGGCTGGTTCACACTGCCAAAACAAACGGCAACAAGTTAAATGTGTACAAGAGTTGGCTGTTGGATGTACAGTAGAATGAAGAAAATAAAAACTGTCATGTTCATGCTGCCCAGCACAAGGCAACAGACAGGTTGACACTCTGACCCAACAAACCCAACAACTTTTGGCATTTGATGTTTCTTCTGTGATTAGACAGAAAATCACAGAATGTCTTTTGAAGATTTGGTGGTAGGAGGTGATTCTAAATACAAATTTCCAATTCAGTTAGATTTTAATTCACAAACTGTCCGTTCAATTCCAAAAAATTTATTTGATTGGATTCATTTCTGATTCCTTTTTTAATGTCTCTCTTTTTCAGTTTTTGTGATTTTATGTGATTTTATGTAATAATTTTTGTCAAACTGTCAGTTTAAAAAATCCACAAACCAACACTTCTTGGTTGATACCAACTGTGGATATAAACTTTAAATTACATTTAAAATAATTTTTATAATGATGCATAAAATTACAAAAAATTCAAATGCAGTCCCCATTTTTGAACTGCCAAATGGCTTTTTTTATTTTACTTGATTGGCAAATTTATACAGAAAACCATTTGACAAAACAACAAAGAAAAGCAAACAGTATATGGACAAAGAAAAACAAATGGATGTAAATATGTTTCAATTTAAACATATTTATTAATATATAATTTATCTACATATTAAGACATTACATTTATTTTCATGTTTAAAGTAGTAATTGGGATTGGGAACTAAATTATGGACTGCAAGTATGGGTAAAATAAACTTATCTAAAAACAGATTTGCTAAAAAATAAATAGTCTTGCTGTGAGCAATCAATTTTGGGATTTCAAGGCCTAAGAGATCTTTCAAAGGAATATCACAAATAATGGGAAAATCAATATTTTAACCCAGCCCTGGCTATAAGCATCTTCGGTGTCTCCAAATCCAGTTCTAGTACTTTCAAAAAAGCACTTGAAAATTATGCAGAATCCTGCCAATCAGACCATGCCAGTTTTCTGTGCAATATGCATCAGATGGCCAGTGAAGGAGCTGTGAGCGATATGTGGGCGCACCATCTGATGCTGATACTAGACGGTGGCTACTGGTGGTGCAGCGCTAACCAGTTTGTTTTTCATTTTATATATCTGGCCATGGGAGTTAAACAGACCTAAACTCTCAGCAGTAAAGTCAGTCTGAAGTTAAATGAGCAACTCTTAGCGATACAAATGCTGCAGTATGAGAGAAAGTGAAAGAGAGCTAAAGAAATCCAACGGAAGGATGAAAGCAGGGGCAGATGCAGGATCCCCCGAGGGCCGTGCCGTGTGTGGTGGGGGTTGGGTTGGGTAGAGAGGGTGGTTTAGCCCAAGAGGAGAAGAATAGCTTTGATGAATTAAACATCATTTGAACGAAGGGGAGAGAATACATTACCAAATATTCTGAGGGGATGGAGTGGATAGGTACCGGGGAGAAGAGTGAAACAGAAAAAGAAGGGAAGAAAGAGGGAAAAGTGCTCTTAATAGTAAGTCAGGAAGTGAACAGCTGGAAAAGAGAAAGAGAGCGAGCACCTGATGCAAATATAAAAGGACAAAAGTATCTAGAGACTGAAGCTAGAGAGACTAAAGATGGAGAGATATTTGCAGAGAGGGTTTTAAAGCTGTTCCCTGCTGGAGTCACCTGAGAATCAATGGAGATTTGTTTAAAGTGTGTGCATTTGAAGAGCATGTGTGTGCCTAAAAGCTTGTCTTTCGTCCATGTAGAGATAACTGAGCTCTGTGTGCTTCCACTTGTGTTTTGTTTTGATACGTTCTATTATTCTTGTATATTTTTGGACTTTAAGATGAAAACTTTTATACCTCGTTGAACACAGAGAGGCTGTTTGTATTTTTTGAGTTTCAGCATGCTATGTTTATGTTTGTGATGTTTGTGTGTTTCTGGCAGTTCTGGTTGAGGAGTTTAAAGAAATTGCAGTATGTCTCTGAATGGTGTGTCAGTAAGTGCACTGAGAGCAGGAGCAGTCGGTGCGAAATGCAGAATTGCTTGTGTTCATGTCAGACAGTTCATATGGTTTAACAAGGGCCAGGGGCATACACTTTGAAACCAGGGTTGCATTACATGCTAAATAATAAAACATCATTAAAGCCATTTAATTAAATTCAAATGATGCATCTTGCAAAATTGAAATACTACTGAACAGTCGGCAACTGTACTACTGATAAGAAACCGTGTAATTATGCAGAATATACATACATTCAGAGTTTTATTTGCCCACAAAAATATCTTTAGGTCTTTAGATATGTTTGTCAAGAGACTATTTAGTTGCTATGGAATGTTGGATGGTTGTTAGCAGTGTTTATTTAGACAGCAGATTTTGATTTAAGTTTATATGTCATTTAGTTTGTGATATGGTCATATGGATTGTTTTAGTTTATCTACGGTAAATCTACAATCTAATTGGTGTAGTTAAATGTAACTATTTTTAACTACTGTACACAAAATTTAACTGAATCCATAGATTGTACATTTAATTTGGGAATTTTAAATTATAATGCAGTAATATCTGTCTTTAGCACAATTGGATGTTGGGCACATGCCTCCTTAGAATCCTTTAGTAAATTAATTTATCAAAGAAATTATTTGTTCCTTAAGAAGAAAGTTCTTCTTGTGAAGAAAGTCCTGTTTAATTTATGATTTTAGTAAAAAAAAATTTGGTTCATTGGTATTCAGAGGCATGTGACCTGCTTATGTATATTTTTATTCTGGGCACAGCAACTTATTTTATATGACTTTTGAATATTCAGTCTGGTGCTGTCAAGAGGAATGTGTGCTAAAATCCTTCTCCCTTTGCAGGTGAAATGTTGGTAAGCTATAATGAATATGCTAATATCTCTCGCTGAATATGCAAATAATTCATAGTCTAAATAGCCAGTAGGATGAAGGCTGGACTTAGCTTCTCTAAATCCATGAGTCCATGTGTCTTGAGGGTTTTTGTGTGTGTGTGTGTGTGTGTATGTGTATCTGTGGCTGGTTTGCAGTGAGCAGTTACTATCATGTAAACATTAATGGCTTCTTTGCCTGTGGTGTGTGTCTGTCCATATGTGTGTGTCCTAAGGCGTTTTGGTTGTATGTGTTGTGTGTGTGTATGTATTTCTTTGGTGGTGGGTCAAAGTTTGAAGTGCTTTTAAAGGCAGTATTTTTACAACGGAGATGTCTCCATGTGTGTCTGTGCCAGAGGTTTGTACACGCATTCACATTAATGTGCTTTATTTAACCGTTGCCAGAGGCTCACCAACACAATGCTGGAACATCACAGCGCCAGAATCTGGCTCACATTTGGCTCGGCATCATAAAGCCTAAGGGCAGGATCTGCTGATGTTTCAAAACCCAAACAACAAGCTGCTTTAGTGTGTGTGTGTGTGTCTGTTATTGGTCCACTGGGATATTCCCGTCTACAGGTTTTTAGAGAGCTTTTCACTAACAAAATATGTGTGTGCGTATACCAGACCCTTGCAAATACAGCAATGGTACAATTTATAGGATTTTTATCCAAATGTGACTGATTAAAATACTGTTGTTAATGTTCAGCTCTTCTGCATAAAGCTGTGTGAAATGATTCTTGTATCGAGTAAAAATAGAACTCGCTACATGGTTTTGTCCCCGTCACTCCCTATTCCCAGCATGCACTAGAGCATGAATAATTATTAGGTTAGCATTTTGGAATTTCCAGTTTTATGTACATTTTTGTTGCTGGTTTTTTTTGTCACATTCAGTAACTTGTATTTCTAAATCTGTAAAATCACTTGATTTTGGTCTTAATAAAATAATTTTTGAGTGTAAGCTCGCGTTATGAGAAAGCTATATGTGCAAACTAAATTATTTATTTTTAATTAATTATTATTATTTCAATTACATGCTGACTTGAACAGCTTAACTCTATAAATCATTTTAAATGTAATCGAAATAGGAAATTGTTTACAAAATTTTAAAGAATCATAACAACATGACATTTAAAGATTCAGTCAAAGCATTTCAATTTCTGGCCAAAACCGAGAATCCATTAATTATTTTCATAAATGTCTTATACTAGGTGTCACCTTTAAATAATATAATGGAGTACAACTGAACTTAAGGTATTAATGTGTACAAGTGTATTTGTTTTTTCATGTGTGTGTTTATTTGATGGATTTTAAATGTCGTGTTTTCGCTGTCTGTCTCAGGCGAGCGGTGTGAGTTGGATCAGCGAGGTGGCCGGTGTGTGGCAGGCGTTTGTCGTAACGGCGGTACATGTCGTGAGCTCTCCGGAGGGGGATTCAGGTGTGAGTGTCCTGCGGGAGGTTACGAGAAGCCGTATTGCTCTGTCACCACCAGATCCTTCCCACCAAAATCATTTATGATGTTTAGGGGGCTCCGTCAACGATTCCACCTCTCCATCTCTCTCTCGTGAGTACACACCTCTTATTCTTGAGTCATGCCAAGGCCAAAATTATGACAGAGAAGACCATTTAGTACTAGATTTATGATTTGATGATTTTTTCTTTCTTTCTCAGGTAGTATGTAATATGATCAAATATTTCCCATTTTTAAATACTTCATAATGTGTAAATATCATTAATCTGATTTTCTTCTGTCATCTGTTTCTTATATTCTCCCCTCTTTTTTTCATGCTCTTCCATAAGAAAAGCTCTTTAGCACTCTCTTTCTCTTCTTTCATCCTGTTTTACTTTTTTCCACTTCCCCTTGTGAGTGCTATTTTCTGGTCATGTGCTTGATGCGATTGGTCAGGGTTTGGCAGCTGTGGCACAGAGGTAATATAATGGTTGCTTGTTGTAATCTCTAAGGTGACTAAAACAGAGCTATTTTATTTATTAACATGGTCAAATATCAACACATCCAGAAAGGGCACTAACTCCCTAGACACGCCAGAATATTAAATCCTTCTATTTCTCTCGGTTAAAGTCTTGCCTCTCTGCACCAAAAGATAACCATTGTGCTACAGTGTGCAATTTACAGACTGACCATGTCCTATAAAAAACTCTTTAAAATCTAAAAGTCTTTGCTCAGTGGAGCGCAAACAAGGTCCATCTCTCTCACAGCTCAGGCCTTTTGTCAGTGTTTTGTCTGGACCAAACTAAAAGATGTTTTAAAGTGAGTCTCCAGAGAGGACATCCAGAGCCACGCCAGATATAAATTTATGTTGCAAAAAGATTGTTATTCTGCCTTTCATCTTATGTATATCTTAAATGGGTGCTTTGCTGCTGAAATGTGGGAAGTTCATAATTTGATGAAAGATTTGCATGAATAATAACTTACTCTACAGAAATGTGGAGTGCACATATAACAACCCGTCAATATTACTGTAAGTGTGCATATTTTTTGACTTTGAAAGTTTTAATACATAATGTTTGCTGAACCCTTGCCATGAAACCTTCCCAGGTTGACAGGAAATCGAGTAGAATTACTTTAGAGATCATTATATGCTGAGTGTACTCTTCTCAGTTTGCGGACATCACATTATACTCTAACTCTAAATGGACCTGCCCTGAGTCATTCCAGATCTTTAATGAGAATTAAATGTGTTTTGTAGGTTTGCCACATTGGAAAGTAATGGTTTGCTCTTCTACAATGGTCGGTTTAATGAGAAGCACGACTTCCTTGCTTTGGAGATACTGGATGGACAAATGGTTCTTAAATACTCCACAGGTAAAAAAAAAAGTTGGATAAATTTATCCCTTTATAAATCCTACATAGATTTACGATTTTACAATGGGTAATTCTGATCATTTAATTTATGTTTTGTCTCTGTAATACCAACTTCTGACCTTTGTGTGACCTTTGCACAGGTGAGTCATCTACTCAGGTGAGTCCATACCTGCCTGGCGGAGTGAGTGATGGCAACTGGCACACCGTTCACATCCATTACTACAACAAGGTGAGCAAGTTCTCTAAAGAAGTAACAGTCATGTATTCAGAATATAGTTGTGTGCTTTTCACTTGTGTACTTATGAAGATTCGTTTGTGCTCGTATGTAGCCAAAGCGGAGTGTGAGTGGTGACGTTCAGGGTCCGTCCGATGAGAAGGTCGCAGTCTTGAGTGTAGATGACTGTGACACGGCTGTTTCTCTGAGGTTTGGCATTCAGCTCAGCAACTACAGCTGTGCCGCACAGGGAAGACAGACGAGCAGCAAAAAGTAAGCATCCACAACCTAATATATACACTTTTATATGATCACGTACATGTGAAAAGTGTTGCTTTCGTTTAGGAGAGCACATTTAGTGATTTTCTCATTCATTCCTTCTGTATTTACAGGTCTCTGGATCTGACAGGCCCATTGTTTCTGGGTGGAGTTCCTAATCTCCCTGAAAACTTCCCGTTCACTACAAGGGAATTTATTGGCTGCATGAAAGACCTGCATATTGATAACAGACCAGTGGACATGGCAGGATTCATCGCTAATAATGGCACTTTACCTGGTGTGTGTGACCGTATACGGTGTGATGATAGTGACATCCTGTATTTGTGATGATTTCAACATACACTACCATTCAAAAGTTTGGAAGTTTGAAAGAAATGAATGAAAAATCATAAATGATATCATAAAATCATAGAAAATAACTATACTTTTCAATTAATCCAAGAATCACAGTTTACTCTGTAAATTAAGTATAAAGTAGTAAGTATTAAGCTGAACAACTGTTTTAAACATTTATAATAAGAAGAAATATTTATATTTTAAATTAAGTGCTTAAAATAGCTGTTTTATTGTATGTTTAATTTAATTAATGGTGAGCATAAAAGACTATAAGAGAGCATAAGAGAGTTTTTTAAAATGTTTCAACCCTCAACTTTTGAATGGCAATGTACTGTATAATAATTTTACATACAGTAAGCATTTGTTGTTATTCTTGGCCTGTTATTTGCTGTTATTCAAGATTCTATATTTATTCTTTCTTTATTTCTATTCTCTAATTTGTAGTTAAAGCTGGTACAACATGCAGTGAAATGTTGTTTCTGGCTGAAAAGTACTCCCCAACTGTGGGGAACAACATACAAATAAGATATAAGAAATAAGTACTAACAGAGGATAATTATACAAGTAAGAGCAAGGATTATAAGTGTAAAAGGAAAAAACACTGTATAAAAAAGAAAAAGCCATATGTATATGTACATATACCCATAATAACCCGGTTATATATATGTAAAAACTAAATTTTATACATATTTACACATAAATATAGATGCATTTGGATAAAGTAACTGTGGTAATATATTATGGGGATTGGGATGTTTCTGTGATTGGCTGCAGCAGTTGTGAGGTAATGCTCTGTGTCTGTATTAGGTTGCAGTGCCAAACTGCCTTTCTGTAAATCAAACCCGTGCCAGAATGGCGGCACATGTCGGGTGAGCTGGGAGACGTTCTCCTGTGACTGTCCTGTTGGATTTGGAGGAAAGGACTGCAGCTTAGGTGAGGCCCACATAAAAATACAAACTCATTAATGCATAAAATATTTCTCTGTTGATCTTTAGGTGAAAATTAAATCAGAATGTCAATATCAAACAGGAACTATTACCAAATGTTAATATCACAATGACATCACTGACGACGGTATTCTTTCACAGTGATGTCCCACCCCCATCGTTTCCTTGGAAGCAGTGCGCTGTGGTGGGACCTGAAGAATGAAGTCACCATCACTACACCCTGGTACATGGGACTGGTGTTCCGCACCAGATCAAAAGAAGGGGTTCTCCTGCAAGCTCAAGCTGGACAGTACACCAACTTGATTTTTCAGGTATACACAATATTTGTCTTTCTTTCTTGTTTTGATGCATTTATTTATTTATTTATTGGTTTGTTTATTTTCTGGAGCTAATAAGTTGAAATATTTGGCTAGCAAAGATAAATTATGATCTCTGTTTGGGTAGTTGACAAATAAAAATTGGACTGTGTCCTATGTGACTTAGCAAAAATGAAAAAACCTAAAACACAATTAACATGAGAAAAATGTAGATACATATAGCATGAGAGAGGTTTATCTTTTTTAAGTTTTTACGTCACACTATAGGACACATTCATACGTCAACTACCGGTTTCCATTTACATGATGTTTCAATTTGATTACATTTTATTTACAGTAGAAAAAAAAAGAATGTGTTAAGAATGACTTCTTTTTTTTATTTTTTATTATAACATAATCTAGTTGGTAGAAGTTGTTCAAACTTTTTTTTTTTTAAATACAGTTTAAAAACGAACCCCGAGTTGAACTGAGCTGAGTTGTTTCAGTTGTAGTTTCCAAATTCATTAATTCATTAATTCATTCATTAATATTTTGCTTAACTATTTCATTTTCATTTAAATGAAGCAATGACAGAAATTTTCATTAAATGCAAGTAGAATCAAAGGATTGAAATCTCCATAAATTATAAACTTAGTTTTTCCTCTTGTGTAAAAGCTGTACTATTCGAATGCTTTCTGGCGTTAAGGAAAAACCTGGGGCTTTTTTGTGTTTAAATATTCCATGAAATGTTTTGATAAAAGGAAAACAACGTCTCAATTGGAGTTGAAAACAAATATTTTTACTAGCACAAATTAAATAAAGCTGTCTTGACTTCCCATAGCGCTTTGGAAGTAGTCAGTTCTATGCTGAACTCCAGATGCTTAGAAGATTAAGCATAGCTTTCATATACTATGCAAACATTCATTTGAATTTGAGAAATGGTTAATTATTAAAAACCCAGGTGTGTATGTTTCTGGTTCCAGGTGGTTTCATGTCAGCTGGTGTTTTCTGTGGCTCGGGGTTCGACTCGGCCGGTCAGGTTGAGACTGGATCAGGTTCAGGTGTGTGATGGACGCTGGCATGACCTACAGCTCGAACTCCGTGATGTCAGGAGTGGCAGAGAGACTCGATATATCGCTACAGTCCGACTGGACTTTGGACTGTTTCAGGTACACACAAACACGTACACGACACATAAGTGGTCCTCTAACCCCTATTATGTCACTGACTGACTGTTATAATCCTGTGTTGTAATCCATAATCTGGAATATTGGAATATCAGATCCTAATCTTTCTGGATTAAACTACAAATCAGACACAGATCACTGGTTTAGTAATTAAAAGCTGACTTACATGCAATATAACTTAAATCAACTAATAAAACCTCTCTCACATCTCTTTCTCTGCCTATCTTCAAATCTCTCTCTGTCACAGGGAACAGTCATTGTCGGGAATGAGATTAATGGTGTAAAGGTGAAGCACTTACATGTAGGTGGAGTTTTAGGGTCGGGAGAGGTGCAAAATGGGATACGTGGCTGCATTCAGGTGCGTCTTTGTAACTTTCAGTCATTTTTTGTGTCCTCCTTTATAAAAACCTGATACAGTTAGATCTCGACTGTGCTCACGCACTTATGCTACTGCGGCCTTCTGTAATGTATGAATTATTGGTATTCCTAATGGTGTCATTAGTTTTTAACAAACAGACATTTAGTTGAATAATTAATGAGAACTTAGAGAACAGACATAATATAAAAGTTCATTTAAATGTGCAGTCAGCAAAGCCTTTACTACCATTTATAGTGATTATTAGAATTGACATTTAATTTTCTATACCAAAAAGACATTCATTTTATTATTATTCATTTTCTTTGTCAAAATAATGTTTTTTTAAACATCTGTGATGCTTTTAATGAAATTTATTTGATCAAAAAGTGTTTTTTAAAATGTATTTTCTTCTTTATTTGTAGCACAGTGCCATTATTTAGGATGCATGTGTCATTAATTGGATGCATACTTATGTCTGTGTGCTGTATGTATCCTCAGGGGGTGCGTCTGGGGGTGCGTCCTGATTCCCCTGCGTTGCCCCGCCCTTCGAGAGCCATCAAGGTGGAGACTGGCTGTAATGTTGGCAACCCATGTAACTCCTCCCCTTGCCCCCCCCACAGCCAGTGCACAGATGAATGGGATCGACACGCCTGTGTTTGTGAACCAGGTAAGATGTAAACGATGCAAAACGTACAGAATCAAAATGTTTTGCAAACACACAGTGTCTCTTATTTGATGCAACTTGTATTATCAGCATAAGATTAAAAAAAAAAAATGATTAGTTGCTTTAGCTTTAATGACAGGAGTGCTTGAGCTGCATGAACTCTACAAGTTTGTATAAAATTAATGCTCATGTTCTCCAAAGAGCAGCTTCTGCTTTAGTGAAAGAAAAAGCACAAAAGATCAATCACTAATTAATTTTTTTCTTCTTTCTTTTTGTTCTGAAACATTCAGTATACTAAAATTCTACTTAGTTTTCAGTGTGGTGTCAGACGTCTGTACAGTCTATATGTGTATTAATAATAGATAGAGCACGTCAGTGGTTTCTTACAGTTCACCCACACAGAGTACATGATATACATTTACAAGTGCCCATGTTGGTATGAGCTCCCATCACGTCCAAATGAAGATACAGACTTGTTCACTTCATTATCATACCGTTAAAGTTGCATCAGCCCAGTGTTATTAATAGTACTGTGCAGAAAGAGAAATCAAAGCCTCCCCTCATAAACTCTGAATTAATTTGTCAGACCTCCTCCTGGAAGAGTAAACCCACACGCACAACATCTCTCTCTCTCTCTCACACACACAAACACACACACACACACACACACACAGTGTTAATAGTGCCTAAATTTAAGAACAGAAATATCTCTCCTTCTTGCTCTGTTAGATTCCCATACATAATTTAACAGTTTTAATAAGTCTCAGTACTGCAGTCTGTGGGTTGAATGTGTACTAAAAAATGTGCTTTTTCTAAGGACTTTATTGTAATCCTGTAGTGATGTTTATAACATTCAAAGCATTGGAAGGCTTCATCAGAAGAGCCTGTGGTTATATTACTGCATTTCATTTCTGATTTTCTTGATTCGTCCTAATAGGGTTTGCACACACTTTTGAACAGTAGTTCAAACATCTCCCTGCTGAAAGAGAGAGAGAGAGAAAGGGGTTATTGTGTCTTTTGATCACTTGTCGTGCAGATGGAGGCTTTCTATATGGCTCTGGTGAAGGAGAGATCAAGGCTATGCTGTTTTGTTGGCTGTTTTGTGCAGAGAGTGAAATACTTTTAGTTCATTCAGATCCTGTGTGTTTTATGTCTTAAATTCAATAAATATGTATGTGTGGTGTGTGATGTTTTTCCCTCAAGTGAATTTCATTGTTGCAGTATTTAATTGGGGCATGTGTGTCTCTTCCTTTATTATCTAGGATGAATTTCTTTGTATCATACATTTTATTGCATTATTTTCCCCCTTAGATCCATCTATCATGTTGGTCATGTTTTATTTTGCCTTTTGACTGTTTAAACATTCAGTTTTTATTATTTTTTTGTTTCTGTGCCTTTAAGCCACCTGAAATGAGTAACAAGCTGAGGGTTTGCTGTCATATCCAATATATTTGGCACTGCCTCATTCTGATTTGATTTGCTTTAGGTTCACAAAAGCATTCACACTGAAACGTGTCTCTCAGACTGTCGAAACTAATTTGATGTGATGTTTTCAGTGGATAATCTTTTTTGAGTTCAGACATCTTAAAAGATCAGAAAACAAACGGAACACTCCCTACATCTGCCATTGGTCGTTCAAACGGTTAGCTCCACCCCAAACTCACATCATTGGTTGAGCCAACTCTGTGATAGCAGTTACAGTGTTTATACTCTTCGCTGAATTTAACTTAGTACTTCAACATAGTGAAAATATTGTTTTGTAACATGTTACATTTTTAATTTACAGGATTCTACGGTAAAAGCTGTATGGATGCATGTCAGCTGAACCCATGTGAAAATCAAGCAAAATGTCACAGGAAGCCCAGCTCCTCACATGGATATATTTGTGATTGTGAGGACAATCACTATGGACAGTACTGCCAGCACAGGTACACATTAATACACACTGCATGCATGGATTACATGAGCAGGAATGAACACACACACACACACACACACACACACACACACACGCACATCACTACTGAATTATTACATGTGCTGAAAAAAGATGTTTTCTTAATTATGTATATAGTTTTTTTTCTGCTCAGTAGCAATATCTAAACATAGTTAAAAGAAGATAAATGTAGGAAAAAATGTGTGTGTGTGTGTATATATATATATATATATATTATTTATTTTTTCCTCCATATTTCCTCCCTTGTTTTAAAAAGAATTCCAACTAAATTTAGTAATTTTATACCTGACAAAAAATTGTAATACAGTGAATTTTGTTTTCTTTACCTAAAATTATTTATATATATTTATGTATATATATATATATAAATATGTGTGTGTGTGTGTGTTAAAAAGTTACACAATCTTACACAATTTTGCTTTTCGAAAAAACACAAAAGGCTGAGAAAAAAGGCAAAAAAAAAGGATTTCCGACACATACCTTTTCTGTCCTGTAGCCCAGTTAACTATAATCTCTAATATAAAATGTACCAGTAAGATAATCAGTGAGAGATTGACAAAGACTTTATGATGCATTCAGATTTACGGCTGTGTGCGTATGTGAGAGTTTTCTGTCACACTAATCCGGTGTTCAAAGCTTATCCAAAAGACTGGATGTGTATGGCGAATAAGTTTTTGTTCATGTTAATGATGCGTTTGTTCTGCTTTGCTGCATGTATGCGTGTGTGCTTAAGGTTTGCTAGCTTTGAACGGATGAAAGTAGACTTAAGTTTACCGACAGACTGTGACTCCTGTGACCCTAATTCAACCCCTACCTCAAACTCACACGCGCTCAGCCAAATCCTTCAGAACAGCGGCAATCTCATCTGCTCTCTTTTATCTGTTGGCTCCATCTCTCTCTTTGTGTGTCACGCTGTCTTGCTCTCCATGTCAGATCTGCCCTAGATACATAGGTATTTGATCAAATCTAACTCTGTGTGTTTGTGTGTTTGTAGGGTCGAGCAGCAATGTCCTCGTGGTTGGTGGGGCAGCCCAACATGTGGACCCTGCCACTGTGAAGCCAGTAAAGGCTTTGACACTGACTGCAATAAGACAACTGGACACTGCCACTGCAAGGTACTGTTATACTGACTATTAAATGAGAAGGACATCCAAAGAATAAATAAATACATAAAATCACAGATTCACAGATTAAAACATGTGCACAACAGTTAATAAGTTTGGGATTGGGATCTCTTATGCTCACCAAGGCTGCTTTTATTTGATCAAAAACGGTAATATTGTATTACATTTCAATGATGACAAAGCTGAATTTTCATCAATCATTACTCCAGTCTACTGTGTCATAGGATCCTTCAGAAATCATGTGTAATATGGTGACTTGCTGCTCAAGAACTTATTTTCAATGTTGAATCTATATTTTAACTGATACCCAAACCCTCTTAAAGTCTGCTCTATACACTCTTTACTATAAGTACACAAACATACTGTTTCAATATAAGGATCAGCAGTCACAGAAAAACTGTTCCAGCAACCAGCAGATTCATAAACATGCAGAGCATTATGCTATTCAGAGATAACTCAATGTTCCTTACCTTCTCAGAGTTTCAGAAGAGTAAAAACAGCCTGTGGGGAATCGAAAATTAGTGGGAATAGAAATTAGAGATTTCGTGAATTTCGCGTCAAAGCACCACAGTTTTAAATTAAAATCATCCGGTGCAGGTGCACAGGAATTTTAGGTTATGAAATTGCACGAATTTCTCTTAGTAGTAGCATGTTATATTGCACTTTCCTATATACAGTATGCATTTTGCCAGTATGTACAGATAATATCATCCAGTATTTAAATGGTTGTAGTCAAATTCACACGTTTTTTTGATTTGGTACTATTTATAGGAGTGGATGCCCACATGTTCACTTATAATTGTTCATTCAGTATAGCTGGTCTGGAGAGTGTTAATTGGTTTGTGTGTGTGTGTGTGTGTGTGTACTTAAGTGTAATTAAGAGATTAGAGAAATGTGTTCCTCACTCTAGGGTGCTATAATAAAGCTTTACTCACCCTTACGCTGTACATCAGGCTTTTGATTATCTGTATATTACACTCCGATCCCAAAGGAAAACGCGAACACACACAATCTTATCAGGCTTTTATATATGATATATGAAGGAAATATATGAAGGAATTTTGTTTATTTGTTTGAGTTGTAAAAGCATGTGTTAATATGGATGTTTTGTGTGTGTCAGGAGTTTCATTACCGACAGCGGGGCAGTGATGTCTGCCTGCCATGTGATTGCTATCCAGTGGGCTCCTTCTCAAGGTCATGTGACCCTGAGAGCGGCCAGTGCCAGTGCCGACCTGGAGTGATTGGCAGACAGTGTAACATGTGTGACAATCCGTTTGCTGAGGTCACACAAACAGGCTGTGAAGGTACAGTAAATACCCATTCATCCAACCGTTAAGCCTTTCATGTTCCCTCCAGATTTGTTAATCATTTCCTCACCTGATTTTCTTAGTAATCTATGATGGCTGTCCGAAGACCATAACATCATCAATCTGGTGGCCCAGAACAAAGTTCAACCTGCCTGCTGCTGTTCCTTGTCCCAAAGGATCAGTAGGTGAGTGTGACTGCGTTGATTCACATTTGTGTCTTTTATGTCTTTTATATTTTCTGAAGTCCATCTAATGCATTTGTTCATTTTGTTTTTCCAAGGAACTGCGATTCGACACTGTGATGGAGAGCGAGGATGGCTCGACCCTGACCTGTACAATTGCACCTCTCCTCCTTTTGTGGAGCTGAACACAGCTGTGAGAAACTACCTACACGTTTACTATCCATTTACTACAATTAGGGCTATTTCGTAATATTCTTCACAGAAACGTTTTCTGTGTTCTTACACAGAAGAATAGATATTATGCTTGGATAGATATTAATATTCTGTACAACTGATAATATTTATTTTCCTGTTAGAGCTCAATATATATATGATTTGATTTTGAATTTATTTAATTTTAATTTTAGATTAACAACAATCTTGTTCAATTGTATGTATGACATGTTGTCATGGCAACACTTGTAAAATGTACATATAGCAGAAATTGGCATGCACATTGTTAATATTAAACACTGACCAATGCATTAAAACAAATCCAGTATGATCCAACATCCATAATATTTATGCAATATAATAGAGCCCATACATTATGAAGTGTTTCTTAGGATTTGGACATTGCAGATTATTACATAACTCATGTAATAATTGTACTTATATAACACCCAGAAATCATTATTTTACATAAAACTGAACCGAAACTGTCATAAATTGAATATGCATTACGCATAGCTCATGTCGACACAGGATGTGTAAAACAGGCCTAAGATTTATAACTTTTACATAGTATTGGAACTGCTTGTCTGTATTACATAACCATTTTTTCTATGTGTGTGTGTAGCTGGAGGCTTTAGAGAGAAATGAGACAGAACTCAGCACCATCATTGAGAAAAAACTGGCCCATCAGCTTCGTGATGTCACAGAGGCAACAACCCGTCTCTATGGCAATGACCTTCAGATAGCAGAGCGGCTGCTGTCTCGCCTCCTGACCTTTGAGAGCCTCCAGTCAGGCTTCGGTTTGACAGCTACTCAGGATGCACATTTCAATGAGGTGTGTATTACCTTAGGGAACTGATGAATAGCTGGGAATTTGACATTAAAATTATATTGAGCTTGACAAGACTAGTTGATTAACATTTTGCTTTGGTCTCCCTCTCCCTGCAGAATGTGTTGCGAGGCTGTAGTGTTTTGTTGGGGCCGGGCAGCGCTGCATTGTGGAGGGGTCAAAGCTCAGGTCAGACTGGAGCGGCGGGATTGGCCGATCTGTTGGAGCAGTATGCCCGCATACTCGCCCAGAACATGAAACAGACCTACCTCAATCCTGTGGCACTCGTCGCCCCAAACATCGGTCAGCATCAGTACACAACAAACACATATTGAAGAAATAATTACTTGTTATGCAGCAAGGACACATTTCATTTATTTTTACATTTTTATTTTTATATATTTCTGTAGAACTTTAAGGGAGTGAAAACAGCCAGGCCTATTCTAAATAAACTTAAATGACCTCTGAAAATTGATTTCAGATAAAATTCTTTTCAACAGTTTTTGAAGCATTTCTGTTCATTTATTTATGTTTTGTTCATGAAGGAACCTTTTAAATCATATCACTTTAAATAAATCCGTGTAAATTATATATTTATTTCATTTCAATGAATGAATTAAATGATTCATTGATAGTTTTTCTACTCTGATGGGCATAATACTTATTAATAGTTATATTACTTATTTGAAAAAGTTTAGCATATTTTATTTTTTACATGTTTTTTGTGCCATATTAAGTTGCTTCAATCCAAATGTGGATTTTGTTGGTGACAAGCATACTTCTTCCACTCTTAGTCAGCTGATGGTGGGAAAAATGAAATATTGGAAATAACCCGTCGTGTGCAGTGTGAGGTGAAGTTTAGAAAGATCAATGTGAGACTAACACCTGCAGTGTGCACCTCCGGCAGGATCAGCAAGAAAAACTGCAGCACGACAGAGAGCAGATCTATTAAAAGAATCCTGTAGTTCACACAGTGCGTGTTTGTATTCTGCAGTCATGACTCTGGATCGCGTTGACAACCACACACACGTGCGGCGGCGATTTCCACGGTATCACAGTACTCTGTTCCGAGGTCAAGCGATGTGGGACGCTCACACACATGTTGTGCTGCCCCCTACTGCACTAGTTTCACAGCGCAGCTTCTGTAAGTATCACATGTACACACTCTTTAAACCCATTTACAAGGCTTATAAGCATCGAGTAGTAAATAATGTGTATTTAGTTTCAGCTCCATCTCCTGCTGGCCCTGTGAACCTGTTGGCCAATCAGACGGTAGAAGCAACAGCAGCGCGCCGTTCTTTGTCACTGCAAGAGGCGCCGGTTACTATTGTCATCCTCCTCATTTATCGAAGCCTAGGGGCTGCACTTCCCCCCAAATACCACACGGACCGCCGCGGCGTCAGGTTAGAAAGAGATAAACAACACACGGCTCACTGTGATCTGTGAGTGTGATTGTCTTTCTGACAATGTGTACATGTCTCTGCAGGTTACCCAGACACCCTGTGCTGAACTCGCCTGTAGTGAGTGTTTCTGTGTACAATAATCAGACATTCGTGGAGGGTTTTCTGGACGCTCCGGTTCTGCTGGAGTTTCGTCTTCTGGAGACCAGCAACCGCAGCAAACCACTGTGTGTTCAGTGGAATCACAGCAGCCCGTAAGTCTGTGTGCGCTGGCTTTGTTTACTCAATTTTAGATGTCTCAAGGACAAACAAAAACCACTATTAAAGGAACAGTTCACCTCAAAAAACTGAAAATTCTGTCATTACTCAACCTCGTGTCCTTCCAAACCAGTGTAAGTTTCTTTCCTATGCTGCACACAAAAAAAATTTCAAAAAAATTTATTATCAGCATTGTTGAAAAAAACTTTTTTATGTTCAGCATAACAAAAAGAAACTTAAACGTGAGTTAATGATGAATTCATTTTATTTATTTATTTATTTTTGTGGAAACTATATTTTAAAGCAAAATCGGCTGAGCAAACATTACACTGCTTTATTTAAGACTTTATTCTAATATGCTGCTTTGGTGCTTAATTATTAATAATGATTAATGATTATTATTATCCATCTTTTTTTTTAATTACCTGTTTTTTTTTATACAACTGTTTAATGTTTTTGTGCTATTTGTGTGTTTTTTTTCAGGATTTTTTTAATAAAGAAGAAAAACAGCATTTACTTGCAAATTTATTCATTCATTAATTCATTCCTTCTTTCTTACTTTTCTTTCTATCCTTTTGAAATCTCCCTAACCATAATACATTAATGATATTTCATCTGTCATTGTTTCCACAAAATATGAAACGGCAAAACCCTTCTTGAACACTAAATCAGAATATTGAAAATTAGAGAAAGTCTCTTATGAAGGATCATGTGACACTGAAGACTAGAGTAATGGCTGCTGAAAATTCAGCTTTGCCGTCACAGGAATAAATTCTATTTTAAAATATATAAAATTATAGAACAGTCATTTTAAATTGTAAAACTATTTTACAATATTACTGTTTTATTCTTGCAGCTTTGTTGAGTGTATATGACCTTTGATCGGTAGGCTGTATTCTTCTATTGGAAGAAATAACTGGTAAATGTGTGTTCAGTGTATCAGCAGGAGGCTGCTGGACCGTGAGGGACTGTAGTGTGGTCTACAGGAACACGTCACATGTTCGCTGTCAATGCCACAGACTGGGAACTTTTGGAGTTCTTATGGACAGCTCACAGAGAGAGGTGATGTACACACATGCACACAGACACAGAACAAAGAACGATCAAGGCCACATTACTTAAAAGCTATTCTTTATAAGATATGTTCACGGTTTTCTTAGAATCTCATACTACATAGCAACAGGATGTTCCACAGTGACTTCTCCTTCAGCACAATGTTGATATCTTTCCCCTTCTCTCTCTCTCTCTCCCTCTCTGTTTGCTAAGCAGCAGTTAGAGGGTGACCTGGAGACCCTCGCCATAGTAACATACTCCTCGCTCTCAGTTTCCATGGCGGCGTTGTTGCTAACAGTGGTGGTTCTATCGTGCCTGAGGGGACTGAAATCAAACACACGCAGCATTCATTCCAACATGGCTGCCGCTACGCTCCTCTCCCACCTCACATACCTGCTGGGCATCAACCAGACGGAACAACAGGTCAGAGAAGAGGGATGTCTGTGTGTCTGAATCTAAATGTGGGTTAGTGAGACAGACAAAGAAAGTTAGGGTGGGCTCGAAGACAAAAACAAGTAGAGACAAACATGATCTGTGTAGTTTCCTTTGTGCGTAATGTGTATTGCTATATATAGACTGAAGTCCAAAACATAATAAATAGAGAAGGCATATTAATTATTAAATAATAAATCAATAAATAATAAAAAGACATTTATAATTTTAAAGGGTTTTTAATTATTTCCATTAAATGCTGTCCTTTTGAACTTAATACTTATTAAGAATCCTGAAAGAAAATCTATATTGTCCTCCAAAAAAATTATAAAAATATTATTAATTATTGATAATAATAATGTTAAATGTTTCTTGAGCAGCAAATCTGCATATTATAATGACTGGAGTAATGACTGCTGAAAATTCAGCTTTGCCATCAGAAATAAAGTGTATTTTTAATTCTATTGAAATAGAAAACTGTTATTTACAATTGTAATAATATTATATTATAATAATAATATTATTAATAATATTTCACTATATTATTGTGATAAAATACAATGTAGATTAAAAAAAAAAAAAAATCTATTTTAAACAAAAAAAAGTCCTCGATTTTTAAAGTGGTCTCAGATGTTTATAGCCCACTTTAAATTTTAAAGCTTTTATAAAGGCAAGTGCAACAGCAGGTATTAAAGTTCATGAATAGTTCAGTAGAAAGCGAGCTGATTGTCAGGATAAAGCACTTGGCAGCTTGAATATGACGTGTCATTCAGAAACTGACATTTCAGCCATTAGCACAATATGGTACAAAAGCCACTTACACTACACAGTGAGCTGAGAACCAGACATTATTAAACACTTTTCTTGACACAGACGCTCTCTCTGTTATCTCTCTCGTCCTCAGACAGACACTCACACATTAGTTCTCTTTCTAAAGCAGGTTAACACCATTTTTAACAGACATTATTCTCAGGAGTGCAAACCACTCACACTAAAAGCCTGTTACTGCTGAGTTCATTAATCTGAACCGCTGTACTGGGATGTGGGTGTGTATGTGCTAGACTATGTGTTCATTCATAATTTATCTTCCCTCTCAAACATTGACTTTGCTGGTATGTATTGATTTTAGACCTTAGATTCGTTTTTTTTGGACATGTGCTGCAGAGAGCATTTAGGAAGTGATGGGAATGAGTTCAGGAGACAGTTTAAACCGGATCACAACACCCAACTGAACACCACATCTCAATAAATCAGAGCACTTGTGTAAACAACAAAGCCATCTTCACTTTTATCATGCCAGTAACATAACAGAAAGACATATTCTTTCAATGTAGTGTAAAACTAATATTTTTAACTAATATTATCTAATATTTTTTTTCTCTGGTCTAATTGGTTCATTCTGTCTGATTTTCTCTGATTGGTGCAGTTCCTGTGCACGGTGGTTGCAATTCTGCTCCATTACTTCTTCATGTCCGCATTTGGATGGCTATTCGTAGAAGCTCTTCATATTTACCGTATGCAAACAGAAGCGAGAAACATCAATTATGGAGCCATGAGATTCTACTATGCTATTGGCTGGGGAGTTCCTGCTATCATTACAGGTGTGTAAACACACACACACACACACACACACACACACGTGTACTTTCATACAGATATATTCTGTGACATATATGTGCGCTGCAGGGCTGGCGGTCGGGTTGGATCCAGAAGGGTATGGCAACCCAGATTTCTGCTGGATCTCCATGTACGATAAGCTCATGTGGAGCTTTGCAGGACCAGTTAGCGTCGTCATCCTGGTAGTTTGCTCTTTATGTGTTGTTTGCACCATTTATATGCTTTTATGTGTCTTTGTAATTCTCTCTGGATGTGTGAAGTACTGTAAAAACTGTCTAAATTGACTGTTTACAGATGAATGGTGGGATGTTTTTAATGGTCCTGCGTATGACATGCAACCCCACTCAGAAGGAGATAAAGAAGCTGCCCGTGATGTGAGTACAACACGCATGTGTTCAGAAACATTCAATATGGAAAATGGCAGGGGGAACTTACAAATCTTATCATCTTGAATAAAATTTAGGTGACCCCCAAAAAGAAAACTGTAAAAGTTATATACTTACAGTAGGTTATAAATGGTGCTTCTTTCCTGTGTGATTTTCAGCACAGAATTAATGACTTTTCACCTCTTTATTCTACATTATTTCCTTTTATTCTATTTCTCTCTCTCTATCTCTCAGTTCTACTATCCGCAGTGCCTTCCTCCTGTTATTATTGAGTACATGTGTCTGGTTGTTTGGTCTTATGGCTGTTAATAACAGTGTCCTGGCGTTCCACTACCTGTTCATTGTCCTCTGTTGCGTGCAGGTAAGTGTGCACTGGCTCTTACTCATCTCTTTCTTTTGTATGTGTTTGAGTTATTGTCATTGTCATTTTAGCATTTTTTTTAACCCTGTACACTTTGATAGTTGTGTTCTACATAATATAGTTTAATAATAATGTTATTCTCCCACTTGCGTGTCTCAGGGAATGGCTGTACTGTTGGTTTTTACTATCCTGAACTCTGAGGTGCAGGAGGCCTGGAAACTAGCCTGTCTGGGCAAGAAAAGCCCCAGTGAAGAACCTCCCAGACCTCCACAGATTACAGTTAGTGCACACAAACGTGCATATTATCATATGACCCACACCACATGCACGGTTTTACACACATCTTTAACACAAACCCTGTATTTGACTTCATGGAGTGAAAATAAGCATGTGGATTTGTAACCTGCTGTATGTGTTCAGGGCCAAAACCCGTACAACAGCGCCTCCCTGCTGGAGCAGAGTGGATTACACCGGATCACGCTCGGAACTTCAACCATCTCATCAGTCAGCAGTGCCAGGTCTGTCCACACATCAACATGCCAATTTCAGATTCACAGTTCTTAACATTATGTACAAAAAATAAATAAGGTATAATATTTATAGGAATTTTTGTTGGTGTGGTTTTACTGTATTTTAATTTTTTTTTTACCATGAAAAAAATGAAATGTTATTATGAAAATATATATATATATATA
>JAUMHI010000046.1:7778168-7836296 GCA_032359435.1 Enteromius unitaeniatus
TGTGATTTAGTAAAACATTTCTTAATATCAATGGCAAAAACAGATATTCGACTTAATATTTTAGTGGAACAATCAAATATATATATATATATATATATATATATATATATATTTTTTTTTTTTTTAGAATTTATATTCTATAAATATGTTAACTGTTAATTCATAAAAAAGCCTGTCATTAAATGAATGGAAAGTTTTATAGCTGTGTTATACTATTATACTATTCACTTTTATATTATAAATGCTATTATAATTCTTATGGTTATAATATCCTCTACTGCTTGGGGTTATTATTTATTTATTATTTTAATTAATTATTTTATTCATTTATACATTATTTTATTATTTTATAGATTAATGGATGACAATAAAGACTTTCACAAGAAATCTGTTTCAAATAAATAAATTTCCACCAAAAAAAAATTAAAAATTTGATCACCGAATCAGTATATTAGAATGACTTTTAAGTATAAGGATCATGTGAAACCGAAAACTGGATCAATGCCTGCTAAAAATTCAGCCTTGCCATCACAAAAAAAGTGTATATATTCAAATAGAAATCTGTTATAAATTCTAATAATATTTAACTATAATGTTTTACAATATGACTGTATTTACCATATTATTGACCAAATAATGCAGCCTTGATGAGCATAAGAGTTCTTTCAACAACATTCAAATAAATAAATAACTACTTTATTTAGTAATATTTAGTGTATTTAGTAATAAAACAAATGCAAAATAAAGGACAGCAAAAAAATATACAACACATTATACATCATTTTTAAGCTGAACTGTGATGATAAAATAAAATGTAGGCATTTTTGTTGACTTCTTACTGTATGTATGTAGCAAACTGAAAGCCTGAGTAAAGTTAAATGTTTTTTTCTCAGGGAAAATCTCTTGGCACGGCAGAATCTAGAACACACTCTTGGTCACACAGGGGCCACTGACCTGGACGTGGCAATGTTTCACCGCAACGGAGGTACACAAACTCACAATAACCTGCATGCATGTACGTATTCCCACTTACACACACTGCTTAACTGCTCGGTGGTCATTTTTAGTGTTTGTGACCATGTCAGTGTCAGAATTAGTGTCTACTTATTCTTCTGTTTGTCTGCCAGGTGAGGACTCAGACTCAGATTCTGATCTTTCACTGGAAGAGGAGCGGAGTTTGTCCATCCCATCATCAGAGAGCGAGGATAATGTGCGCCTGCGTGGACGCATCCAGCGGCGCTTCAAGCGGACTGGTCACGGCGAACGTTTACTCACAGAGCCCGCCCACAACGGTGGAAAAGGTACTAAAATTATTGTTGCTGTTGTGTATGTCACTGTTATTAAAGCAAGAGGAGTGCAGAAAGTTAGCTGCATCTTTAGTTTTGTGATACCCAACTGTTAGTGTATGGAACTGTTTATGTGTCAGATCTGGATGGCAATGACCTGCTCTCCTATTGGCCAGCGCTGGAAGGCTGCGAGGCACACTCACTGCAGAAATGGGGCTCAGAGCGCCGCCTAGGGGGCGACTACAGCAAGGATGCAGCTAATAACAACCAGCCAGATGCAGCGCTGACCAGCGGAGATGAGAACGGACTCACACACAGACACCGCAAGGGTGAGACACACATTCATTTAAAATGTTATGCCATAGTGCTATAGCAATACATTATGATATTTAATTGTTCATGCTTATTCCTGCTGTTTTTGTCATCTAATGCTCACATATAGTAAAAACAAATTAAACAATGCTACACTATACTGGCTATTGGCTGCTATCTGGGTTATAATTGATATTATAGTTAACTAAAATTACAAGTGACGAAAAAATTACATTAATAAAAAAAATTAAATATTAACTGGAATAAAATATTTAAAACTTTATTTTAAAACTTTAAAACCTTTTTTTTCAGTTTTTCAAGAAAATATTTTAGAAAAAAAAAAATACTAATAAAATAGTATGAATCATAAATTCTGTAAAACTTAATTGATTATCGGTCATCTTATTTACATGAAAATAGTTATTGGCTTATTTATATTTTTATGTATTGTCAGCGTTTTAATATCAGTGCACAGAAAGCCATAATAAACCCCTCTGCATCCATTTCCTAGGAATCCTGAAAAATCGTCTGGGCTGCCCTCCTGCTCTGCAGGGCCTGTCTGCCGTGGGTCGCGCTCCCAGCGAGATGTCTTGGTACAGGACCTCCACATTGGGTCACAGAGGCGTTCCAGCTGCCTCCTATGGTCGTATGTACTCTGGCACTGGCTCACTGTCTCAACCAGCTTCCCGATACTCTTCCCGCGAACACCTGGATTCACTTGCGCGACGCCAGCGCTCTCGTGACAACCTCGACCTGTTGCCGAGACGACGTGAGCTTGGTGCCGAACACCTGGGTGGGTCCAGAGAGAGGCTGGGCCCCGTTCACAGTATCCATGCCTCCAGAGAGGATCTGGTGGGCAGGGGTGGTATGGTGGGTTTGATGGGGGCAGAGGGTTCGTTAAGCGGTTCGAGAACGCAGCTTAACACTCGGCAACAGGCATCTCGGGAGCACCTCGGAGGTGCTCTCATGAGCAGTCGATCTCGGGAGCAGTTGGAATCTAATGGTGGAGCACAGCCCTGCAGGGAGTGGCTGAGAACCCTGCCGCCCCGACAGCTCTCACACCCTGAGCCACACCCACCCTCCTCACCCCCTCCACCAATCACAGAGGAACCCCAGGAAACCCTGCCCTCTCGCCGCGGTCGCCTAGACTCTGCCCCTCCATGTAGGTACCCACCATCTGCAGCTGCACCTGGAGCTCCATCTAGTCGCCCACCCTCTAGTGAACACCTGGATATCCTCTCCTCCATCCTCGCCTCCTTCAGCTCCTCTGTCTTAACCCCGCCCCCTAACCCTGTCGCTGCCTCAGCAGGCCCCTCCCCTTCCCCGCCTCCTCTCTCTGCAACCTCTCAGAGCGTCTCTGAAGTGTCACCTGACTCTGAGTAAGTCCAGCCCCTGTTTTGTCTCCTTTCGTATTCATCATTTGGTGTTTCAGAATGTCAAAGCTGCTCTTTTCCATGGTGATTCATATTTATATATCCAATATTAGATTTGAAAAAACATGTTACATTAAATTTGCTATTAAAAATAAAAACAACAAACAGCAATAGAAATATATAAATGAGAAAATATGAATGTGTTGTTATAACATTATTAAAATAATGAAGAGGTTTTATAAAACTAATCCTAATTAATAATAATTTTATTTGAATGTAACATATAAACAAAAGTAATATGGATATAAATAAGTATATATATAATTTTTAAAATAGTATTACTATTTCTTCTGTAATAGACCTAAAATATATATATATATATATATATATATTTATTTTTTTAAATGTTGTACAGGATGAAATTATTGACAGATTTCCTGTTCTTTCTTTTGCTTTTTTTCTCTTTGTAGAGTTAACAGAAGTGATGGACAATCTTGATGATTCCTTCACAGTCCCATAATGCACCACTGCAGATGGGCTCAATAATCACAGGACCTAGCCAAATGGGAGCGTTCAGGACTCCTACTTCACCCTGAGTTGTTCATCAAGGGCTTGAGATATCACCCTCCTGAGAACAGACAGGAAATCAGACCAGAGAAGGTGATGATTTCTATGATTTTCAGTGAATCCAAACTACAAACCTCAGATTTCAGACCAACAGCTGAGAGGACTGGTCAGAGACAAAGAGAGAGAGAAAAAACTGTACAGAACATTTTTATACTTTTTGTATCTTTTTCATCAAAGATCAAAGAAGAAAAATCTCTAGTGATGTTTTTGAAGATTGTGTGGATATGTGTTTAAGTGGGTAGGATCGAAAAAATCATTTTCAAACCCATTCCGAGCCAAAACAGTCCCAGACATTCCCACTCCAATCTTTCCACTCCAACATTAGTTTATGCAACAAGCCACGCCCACTAATAGACCGAAGACAGTCTATGAAGGAAAGGACTGGTCCGTGTAAATGCAGAACTTATTGGCCCAAACATGGGATTGGTGGGAAACTCCAGAGACAGTGATTGTAATTATAAAGAAGTTATGAAACAGAAGATATGTTTGGACCGTAATGATTGTCAGTCAATGGATTGTTTTCAGACAGGTGACTTGATTGGAAGATTTTAGCCTGATCTAAACACATTTCTTCAACAAACCCCAACAGACTCATGCTTATATGAAATGCCTGTCCAGTTTCTTTAATATTTTTGGCCAAACTGCTCTGAAATCGTATCGAAGCATGTGTTGAAGTTTGTTGCAGCTGTGTGAGGAGGACTTTTAATCATTCATATAACTAGCCTACAAGACTTCGGAGCATAATTAAGACGTCTTTCATATCCAGAATTATTAAAATTCTAACGTTGCTTAAGGAAATGTTACACAAAGATCCAAAATCAGCTATTGAGGAGATATTTAATCCATCTTTGATTTATTTTCTAACAAAAAGAGCATATCTAAATATCAGTCATTATTGTCTCTGTGGAGTTTTGAATAATCTTAGTGCTTCAGAAGGAACATTGTAAAATGAGCTAAATACAGCCATTAAGGTGAGATGATTTCATAGTATCAAGCTCCTGTTTAAAAGGGAAATCGTGATTCATCATATGACTTTATCTCATTAATCATTTGCAGTATTACCATGAGTTTTGCCAAAAAGAGTGCCCTATATCATCCCTTTTATACCTCTTACCTGTCATAAAGTGCTCCAGTACTTTTTCTAGTCATGGTTTTATATTTTATTTATTACTGCATAACTTTATCTTGTACAGACATTAAATTAATTTATTTTATTTATTAATATTTATTGAAATTAATTTCTCTACCATAATCGTTGCTGGAGTGTTTCTAAAGAAGTGTGTATGGGAGGTTTTTTTGTTTTTATAAGAGCAGGATTTCACCTGTTTCAAATGTTTTAAGTGTGAAACTTTTGTACATGTATTGTCTGATATGTCCCCCTTCTCTTCTGTTCACAATGCATTCTGGGAAAAGAAATGTTCTCTGTCCATCAGAGAGAGAGGGAGAGTGGTACAAGACAATGATTGGGTGGGAGAGAGAAAAGGGGAATGTATAAAGGCTCAACATGTTTAATGTGGGACATGTTGTATCCCTTTTACTTATAGAGGTTTTCAGAAAAAAAAATCAGCTACCAATGGGAGATGAAAGTGAGACCCGTTGGGCGTCAATAAAAGAGTTATTGCTACCACGCTTTTGTTTGTTTGTTTTTTTGGGAATATTCAAGACAAACACTTTTATAGTTAAAAAATGTAACTTGTTTATCACATTACACATTTTTCTACATTTCAGTCAAATCGGCTGAAATTACATCTTAATGTCAATTTTAAATCTGCTTTTACAGTGGAAGGTTCTCACTAGTTTCATTCTAGAAACATTCTGTTTCACTGGTTTACACACTCAATTTTAGTCTACTGTTGTAACATTCCTTAAAAGACAGTTCATCTAAAATAAAAGTATCATTTACTCACCCTCATGTTGTTCCAAACCTGTATAACCTGGATCAAAGGTTTGGAACATAATGAGGGTAAGAAAATGATGACAGAATTTCCATTTTAGACCTTATCATATTTTGAAAAAGAACAAAGGGCTCTGTTCCCAAACACTGTTTACTAAGACAACACTGAACTAACGTCAAGCAGTCCTTGAGTAGGAAGTCACTTTAAGAGAAGCACTTATTTACCTGAAAAAAACCTGCATAGTATAAATGAGCTACAGTGAACTGAATATAAAGGTTGGTCCTGAAGACGCTGTCCTAAAACAGTCAGATGAGTTGTATCCAAGGATAGATTATGGACTGGCAACGACCCCTTAAATGTTTTCCAGACATTGATGTTGCAATGTGTATCTTCAAATTATGCTTTCTCACCTCATATTTGCATTACCGCCATTATTTTTATTGTATATAGCAGCAAACGGGGGCCTTGGAAAACCTTAATCAATCCTTGGTTTGATCCACAAGCTTTAAATTAAAATGCTATACAATAACATTAAAAATCTAATTTCAGTTCATTTCCTCCTCTCATCATCTCCTCACTGCTCAGTTTTGGCCTGAGGGTTTTGGGCTGTTCACTAAGAAATGTTTGCAATAATACTGGACCTATTTACTTATGCTATATAGACAAAATAAACACTGAGGCCTTTTTTCTAAATACCTTCTTTTGTGTTGCACGAAGAAAGTGTGTCACATTTAGGAGCGATATGAGGGTGAGTAAATTGTGAATTTAAATTTTGAGGCCTTTAACTATCCCACTTTTGATTGGAACGCAGCATCGGTGTTGATGAGAGAGAATGAAAGGAAATCAGATTTGTATCGGCTATTGGAACAAAGCCTGCTCAAGTGAATTCCCCCTCCATATGATACACATGGTACATTCCTAAAACACCAATTAACTTTAGTCCACAATAAAAAATATATTGTTTTGTAAATAAACAGCATAGCTCGAATAAAAAAATGACTTTCAAAAAGAAAGCAAACATAGCTAAGACGTCAAAAACATCTGAGTTCAAGTCTGTAGATATTCATTATCCTCGCTGTCACTACTGGAAGGTGGAGGATCTGCACTGATCTTCTGTAGTTTGGCTTGATAATATCTCTTCTTGGCCCTCGCCGCCTTCTCTTTTTGTCTCACTGCTTTCCTCTTCTCCTCCCACACACACTGCTGCAGCAGTAACAGACTCATTGTCTGCTGATGTTCCAGCTCAAACAGTTCCTGTCGACGTGCCTCCCATTTGGAGTTTGAGGTATAAGAGTCCATCGGTGGTAATGAATTCTCAACTGCTCCTCCGGCAGGACCACGTGGTGCCCCAGGCTCTCTGTGTGGGGTATCAAAGTTTGAACCCCTAGTCCCTGATCCCAGCCCTGAGGTGCTTCCTGCATGGGTTGGGAAGATGAGGGAGGGACGGCTAGACCTGGAAGAGACTGAATGTGAGTGGAGAGGAGAGGAGGCTGTCCCAGAGTTAACAGGTGGGTGAGTTGGTGAGACCAGTCCGAGCTCAATGGCTAAGTTCTCCTTGCTGTCTACTTCCTGTAAAAAAAAAAAAAAAGTTTAATAGCATCATAATCACTGTACACTATGGCTCAAAGTGGCATGCTACTTTATATTGAGAATATAACATGCATGCAATGTACAGTGCACGCTGTAAACACAGGAAATGTGCAAAGAATGCAACACTGGTGAAAATGTATATGTATGGAACACAGAATATTACAAAAATTACCCTTATTTATTTATAAGGCCTAGTATATATCAGCGTTTTATTTTTAAAGCTTTTATTTCATAAGATTTTTTAAATAGTCACTTACGTTCACCAAAGCTGTATTTATTTGAGTAAAAATACAGTAAATTTTACAGTTTGAGTAAATACAGTACATTATTGTGAAATATTATTGCAATTTAAATAAATATTTTTGGAAATATAGTTTACGATGTAATTTGTGACACTGGACCACTGAATAAATAAGCTTTCCATTGATGCATGGTTTCTTAGGATTCAACAATATCGTGTTGAGATACAACTATTTGTAAATCTGGAATCTGAGGGTGCAAAAACATGAAAATTGAAAATCGCCATAAAAAAGTCAAAAAGGTTTTGATATATTTACAGTAGGAAATTTACAAAATAAATTAATAGTACATCATATTTACTTAATATCCTAATGATTTTTGGCTATAAAAGAAAAAGTTATAATTTTGACCCATACAATGGATTTTGGGCTATTGCTATAAACATACTCCAGTGACTCTTCAGTTTTCAGTGTCACATGATCTTTCAAAAATTATTTTAATATTACTCAGAAAATATAAAAACAGCTTTGCAGCTTAATATTTGTGTGGGAACTGTTACTTTTTTTTCAGGATTCTTTGATGAACAGAAAGTTCAACAAAACCTTTTTTTTTATTATTTGTTATAAATGTCTTTACTATCGATCTCTTTAAAACAAAAAGTCCCAAAACATCTGAATGCAGTGTATACAGTGAATATAAATTAATATTTACAAATGAATAAATACATGAATATTACATTTTCACCACATTTCCTGTGTTTACTGCATGTAAAATGTTAACATAGTCACATTATAAAATGACAGTGTGAGCTGCAAGCTTTTTATGCCAGAGTTAATCATATTTAAATAATAAAAGCTGCAATATAAAAGAAACGCTTAGCTTAAGATGTACTTTAGTAATCCTTTCAAGGCTGATTTCAGTCTTACATCATTTTGACTGTGGTCAGCATCTTCATGCTCACTCCCATTAGTGCCTGAAAGTCCCATCACTACAAAAGAGAGAATGACTCAATTAATCTCCTTCCTCGTATAATTACAGAGCTGACAGCTGGGAAGAGTGGTAGTATTTCATCCAGTAATAGAGATGACGTGACTATTAATTACCTGCTCCAGGTGAGCTACCCCTAACCGAGGCATAGCTGCCATCTCCATCTACCTCCTCCAGACAGGAGATCAGATTCGGTACGAGGGCAATAACTTCTCTCTGCACCTGACAAGAACCACACTGTGTTTGAATTTTCAAAGCATATAACTTAATTATAGAACATGTACAATACTTCAATTTACCTGAGTTAGGGCAGACACAGGAAGCCCAGCGGCCTGCTGTTCCTGCCGCTTCTGCAGCGCAACACGACATTCCACCTTCAACCGTTTCCACAGTGTCTTCAGAGAGCCGATGCTGCTGGGGGGTCGACTGGGGAAGGCCGCATTGAAGGCCTGAGCCAGCTCTGCCCAAACAGCGTTCCGGTGCACAGTAGTGTTGGTGTCTTTTCGAAAGTCCTGGACTGTGTCCACCACCGCATGGATTCTCTGAAGCAGGAAAAGCTTCTGCTCCAGAGTGAAGTTCGGCATGCGGTAAGTCATGGTGGTCAGCATGAGAGTAATGGGTAAGAAGGCTTATATTGAGGTACTGTGTTTTACTTCATTTATAGAAAATCTACAAAGTATCGCACCAGTTTATTTCAACAGAACAGTCTTGTTTAAAAAATTTTACATGGTAACATTTGCAGTATCACAGTGAGCACAGTTTTTGAGTTTTACACTCCAGCTTTACAGAAGGGCGAGGTTGGGTTGGGTTTGGTTTTCGTCATGTGCAGCACACTGCCAGAGTTTCAGTTGCAGTGATCCTAAACTCTGGATGCCTCAGGTAAATCGTTTCAGTGTTCAATGGAAATGCATCCGGGTTCCACCTGATGCTCAAGGGGTCACCAGGTACACATGTGGAGTCTGTAATTTAGCAGACAGAAACAAAATAATGATAATGCTTGCCGTTTTTTAATCTTAATATCAGCTCCTTCTCTTGGAAGAATTAAGGAAACATTTGATCTTCGGGGAAAAGCCTCATGTTCTTCACGAATTGATTTCTGAGAGTCGGTTCTTTTGAACAATTCGTTTCAAAGAGCCGGTTGATAAAAACAGTTTGCCAATTATTCTTCACCGTGACGCCGTCGTTTTGTTGACGAAAGCGTTTATTGTAATTTCTTTACAGCAATGCAGCTAATAAAGCATTTAAAAAACGAGTAATATAAATATTAAAGTAATATATTATTTACATCTCATCGCTGAAACGTTTTTGCACGTGTTTTATATTTTCTGCACTAGATAAGTTACATTTATTAAAAACAGCTGTGTTTGTATCTTCAGAAAACTATCCAAATACATTTCCAATTAATTGTATTTGCAACGATTCAGATGTTTAGTTTAAGTAATTTTATCTAAACTAAAATCGGTTCGCTCCAAATGTTTTCATTATAACTCACTCACCGATTCTCGGCTCATTCAAGTTGTTTCGAAAACGAATCGTTCAGTCCATTTTTGTGAACTAGTTCAACCCGGTTCATTGCAGACAGACCCAACAATTCGTTCAAGAATCATATCGCTATTAAATGCATGAATGAACAAAGAAGAAACAAGCCTTCACAATTGCCAAGTATTTCAGATGGAGGTGGAACAGGCTACATTTATTAGTTTTATTAATAGCATTATTATGGATCCGCTGGTCTCGTTAGCCACAGCGCTAAACCCGAGCATCGCACTACAGGAGTAAACCTGAGCTGCGATTTAAGACTACAGCTAGACCTCACTGTTCTTAGTGGATCTCTTATGCATTTACACGACAGCTTATGACCAACCGATATTACATTATTTATATTGACACTACTTACATGCAATCATCAGTCTGACGATTTTATCCTGAAAATATTACACTTTGTCCCCACCCCCTGGGTTTAAGCGGTCCGTAAAAAATTTAAACAACAGACTGGCGGAGACACATGCGCAAAATGACGCTCCGGGCGTAAAAAGGCAGTTCACTGGTTTGTGCATTTTATATGATTTGTATACCATTCTCATGAGATCCACTCAATACATATGGTTTGTGCATCAGGCAAATGCACAAATCCACGCGTTTTTACAGTAGAAAGCGCAGGGGCCGTTTTATCCAATGCACGGCGAGCATGGAGCGGTCTGTGCAGTATTGAACAGCGCGATTGGACGAGGTCGCGAAGATCGCGACGCTAACGAGGAAGCGACAAGACATGCGTGCGGCACAAAACATGCTGGAACTAGTATGAAAGAAAACACCTCACTTTTCCATTTCACCTCCTCGCAAAATAAAGACGCGGTCTCTACAGGGGAAGCGAAAGTCAAACTGGACTTGACACAGAAGACAGATACCTGCTAGAAAATTCATTTTATGGTAACTGTCCTGTTGACATGATGACTGACGGGTATTCATTAAACAATTAATGTTGTTTGACTTCAAAGTATTTATTTGAAGTTCCTTTACATTCACGTGCATGGGTTTCTGATATAAGTTAAGTTAAATGACATGCTAGTAAACAAAAAATAATCTTGTTTAGTCAAGGTTTAATTATTATTGTTTTTATTGTTGTTTTTAATCTCCAGCACTTAATAAAATATAAAAAAATATATTTTATATAATTTATAAACAATGAATGTATAATTTTTTTAATGTATATTTTAATCAAATACAGCAATAATGTATTCAAGTTTAAGTAATGTTTGGCATTATTTTTCTAAAATGTTTTTTCTAGTTCAACACACAGAAATACGAGTGATTCGGGTGTGCATAGCATTTGATATATTTATTAGAATGTTTTAAAATGATTAATTTTACATCTTAAATTTTAATGTTTAGTTAATGAATAGCACACGAGCATTAACAAATTATTTTCAAGATAGCATAAAAAAAATTATAAAGAGAAGCTAATCTCTTTAGTAATGTCTGTATATATTGTGTGCAACATACAAAAATGTTAATTCACTTGAACATTGTGTGTTCAAAGTGTTTTTGATACCTAACAAATATTGTATTTACCTTATTTAGTAGCATTATAGGAAACACTGTTAAATGGAATTAAAAGACAAATACAATTACATTTTAAATCATCTGTGTGAAAACAAACCTGGAAAGAGATTTTTGGATAAATTTACATTTTTTGTGCATGCTAGTATACTATTCATGGTGCATACTGTAAATTAAATCAGGAGAGCAGACAACAAATTTGTATTATGTGTTGTCTTTTTTATATTTTAAAGCAGAATAGAAAGGGGGAAAGGGCCATAGATGCTGTCATACCATGTCACATTAATTATTAAAGTAACAAGTGGTATGTTATTCTCCTGCAGTCTGAAAATAAAGCATGAAAATGTATAGCAATCAGTCAAATTGATAGATAAGAATTATTTGTAGCACAACATTATAATTATAATGAACATTTGTGTATTTATCTTTATGAAAAAAATTCATGTTCATTTAATTAATTCTTTCCTTTTAATTGTGTCATTCTGTAGGTGAGGGACCAGTCCTCTCTGTGTACAGTCTTCATGCGCATCCTTAAATGTTCTTCATAATTACCGAATACATGGGATACGACCTAGTAAAAAACATCAGTTTGGAGAGAGACAGTTCAACAATGTAATCTCATCTGAAAAGTCTGTTTTGGACAGCGACAACATCATCGTTTTTGGAGGAAAAGGAGTTCTGCTTGACAGCTTTAATACTACTGAATAGAAAGAGGGAAAAAAAGAAAAGAGCTTTTGCCATAGATATTGTTGTTATACCATGTCAGATTAACATAACAAGTGGTATGTTATTCTCCTGTAGTTTTAAAAATAAAACGTGTAAAAAGTATAGCTCATTCAGTCAAAATGATAGATAAGAATTATTTGTAGCACAATATTATGATTCTGTTTTTTTGAGTGGATCTTATGCCCAGTAGGCTTGTAGGAAAAAGTGGATGGTAAAAGCCATTGCAAATAGTATGCATGTTAACAGTTCAGCTTCATTTACTTGACAATAGTGAATAATGCTGTGATGTTTCTGCTGTGCTCCAGAAATCTTCAGGCTGCTCAGACCGCTTGAAATGGCATCTCCTGTAGAGTCTGCTGTGATGAAGAGCACTGTGCTTATTGCTCCAGTGACTGCACTGGAATTCCTGGGGGAGCATTTTCTGCTGACAGGTGACTGACATTTATTCATTTAATGAACAGGTAGCAAAACATCACTAAAAATCTGTGTTGGATTAAAGTATGCAGACTATGACTCATGGGCCATTTTTAAGGTGTTTTTTTCTGCTGAGTTGTGTATACTGGCAAATAGGATCTGAGTTTGCTTCCTGTAAATTTCCTCCTTCTTGTACTAAAAGGAACATGTGCTTGGAAAATGCTCTAATGTCTCTCAATATAAATAATGAGCATTTGTGTATTTATCCTTATGAAAATATCCATGTTCATATGATGAATTATTTCCTGTTAATCGTATCATTCTGTAGGTCAGGGACCAGTCCTCTCTGTATACAGT
The DNA here is from genome assembly GCA_032359435.1 of Enteromius unitaeniatus. NCBI lineage: Eukaryota > Metazoa > Chordata > Actinopteri > Cypriniformes > Cyprinidae > Enteromius > Enteromius unitaeniatus. The sequence continues at coordinate 7,791,036 of JAUMHI010000046.1, forward strand.
CTTCAGGCATCTCCTACCAAAGAATGCGCATCCTTAAATGTTCTTCATAATTACCGGATACATGGGATACGTCCTAGCAGAAAACATCAGTTTGGAGAGAGACAGTTCAACAATGTAATCTCATCTGAAAAGTCTGTTTTGGACAGTGACAACATTGTTGTTTTTGGAGGAAAAGGAGTTCGGCTTGTCAGCTTCAACACTGGAGGACGATGCCTAAAGCTCATCAGTCCGCTCTTGGAGCTTCAAGACTGGGTTCTGGACATTCATTGGCTGAAAAAAGAACCGCACCCACAGTTAGGCATATCCTTGGCTCACAATGCTGTTTTGCTTTTAGATGCAGAATCTGGTAATGTCCTTTCCTTCTACTCCTGCGTAGAGACCTGTCTTCTCTACTCAGCACTTATGATTGGTCCAAATTGGGAATCTTCAGTGCTGGTAGGTGGGACTGTTTTCAATCAGCTTGTGCTGTGGAGGCCCACAGGAAACAAACCTGATGGCAAGTCACAGGTAGAGAGACGCCTGTTGGGCCACACCGGAGTCATTTTCAGCCTTTGCTACCTTAAGAAATCTGGATGGCTGGCATCTGCCTCAGATGACCGCAGTGTTCGATTGTGGAGCGTTGGTACGTTGGGTGGAGAAGCAGGCTGTGGAGAGGAATCGCCAACCTGTCTTCGTGTGCTTTATGGGCACCAGGCACGGGTCTTCTGTGTCAGGCTTGCACCAAACCGTGTATTCAGTGCAGGAGAAGATGGAGCATGCCTCCTCTGGGAATGGGGAGGTGAAGGAAAGGTGGGACGTACGTTTAGAGGGCATAGGTCAGGTGGAGTCAGGGCTCTAGCTGTCAGCGAGGGAAGTATAGGAGGCTGTAAGGAGGGATGGATGGCTACTGGAGGTGCAGATGGAGGGCTAACAGTATGGAGAGTGGCAGAGGAGAAGAAAGACTGTGAGGAAACTCAGGCAGAGACTCAGCTGGATCTGGGGTTTAAAGGACAGGGTTGTCCCAAAGTGGTCCGATTAGTGGGTGAGAGTGAATCAAATGCAATTCTTGTCTGTACTGATCAAGGAGAGGTGTGCCTTAGTTCGGGTGACACCTGGAATGTCATTTGGCAAGGGGGAGCAGAATTCCAGTCCTATTGTGTGATGGAGGTTACAAGCATCCAAGTACAGAATTCAGATTGCATTGTGTGGGTGTGTGCAGTGGGTAATCTGAATGGAGGTGTCCAGGTGTTTCTTGTAGGGCAGCCAAGTGTGGGAGTCTTGTTAAGAGCTGGCGAGGGTAAAATTCACTCTGTACTTTGGGTCAAAGGAGTATTTAAAGAGTCCTGGAGTTTGTGTCTTCTTGCATCAGGCTCCGAGGGACTGGTTTACCGTTGGACAATAAAAGTAACAGAGGATGAATCAGGCTTGTATATGCAAGAGGAAACTCTTCTTCCATTCCTGCTGCCACCCTGTGCCAAACGCTGGCTGACTGCTGCAGTTACCTTGTCCCAGAGAAAGGGGTTGTACCTATGTGGTGATCGGAGAGGGTCACTACTGCTATACATTGAAAGAGAAGAGAATGACAAAGGCAATGAAGGAAGAACAGACTTACAAGAGCAAGAAACTAAAAACAAACAAACAGACGAAGCAAACAGTGGTCCTGTGTCTCCCATCAGTACCCTTTATGGAGTACATGGAAAGCAAGGTGTGACTTCTGTGTGTGAGTATCAAGACTTATGTTACAGTACAGGTCGAGATGGATCTGTAAGAATATTAATTGTTGAAGAAAATGTCCTGAAGGTGCGTAGAGTTCAACGGGCCTGCAGAGGCATGGAGTGGATAGAGAAAATTCTGTTTCTGGGCTTGGATAGTCCTGAGTTACAGAGAAAGAAGCTGGATGAGGGAATAAAGACAAGGATGATCGATCGAGAGAGTGCAAGCACAGCCGAAACTCGGTTTGTAATGCTTGGCTTCCACTCGGTCCACTTCATTATATGGGACCCTCACAGACAAGAGAAGCTTTTATCAGTTTCCTGTGGAGGTGGCCATCGATCCTGGGCCTATAAACGCCCAATATACGACGACACAGATCTTCAAGCACATACACTTGGACAAGGTACCCTTGTGTTTATTAAGCATGGAGCCGTCATGGCATCACGGTCATTAGCATCTACAGAAACCGATGTGAATAGACACACACTGAAAGAGGGGCTACATGGACGAGGCATCAGCTGTGTTTGTCACCTTGGTAGTTTTACCAAGAGAGGACAATTTTCAGAAGTTTGGGAAGTTTTTGTTACTGGCGGGGAAGATACCACAGTAGGTGTCCTTGCCATCAGTCCAGAGAGTGGAACTGTTAAAGTGCTCTCAGTTCTAACGGACCATATCTCAAATGTTCGTGCACTCGCTGCAGTCAGACGAGAAATGAATGAAAAAGGGGGAGATGACAAGATGGATAACTCCTCTGTCTCTTCCTTGGTGTTTTCTGCGGGTGGCCGGGCCCAGCTCCAGTGTTACCGGCTCTTGATTCGTTTGGATGAGCAGCAGGGTCAGCCAATCTGTCAGGTCACTCAGATAGCAGGCCATCGATTGGATCAACAGTGGGAACGGAAGCGGAACCGACACAAGACTGTCAAAATGGACCCAGAGACAAGGTGTGCATGTGTTTGTAAATGAAAGTACTCTCTCCTTTCCAAGTTTGGATCTAGAGTTTGAGTCATTTTAAATTTTCTTAAAGGTGTTTTTGCCATATAAATACCCTGAGATGCTGACATGGCATTACTACTACTACAGTTACTAGCTTAAAGGGATAGGTTACCCAAAAAGAAAAACTCTTTTTATCATTTACTCACCTTGACGATGTTCCAAATCTGTATGACTTCTTTTGAACACAGAAGATGATAATTTGGAAAATGTTTCAGTAATTTTTTTTTTTTTGACGATGAAGATCAATTGGGTCCAATGTTGTTCGGTGGTTAATTGCAGCTAAAGATTTCTAACCACCAGAGGGCAGACAATACAATTAACATAATTTTTTATGCGATTACATTGTGATTTTATTGTGCAAATGCTTTCTCACTTTGTAGGTACATGTCTATGGCTGTTGTGCATAATGGGACTGAGTGTGTCCTACTGGCCCTGGGCTGTAGTGATGGTGCAGTAAGGTAACTTGGTTAAAGATTATGAACGTATGAATTTAAAAGAATTTCATGCAGTTTTTTATGTTTTAACATTTAGATTAATGTATTGGTTTTATTTGTAGACTTTTCAGTGTGACTGAGAGCAGTAGCAGTGTTGACATGCTTTGGGAGTGTTTTTACCATCAAAGGTGTGTGCTCAGCGTCGCCACCTACAAGCTGGAGGACTCCCAGGACAGAAAGTAAGGACACAATGTACCTTTATCAAACACTTATTCTATATTTAAAAATGTCTTAAACTTATTTTCTTTTGTCTTCTTTCTGTCTTAGGCTTTTGTTGCTGTTCAGTGCCACTACAGATGGTTGTATATCTGTGTGGGATTTAACAGCAGTTTTGAACAGTAAGGCTAGTGTCAGCTGGCAGGGTGAGTCATACATACACCAGAACATAAACACTTGATAACGTGCTGATTTTTTTATGTTTGAATAACTGTGTGCTTGTTTTGTTGTAGTTAAGAAGAACTTAAATGATTTATGTTGTTATTAGATAAATTTGTGTTACTGTATTTAATTTTTGCGAGTGAGATGAATTAATGCACATTCACATTTAGTCTAGAACTACACTGTAATCACACACAACGCCTCTGACCTTCTGATTTCTCTTAACAGGAGACTTTTCAGTCAATAAATGGGAAAACTTTTTTGAAAAAGTAACTCTTTAGTTATTTTTTTTTTCTAAATTAAAAAATAATGCGTTACTTCACTAGTTACTTGGGAAAAAAGTAGTGTGATTATGTAACTCGCGTTCCTTGTAATTATTATTATTTTATTTCATTTAAGAATCTTGCTGTTGTTTTTCATACAGTAACATCTCATTCCACAATTATAAGGGTCCAAAAAATTATGGTGAATTTGCTTTGGTGGAGTATGTGTCTTTAATTTTTTATTCATTACAAGCCTCAAGAGTGTAAAAAACTGGATGAATCTATGCTAGAACCTAAGGTTTTGGATTCCATCATGCTTGAATCTGGTTATAGAACTCTAAAATGTGTATATGCTAATAACAATTTATCTTGTCTGTGCTTCAGGTCCATCAGCCCCGTTTTTCTCCATACCTGTCCATCAAAGTGGAGTCAATGCGCTTACCATATCACCTAGGAGAGAAATGAGGGAAATGGAGGAAAATGTTATCTCATTGGCCAGTGGTGGAGATGATGGACAGCTGTCTCTATTGCATATTAAGATAGATCAGAAAAAGCAGGAGAACGGAGACGTGTCTCTACAGATGCTTGCTCATTGGTCAGTGCCCTTGGCACACTCTTCCCCTCTCACAGGGTTGTGTTTACTAAGCCCCACACTACTGGTGTCCACCTCACCGGACCAGCGCTTGTGTTTGTGGAGTGTAAACAGTGATGGACTCTGCCCATTGAAGGTGATGTTCTCACACACTGCTGATGCAGCTGGGTTGTGGGCATGGTTTGGACAAGAGAGAGGAGCCTGGGTGGTTGTTTGTGGGCAGGGCTTACAGTTATTTCAGTTAACGGAAAGAAAGATGGATGAACTGCTTGAAACTGTTTGCAGGTCAGTGAAAGACGTGGAGAGAAAGAAAGTGATATTTCCACATCATATTTCGAGGACAAAAAACTGACTTTAATTTGTGATTTATAAATTAGGATGCTAATTTAAAGATTTTTAATTGTAAAGTTTGAGATTTTCAAATAAAGATCTGTTTTTACATGTCACATTTTTCTGTGTCAGGTAAAGTACCTTGTCAGGATATCTTTATTTTCAATATGGCCGAACAATGAAAGTCAATACAGATCTACAAAAGTTTGAACACATTTGACATTTTGACGTTTATGTTTCACGTGATCCTGACTTTTTGATCCAAAGAACAGTGTTTTTATTGTTCACTAAAATGAAAACTATAAAAAAAACTTTTTTTAATCATTTAAAAAATAAAATATGAATATTAGATAAAAGCTTCAATGAAAAATGAAAAACTGAAATACTAAAATAATTTAATTATAATTATTTTATAACTAAAACACACATTAAAAAACGAGATATAAGATGTAAAAAAAACTTTAAAAAAATAAAAGGGACTATCGGAATAAAAGTCAATTTTCAAAATATTAAGAAATATAATAAAAGTAAATTATGCTAAAAATAAGTCTGTTTGTGTGTGTGTGTGTATATATAAAATGTAATTTTTTTCCCCAGGATGCACAGTTCAATTTAGTTTAATATCTTTACTATTATTCTATAATGTGAAAAATACTAATAGGATAGAATGAGGAGGTGTGTTCAAACTGTTAAATGGTGCCAAATGTTATATTTTGCATCTGTTTATGCGTGCACGTGTGTAAGTGGCTCGTGGTTTGAGATCATGAACGTATAATATATCAGTGTTTTCCTGGGCTACAGTCCAGAAGGTGTATGTGAGTGGGTGAGAGAGAGAGAGAGAGAGGGTACACAGTGTGTTGGGGGGCTTTGGCTGTGCAACTAAGTATAAATATTTCACCCCCTTCTCCAGTTCCCTTTTGTTCATCATCATAGTGTCTCGATAGGCCAATCCCTTTAATCCACAGCTGAACGAATGAAAGCGAGAGAGGAACGGAAGAGCACATGAAGTACAGACAGATATAAAAGCATCATTAAGGTTTTCAGAATGTAAAAGAAAGAATGGGAATATATTCTTTGTCTTTAAAAATCCTATTATGTGATGTAAAGAGGAGACAAAAATGTGAAAAGAAAAGGAACATTTATGTGAGTATAAACTTTTCTCCAATAGTAAAAGTGTGAATTTGTGTGTTGTGAAGCTGATGTGTCATTTTGTTTAAAAGGAGCCAGTGTGTGTTCTGTTCTTGGGAAAAAAATATGTCACAATTCAGGGAAGCCCTTAAAGAGGAGGAATCTGGAAAGAAGAATCCTAACATACCTCAAAAACAAAAGAAAAAGGAGGCTGGAAATAAGGTACAGTATAACTGTTCTGCAAAAATTACCTCCAATAAATGTATTGAATATACAAGTGAATATACAGAAAGTTATAGAATATATTGTTTAAACAGTCATGTATGTGGTTTCACTATACAGGACAAAGCAGTGATATCAAAGGATAGGCTCCCTCTGATTGGTTCATCAAGAAATAAATCTGCAGGTGCTTTTATAGTGGTTTATATCAATCAATAGTGCATTGTTTTATGACAAGTTGTTGTCAGATATTAGTTGATTTAACTGGAAATCAGTGTTTTCATAAACCAGTCTTGAGGGCTCATTATATGTGTAGTAATGTGATGTGTGACATATAAACTGTATGTTTACATTGATCTTTGTTCCTCCTGTCTACACAGTGTTACCTGAGCTCGTCAGTAGACAATAGAAATGTAGGAGGTGTTAAATTAATTAACTGCTATTGTCCAAACATTCATCTTTGTAATGTAACTTATTAGGTGGGAGGATAATGTGAACTGAACATGTGTGTGAGATAAAGTTAATTAGGGATTTAGAAATGTATGAGATCCTGTTTTCTGCAACAAAGCACCTGACTGATGTTTATAAAAATAAAAAATATAAAGTCACAAATCCAAGAAAGTTGCAAAAACAAGATATAGAATAGCTATATTGTATCTTTATTTGATTGCTGCAATTATGATATATAAAGTTGCAGTTACAGATATAAAATACAAAGTCGCATTGCAATTACAAGAACATTCAGATATTTAGTAAAAATCACGAAATAAAAAAGTTTATAACACTGTAACTGTAAAGCAATTCAGATTCTTATATTTTTCATTGTTTCTGTTTTTAGTGAGGCCCTCTCTGTCCACTCTTAAGGCCGAAACGAGGAAACGCAGCCATCCTCCCTTCTCATCTGTGGCCTCTGACAGCATGACACCCTGGGAAGGCTCCTCCCACTCCGAGTCTTCCTTTACCAGTTTTCCTCCTCCAGTTTCACCCCTTCCTCTTACCCACTCCCACTCGAAGCCAATCACGGCACCAGATCCTCCACCCCCAGCACCCCCTCCTCAAATCACAAACACTGAACCTGAGAATAGTCAGAGTGCCAGAGTAAAACGCAAGCCGCTCCCACCGAGACACCCCCCTAGACCTCCACGTTTACCCCCTCTGAGGCAAGTCACAAATCTTAGCTTCTCTCGTAGTTTCACGTTTTCCTTTTTTGAGCTGCCGGTTCACCAGTCGGCACAGAACAGAGCAGAGCGCCTCAGAGATCTCACTGTGTTACTGAGGCAGTACCAATACTGAAGAAAAACGTACTGAGAGTTACCGTCTCAGAAATGCATTGTGCGGATAAACAATGTAAGCACATGCACATCGGATTGCGTATGGCTTCACATTAAGCTTTCGTGTATATGCTTAATTTTTGATAGGTGGATAGATAGATTTTCAGTGGGACATGGTCCTACAGAAATCATTAAAATATGCTAATTTGGTTCTCAAGAAACATTTATTATAAGTGTAGAAAACAGTTCTGCTTAATATTTTTTGGGGCAAGCTGTGAAGCTTTTGTAATTATGTAAAATGTAAATAATTAAACGCATTTTACATTGCTATTATTACTTTCTATATATGCTGACTGATGAGCTAATGGAAATTCCCCATCTTGTGTTAGTTATTTTTGTTACCTTTCTTAAGGCTATTAAATGTATATTTAGAGTGTGTGTGGGTGTGATACTGTACAACCTTTTTTGCCTAAACACTGTTGACACATATATAAACCTATGTAACAAGGAGTTGAAAAGCCATGGTGTTTGAGAGAAATTAAGCTGAGAGACGTCCTACAAGTGGCCTGTGGTTTTGTTGAGCTATTTATGTCATGTGCACAGGGATAATAAATTGGTTTCCTCTGGAAGCACAAAACAGAATTTGGTGAATTCTCTATACAAGGTAAGATAACTAATTGATGATAAGCCTATGATTTTGATACGTATTTTGATGATACGTTTTATGGTGCACTTACCTGTCCTCACGTGTCCTCCTATCAGAGTGCTGACGGACGCAGAGGAGCTTTGATGTGTTATCAGTTTTGGCTGCTAATAGAGACCTTCAGTCTTGCTCAGATGTTGTACATGCTTTATTTAGTGCATGCCTATCAAATTTTTTAATTAGTATACCTGTGTACTACTGTGTGTTAGAAAATGTATGTCTTTTATATTTAAATGTGACTTCAAAAATAGTTTAAAACACATTGTGGTGTTTTACCATCTACTTGCGTTGAGTTCTATTTATGTGCAGATAAATATATAAATAAAACATTGCATCTAAACTGATGTATGTGTTCAGATTGTACTATATAGCCTCATATAGCAGTTTCTATTATTTGTTATAAAGCATCCCATCTTCTCATTGGATAAAACAGCCTTGCCTCCTACAAGAAAGTTGCATAATTGCATAATCATTATCTGGTGAACATTATTAAAGCGCTACAGTAAAAATAGAACAATACAAGCCGTCACTCATGTGATGTTGTGTAATATGATCTCTGTTCTGAGGAGTGGTAGATTAAAGTCTTATAACCTTTGGTCAGAGCGAAGACAGTGACAGACTTCCTTCACTGATCCGACGCTAAATGTTGTTGATGAATGTCTAAGACAATAAATAACCCTTTAGTAGCCTGACGGAGGAAAAGTGAATGACGAATCTGTCTCTATTCAATTATAAATGTCCAGTTTAATTGGTTTAGCTAATACTGTGAGAGGACAATATAAGGTTAGCTCTGAGTTCAAGTTACAAGAACGCATGAATCATATCATACTTGTTCCTGTTTTAGCCACATTTTCTCTTTTTTTTTTACAGATGGACAATCAAAGATGTTCAGAGAGTGACAATACCAATCCCAATCCCGTTTATGGTTTGAATGAAGCACAGCTTGATATCCTGGGACAGCGCAGGTCGGAGGTGCATCGGACAATTTGGGCAAAGCTGAAGGAGAAGCACTGGTGGGTGTGGGAGCTTATTTAAGAAGCATAATTGTGATAGTAAAATAAACACTTTCCGTGCTAAATATATATGCTGACCCCCTTATTTCTGTGTTGTTGTGCTTCAGGTGTTCAGGTCCGAGGCTGAAGAGCTGCTTCATGTCCATTGTTCCTCTCTTGTCATGGCTGCCACAGTACTCGCTCAGGAAAAATGCTATTGGAGATTTGATATCAGGAATCAGTGTGGGAATTATGCATCTGCCACAAGGTTTAAGACTTGCACACACTCTTCTGTGTTAGTTGAGCTGCTATATGACAACTGTATTATAAAGTATAAAGAATTTATATTGATGCAGGTGTCAACATCGATCGAAAAATAGATTTTTAGGGTTGTAGAGAGAGTAGACACTTAAAGTGTCTGTGATGTGAGTGGCCGGTTATGGTTTTCATCATCCTGTTTCTCATCTTAGACACCTACAGATCTGTATTATCAGCTGGCAGCTGATAATTTTCTTCACAATGTGCTGTGGTTCAAACCAGACAGATAAAGTGGATGTAATGACTAATTCTATTGTATAGAACACACTCTTCTGCACACAAATTACTCATTTTCTGACGTTTTGCTGCCTATAGGGATGGCTAATGCTTTGTTGGCTGCAGTTCCTCCAGTGTTTGGTCTGTATTCATCCTTCTACCCTGTTCTCATCTACTTTATGTTTGGTACATCCAGACACATCTCTGTGGGTAGGTACACACACACACAAACTCTCTCAGGTGTATTAAATTGTGTACTGCCATACGCACACAATGCCACCTTCCGTATGATGCAAGATTTTAAACCATGATGTCTTAGTGTATTACTGATAGTAGCCCTGGAAACGATGGTCCCAGCTCTCTTCACAGCATTGACCAGCTCCTCCCGTGTAGTTCTGATTCTTCACCATTCTTAGCATCATTGATACCCCACAAGGACAGATCTTCTGTGGGGCCCCAGTCAGAGGGACATTGACAGTCATCTTTAGCCTCTTCCATTTTCTGACAATTGCTCCAACAGTTGTTCTTTTTTCACCAAGCTGCTTTCAATTGCCCCATAGCCCTTTCCAGCTTTGTGAAGGTCTACAATTTTGTCTCTTGTGTCTTTTGACAGTTCTTTGGTTTTGCACATGTTGCTACTTAGACTTTGGCTGATTGTGGGGTGCACAGGTGTCTTTATGACAGCTAAATGACCTCAAACAGATGCTACTGATTTAGATTCATGAGCAGAGTGTAGCTGGACTAATTAAAAGCTAAATAACAGGTCTTTGAGGGTCAGAAATCTGGCTGATAAGCAAGTGATCAAATACTTATTTGACACAGTAATTCCTAAATAAATTATAAAAAAAATCTATGTGATTTCTGGATTTTTCTGTCTCTCACAGTGGAAATGCACCTATGCTGAAAACTTTAGACCCCTCCATGATTACTAAGAGAACTTGCAAAATCACAGGGTCAATACTTCAAATACTTATTGACCTTACTTATTGATATATATTAAAGAAATCATTCAAATAAATTGAAGTATGAAATAAATAATAAAATAAAATATAAAGTAAAAATTTAAGTTATTTGTCCTTGTCAGTTCAGTCTAATTTGGCTGATGTTCTTTCTGACCCACAGGTACTTTTTCTGTCCTGTCCATTATGGTGGGTACAGTGGTAGGTGATGTTGTGTTGGCAGACAGCGGAGCAGAGAGTGACGAGACTGAGGCTAAAAGTGCTAGAGTTGCCTTTGTAGCTCAGTTGACCCTTCTCTGTGGACTAATACAGGTAAAATACTGTAAAACACACAGAAGCTGTGTAATTATTAAGCTGTGTATTAATTCTGTATTGGTGTTTGTATTTATAAATCTCTCTTCCTATAGATTGTGCTGTATGTGCTGCGTTGTGGAGGGGTGTGTCGGTGGTTGTCCCAGCCATTGGTCAGTGGATACACTACAGCAGCTGCTGTCCATGTGACTATTCACCAGCTGCCTTTACTGATGGGCATCTCCATAGTCAAACACAGAGGGGCCTTTGCTGTGTTTTGGGTGAGAATAAGTGAGAATAAACACTGTGTTTTATTTCTGTGTTCATTTAAGATGTTAAATATACATGTCTATATCCACCAGATGTTTTCAAACATTGTAACTGGATTCAGGAGAGTGTTACTGGCAACAATAATAGTGTCCCTCGTCTCTCTGGCAATACTTGTTGGTGGAAAGATTGTGAATTCACGCTGGAGCACTCGATTTCCTATTCCATGGGAGTTGGATTTTTAAATGTCTCAGTCTAGTTTTAAATAATTACATTTTATACAAAAACAAAAAATTATGGGTGAATTTTTATTTTATTTCATTTCATTTTTAAAATTTTTATTATTGTTTTGTAGTTAAAAGATGTATTTAATTTAGTTTTCCCTGTTGTGTTAGCTCATCTGACTTATGAAGCCTGGTTTTAGTTTTTTAAAGATATTTCTGTAATAAATTCTTCATGTTCGTAGGTTATCTTTGCCACTGTGTCATCTGTGCAGTTTGATCTGTCTGGTCAGTATGGAATACAGATTGTTGGACCCATACCAACCGGGTCAGCAGAGTGTTGGATTTTCTTTATGAAAACCAATTAGCAGGAAGTAGTTAAGTGCTAAAACTAATTCTCTTTCTGCTTTTGTCCCATTTTCTCTTTCTTTGTTTACCTCTAAGTCTCTCACCTCCCACCCTTCCATCATTTTCTGTCTCTCAGGAGCTGTTATTGACAGCTCTTGCGTTGGCAGTGGTGAGCTATGGTTTCCAAGCATCACTGGGCATGATGTTTGCTCATAAACATAGGTACCCCTTTCACAGCAACCAGGTAATAAGAAATTTCTGTAAATTTTAAAATATATTCTCAAAAAATACCCATTTGCAGCATTCCCGTCATCTGAACTAACGATTTATTGTGATTAATTATATCTGAAATAAAAGTTTTTGTTTACATAATATAAATGTGAGTATATTTATTATGTACCACAACATATTTTCCTTGAATATATACATTAATGTGTTTGTATTTATATACGCACAATAAATATACACAGTACACACATGTATTATGTAAACAAAAACTGTGATTAATTGAGCTTAATCGCTTGACAGCACTAATCTGAATATAAATGGGCTCTCTTTCCTGTAGGAGCTGTTGGCTTTGGGTCTGTGTAACTCCTTTGGTGGGATGTTCCAGTGTTTTCCAGTGAGCGGATCCATATCTCGCAGCACAGTACTGGAGAGTACAGGTGGACAAACTCAAGTATGAACACGCTTTTTTTTGTTAATAAAACAACCTCATGTTACAGTCATGTACATGCACAACATTTGGTACATGCATAACAATTCACTCCCTGTTTACATGTGAATCACATAATCTGGAAGGATTACAGTGAATGTTTTCTCAGAAAATAGTAACAATGTTATCTAGGCAGTGGCCACAAGAGGCAAAGACATTTAACAAAAATATTTTCATGTATTTAAAGTAAATATATGGTCTGAAATTCAAAACAGCCTATGATATATATATATACAGTGCCCTCCACTAATATTGGCACCCTTCGTAAATCTGAGCAAAGATGACTGTGAAAATAAATCTGCATTGTTTATCCATTTGATCTTTCATTCAAAAAATTCTAACCTAAGTAAAACAATTGAAAATGGGGAGGAAAACTCATAATGAAATAAATGTTTTTCTCCAATACACGTTGGCCACAATTATTGGCACCCAGTTATTGCTACGTCCTTTTCCCAAGATAACAGCTCTGAGTTTTCTCCTGTAATTCCTGAAGAGTTTGGAGAACACCTAATAAGAGAAAAGAGACCACTTCTTCATGCAGCATCAGACCCTTCAGAATACCAGCTCCATGATGGTGCTCCTCTTTAGTTCAACTCACTCAGGCTGCAAAAGCTTCATTTTGTGCTCAGTGACTAATTCCTGTGTTTATTTTAATGTTTTGGATTATTGTCCCAATGGAAGACCAAACCGTGGCCCATTATAAGATTTCTAACAGAGTCAGTGAATTATTGATTTTTATCTGTTGGTATTTGATAGAATCCATGATGCCACATGTCTAAACAAGATGTCCAGGACCTCCAGCTGAAATATAGACCCACAACATCAAAAACACAGTAGTATACGTCATTGTACACATGGAGTATATCCCTGTGTTCACCAAACCCATCTTGAGTGTTTGATACTAAAAAGCTCATTTGTAGTCCCATTTGTAGTTCCAGTCCTGTCTGTCAACTGAACATGCTAGAGATTGTTTTTGGATGAGCGAGTAGAATTTTTCTTAAACCCTCCCAAACAACATGTGCTGATGTAGGGGCTGTCTGACTATTTTTTGTTTTCTGACCTTGAGACTGTTTTCTGCAATTCTCCAGCTGTGGTCCTTGAAGAGTCTTTAGCCACTCAAACTTTACTCCTCTCCGTGTATTAGGAGGATATAGACACACGTCCTCTTCCGGGAACTTTGTAACATTTTATGTTGATTGGAAATTCTCAATTGTTTCCCTGATGGTGTAAATGGTCATTTTCACTGCTCTAGCTCTTTTCTTAAAGCCACTTCACTTATTGGTGAAGCTCAATTATATTTTGCTGCACATCATAAATATATTATTATTTTTTGTTGATATTTAAGGGAATTTGGGATTTGTTTGCCCTCCTTATATATTTATGTGAAACAAGAACCCATGACTGGATAATTACATGTCCATCATCACCCTGGAGTGCTCAAAAATGTGAATATGAATGGGAATATACTTTACCATTACTCATACTATAGTTTTTTACTCATAAAAAAGTCTAGGGGTGCCAATAATTGTGGTCAACAAGTATTGGAGATAAACATTTATTTTATGACAAGAACTTCACCCTGTTTTCAATTGTTTTACTTCAATGATAGGTTAGAATTGTGTGAATTATTTGAATGAAAGATCAAAAGGATAAACAATGCAGATTTATTTTCACAGTCACCTTTGCTCAGATTTACCAAGGTGCCAATATTAGTGGAGGGCACTGTATGTATATATATATATATATATTTGTATTCGTTATTTCAAATTGAACAAAAACTGAATTGTGCTGTAAGAACATGCTACGTGACTATTACTCTATTATTAAGGCACAGGGCATTAACATCTTTATCATTCCTAGCATAAAAGTAATAAAGCAATTCTAGTAAAATGTAAATTACATGCACAAAAGAAACAGATTTTTTAAAATAATGTATGTTTCTATTTGGAAACACTGTAGTTTTTACTATATGACCTTTCTCTTTTTCTTAGGTTTCATCTCTGGTGTCAGCTTTGATCATTCTTTTGATCTTGTTAAAGTTCGGCCCCCTTTTTCAGCAGTTACCAAAGGTCCCTATACCATCTTCAATAACAAATATATTTTATACAGATGTAGTATAATGAGGTGGTTTTACAAAGTGCATTTGTGTGTTTCAGACAGTTTTGGCTGTCATTATTTTAGCAAATCTGCAAGGGGTTTTTGCACAAGTCAAAGATGTGCCTAAACTTTGGAAAACAGACCGCTTGGACCTGGTAAGGATGACCAGACCATTCATCCTAACATAACTGAACCAAAATCCATGTAGGCCTCTCATCCAGGGTGTTTCCTGTGTGTTTCCCACTGAGACTGCAGGTAGTGTGGGTAGTGACTCTATTCAGTGCCTTGGTGTTTAATCTGGACCTAGGGCTTGGCATTGCAATTGTTTTCTCTCTGTTTACCATCATCTTCAGAACACAGCAGTGAGTCATCTGCATCATCTGATATTTATCTACAGTGCCTCTCTCTATTTCTCTTTCGTTTTTTCATCTTTCTCATACTAATTCTTATTCTTCCTCTTTCCAAATTTCACAGGCCCAGATCTGCTGTTCTTGGGTATATTGCTGGCACAGACTGTTACAGGGATCTAGAGAAATATTCAAAGGTAATATTTATACTCAATCCAGCTAGAAACCAGCCTAAGCTACATTTTGAAATGTGGCTAAGCAGTACCTCTACTTAACCAAAGTCTTAGTACTTAACCAAGGCTGAATATATTTTGAAATATGATAATTTAAAGTAACAGGTTTCTATTTTAATATAGTATTTTTAAATGTAATTTATTCACATGATGTTAAAGCTTAATTTAATAATATATTAATCCGTATGAGTTATATGTAACAAATTAATTTTTTTGGGGGGGGGTGGGGTTCAGGCACAAAAGATCCCTGGAGTGACTGTGTTTTCATGTTGTAATCCACTTTACTACGCCAATGCAGACCAGACCTTCACATCACTCAGACAAGTACAACCTATATTACAGCTCTCTGCTTTCCATTCATTGAGTAAAAACGAATTATTTTTTTTATATATGCAGATGATTAGAAATGACATTAATGAAGTAAGACCTCCAGACCAGCAGGGGTCTCAGCACTGCGTTATTCTGGAGCTCAGTGGAGTCACCTTCATGGACTCAGTGGCTATAGGCTCGTTTAAATCAGTGAGTGGCACAGAACACACGTAACACGTATACCCGCACGTCGAAGCGTTGATATTTTACCAGGGACGAACAGAAATAGATTACCTGTTTCTGGCTCTCATTAACTCCTAACCAATAAATCTAAGTTTAAATTCTGCTTGTCAGTGTGTTTAACTGCAAACTTGCGTGTCTTACCTCTCTCTCTGGGTCACAGGTGCTTAAGGATTTTGAGAACACAAAGAACTTGTTTTTCTGCGCTTCATGTCCAGGTTACACTTCTCACACAGCCATGGTCACAAATATAGTGTCATGATCAGAGGCGTTTTAAATTAATATGTAATAGAACTTTTAAAGAGAGAGTTCATTCTTAAGAACTGGCATTTAATGCATTCATTTACTGTATTTCTTGCGTTTGTCTCTAGATGGTCTCCTATCTCAGATGAAGAATCATAGTTTTGTTCCAGATTTTCTGTCTCTTTCTTCCTTTTTCCCTTCAGTGCATCATGCAATCCTGCATTACCAGGGGCTACAGGTGCATGTCTGTGTGTGTGCTGTTTCTGTTATTTATTGTGTTGTGTTCACTGCAATTCACTGCAGTTCAATAGCCTTTTCTGTTCTGATTCAATTATGCATCTATTTACAGAATACAGGCACTGATGTTACAGAGCTGTGACTTTAATGACCTCCCTTCCTGAATGATGAACTCAGCAAATACATGAACCTGCAAACCTTACAGAATCCCTCACTACTGATCTTTAGAAGTGAGGAAATACAAGATCTTTCGATTATGATTAAATGATTTGGAACAACTTTGTGCATTTATCTGGATCTAAGGTGCAGGAACTAATGCTTGTTTATCGGCTTTTGAATGTTAAAATAAAAGCTGACATCATGGTCAGAATTTTTTATATGGCAATGACTTGTCAGCTTTTACTTCTGCGTGTACTTGCTTGTTGATTTTTTGTCTGCTTTTGCATTAAAAAAAATCACTTAGATTAGATGGGTGTTTAAAATGCTCAAATATAAAGTGACCTTGTTATGCTGGTCTGTGCATATGAAATCTCATTTTCATGTTACAAACCTATTTGGTTTGATGATATTGTAAAATAAAATATGTAATAAAATAAATCAAACAAAAAAGAAATATGTACAAATAACAACATAGAAACATGTATGGGAAATGATGATTAACAAACAACATAGAATTAAACAGAATTGAATCTGCTCAGTACAGTTCAGTTAGTGTGCATGAAGTCCACACATGTGCAATGAAGTGTTCTTGTACCCCCAGTGAATTGGACCATAAATGTTATTAGAATAGACTTTGTTCTCTATGCAGGTGTTGGGGAGAGGCCACATTAATATTTAATGAGCTCATTTGTCTTGCATGTTTACTGGAGACATACCCTCTATTTTTTAAAGCTGTTCATAATGAATCCTTACTCATTTTCACCAAATGAATGTTTTGTCAGTATTACCTAATATTACTTTAAAAATACAAACAGCCATAATTACATGACATAAATGCAATTTCATATAGGTCTCAGATGATGTCGTCTCTACTTCACTCGATCAAAACAAACACTTATAGCAGAGATTTGATTTCAAAGAGCTACTGTTCACAGTTCACTCATACAAAAGCACATGGTTATGCAGGATGAACATGTTTTCTATCTAATCAGGCTGAGATAAGGTGGTGTAGGTCTCTGGTGTGAACGTTTCCAACATTAACTCCGTAGAACCCCCACCCCTCCTCTCTCTCTTTTTGGGACTTTGCTCCTCATATGGACACATTAGAATTCTATCGGTGAGTGTGTGAATGGATCAGGAGGTATCAGAAAGAGCTGGATACATATTAACGCAAACTGTGATAGAAGAGAAGGGCCAGGGACATTAATCAATCCATTGCTGTCCAGAGCTTCACTGAAGAGCAGCAGACCCGTGGAGCTCTTGCTTCGAATCACTGGAGAACATCTTTCAGAATTGTTCTGGATTCGCTTGCATGGACATTAAGAATTGAATTTCGATTCTGAGAACATACATTTTGTGATCTATGCATTGGATGTGATCTGAGCAGTGAATGTGAGAAGAAACACTTTCAGGATCACATTTAAGATAGAGAGAGGATTCAAAATGGAAAAAGAGTTGAAAGACAAAGATCTCAGAAAAAGAGTGCCATATAACGTTCAGAGAGATGTACTGGATGAGCTCGGTGTTGACCAAGTTGCTGAGAAATCGGATTTCAAAATTTCAGCAAAAGAAAAACTCAGAGATGCTGTCAGGTGTGTGGCCTTTATTTCATTTTAATATTTCAGTTTGAGAATTTTCTTCTTTCTTTTTTTTTACAGTTTGTACAAGCATTATAGTTTGAGAGAAGAGTTAATAAAAAAAGCTGTATTTTGTTTGCCCTGTTTTTTCCTTAATTAAAGCAGTACTCTTGCTATATATGAAAACAAAAAGGAATTACTAAGAAACAAATTTCATTTGTAATTAGTTTTTTGCTAGCACATTTTACTAATTACAAAGAAATGCCAAATAACACAAAATTAAATGTGAACTTTTAATAGCAAAACTTTTTTTTCTTTACTTCAGTTATCTTGATCTTAACTTGAATTCCACAATTTTGTGTCAAACCTAGTGATCTTGTTGTCCAGCACGAACTGAGAAAGATCCAAACAGTACCCATCTTAAGCTTTAATGAATGCCACGACACGTCAGAGAAGCTTCTGGCTTTAAAAATGTCAACTTGTGCTCTTTTGTGTTTCCTAATTTTCTCTTTTTCTTTGTTAATAAGGTGTACAGGCCCGAGGTTTAAGAGTTGTTTTCTGTCATTTATTCCTCTCCTGTCTTGGCTGCCACGATACCCATTTCGAGAAAATGCTATTGGAGATCTAATATCAGGAATCAGTGTGGGAATCATGCACCTGCCCCAAGGTCCAACACAAGCACATGCACACCTGAATTACCAAAGCACATTTATTATTTAAGGCTAAACATAAACACAAACAAACACGCACATGGAACATGCAATGTGTTTTGTGTGTCTAGGTATGGCATATGCTTTGCTGGCTGCAGTCCCTCCTGTTTTTGGTCTGTATTCCTCCTTCTACCCCATTCTCATCTATTTCATATTTGGAACGTCTAAACACATTTCTGTGGGTAAGAACACACACCTTGCTTTCTGTTTTTCTTAAATGCATAGTTCATCGAAAAATGACACTTTAGTCATAATTTACTCACCCTCATTCAATCTACATCTGTATGCTGTTTCATGATTTTTTTCTGTACAACAGCAGTTCATGCCCCAAAAGGCACCATAAAAATAGTCTCATAAGTTATATATATATTAAAAGAATGACATGTGGGTGAGTAAATAATAACAAGATTTTAATTTTTCGCCAGACTTTCCATTTGAATCAAATATGGCACTTATGGTCCATGTGTAATGTCATTCGAATGCTTCAAACCAGTGCTTTTGGAGCCATACTTGATTTAAGAGCTGTTGGGTGAACATTATGAGCAAAAAATGACATTTCAGTCTTTCTTTATAACTTGAAATATAGATCAGTATAGTTGTATGGACTATACTGTCATGATGCTTGTATAAACATATATATATATTTTTATTGATTTTTTTACCAAAACTCACCTTACAGGATGGGTGGGAAAATAAAAATATATTTTAATTATTTATAGAGTAAACTATCAAATTAACTCCACCAAAGCATTTGGCCCTTATCGTACTGTAGCAAATACAAGTCATATTTTCTGTTTACAGGTACATATGCAGTTATGAGTGTTATGATTGGCAGTGTGACAGAGCGTTTGGCTCCAGACTCAGATTTCATGATACCAGGCAATGACACCAACAGCACTATCTTGGACATTGTCAGCCGTGATTCAGAGAGGGTCAAGATTGCGGCCACTGTGACTTTCTTATCTGGCATTTTCCAGGTAGTCTCATTTGTAGGTGTAAGTTGTTTGGTTTTGTAGCTGTATATGTGACTAAGTGTTTCTGTGGGGTCTGTGTGTGTAGTTGCTTCTCGGCTTGGTTCGATTTGGTTTTGTGGTGACGTATCTCTCAGAGCCATTGGTGAGAGCTTATACAACAGCTGCCGCCATTCACGTTATCGTCTCCCAGCTCAAATATTCCTTTGGCATCAATCCACAGCGGTATAGTGGACCTTTGTCTCTTATATATGTGAGTATGAATGCACAATCCCAAACACCTAATTAAGGACTGTCCATAACTGCTATACAAAAGCCCACACACAAGGACAAATAAACACACCTATGTGTAATTTGTGTTTAGTGTTGGGGTTATGATTTGCACTCGGCCATCTACAGATGATTTAATACTGTTTTCTCTATTTATTTCTTTTTCTTTTTCCAGACAATCATAGAGGTTTGCGCATTGCTTGGGCAGACTAATATTGGTACTCTGGTAGTTAGCATTGTAACCATCATAGGTCTGGTTGGTGCAAAGGAACTTAGTGCCTTGGCGGCACGCAAAATCCCTGTTCCCATTCCTGTTGAGCTGATCACTGTGAGTTACTTCGTACATTAAAACGTGCACATTTACCTAGCTTATTATGGACATTCATAGATTTATCATCAGTTTTGCTTGCTCTTTCTGTTTAGAGGTAATATATTGCTTCCTAACGCTTTTATCTTGTTTGTGTGTATAGATTATTATTGCTACTGTGGTGTCGTGGCAGATGGGTTTGAAGACGAAATATGGTGTTGAAGTGGTTGGAGAAATCCCATCAGGGTGAGTCCGATACACAATTATGCAACGCAAATATAGATGTTCAAAATAGTATGTTTATAAAATTGTTAAAGTTATGAAACACAACTGCAGCATCATAGCACATCTTCAATCTAAAATTCTCATCTGCATCTCTTTTTGACATTTTAGTCTGCAGGCTCCTGTGGCGCCTGCTGTCTCACTGTTGGGTTCAATGGTCGGTGATGCTTTTGCACTGGCTGTTGTTGGTTATGGTATTGCTATCTCACTGGGTAGAATTTTCGCCCTAAAATATGCCTACAAAGTCGACAGTAACCAGGTAAGAGACTTTAAATGCCTGTAAATATACATATTTCACACAGTAATACCAGAACGCATACTATGTTTCATTTTTTTACTGGTAAAGCACCATTCACACGTAAGTTTCAAAATACCAGCACTGAACATGTACTGTCTGTTAAATCTTATTTTGCGTTCATGTAGAGATATTGGTAATTTACTTGTAATATTACTTTCTTATTTTTGAAAAGGTCCTGTTTACACATTAATGGAAATTTAGAGGAAATTTACCAGTAAAGACTGTATATGTGAAACGTGCTATTGTTACACTGTTACAAAAAGAATTTCAAATGAATGGCATGCTTTTTATTCATCAAAGAATCCTGGAAAAAAAGCATGGTTTCCACAACAATATTAAGGAGCACAAATGTACCATGTTAGAACGATTTCTACAGAATCATGCAACACTGAAGACTGGATTAATGGCTAATATATAATATATTTTTCATTTTTAATTGCAAATTAGTGTTAACATAAGACAAACTGCATAGTTAATCTGCACTTTGCTTAAAGGTTTACTATATATTCTTGGAATATTTTTTTTTTTACATTTAAGCCCAGTAAACCCAAATTTTCCACCGACATCTGAAAAACTGTCAGGTTATGTTTTTTTGCTGCACGTTATTAATTAAAAAAAAAAATCTAAATCCAAAATTTGGAAAAACATTTTTGTTTTGAACATCTTGTTTTTTTTCTGTTGTCTGTTCCCTGAATCAGGAGCTCATAGCGTTGGGTCTGTCTAACTCCGTTGGAGGTTTGTTCAATTGTTTTGCTATCAGCTGCTCTATGTCACGCACCATGGTGCAGGTCAGCACAGGGGGGAAGTCACAGGTGAGCACTTCAACAAACTGCAGTCTTTCACTAGCTAGTAATGGAGAGATAGATGGTGAGTTCTTTAGATGACTGTCTCTGTCGTTCTTTCAGGTGGCTGGAGCGATTTCTGCTGTGGTAATTCTGGTGATCTTGTTAAAGATTGGTGAACTATTTGAGGAGCTGCCGAAGGTTAGTAACTTGAATCAGCGCTTGTGTGGGCCTGGCATTAACATTCATGGAATTGTTCAACCATAAAGTGAAAATATTGTAATAATTTACTCACCCTCATATTGTCCCAAACCTGTAACCTGTTTCTTTCTTGTGCTGAACACAAAAGAAGATATTTTGTTGGTCCTTATTGACTTCCATAGAAGGGAAATAAATATTAAGGAAGTCAATGGAGACCATAAGATGTTTGATTACCAGCATTGCTCAGAACATCTTCTTTTATGCTGAACGTAAGAAAGAAACTTTTATGAGTTCTGAATGATATGAGGGTGAGTAAATGATGGCAAAATTTAGATTTTTTTTGGTGAACTGTCCCTTTAATTCATGAATATGATAATGTATCCATTTAGAGGATATGGCATATTGTACATGTGTGTGCTGATTTCTTTAGGCTGTGCTGGCCGCTATAATCTATGTAAACCTGCATGGCATGATGAAGCAGTTTGGAGACATCTGCTCTCTCTGGAGGACCAACAAAGTGGATATGGTGAGAGAGAACAAAAGGAGGGGGTTTCATAAGAAAGCAAAGCTTATGCAACACATTAAAAATAGACCTATACATAAACAAAATATGACTGAGAATAAGGGGACTGAATATAGTGACACAAAAAGATCTGAATACACAGTTTAGCTGTTTTTCACTCTGTTGTTTGTGTGTTTAGGTGGTGTGGGTGATGACTATGATCTTGACGGTGTTGTTTAATCCTGATCTGGGACTTGCTGCATCTATTGCCTTCTCCATCCTCACTGTTGTCTTCAGAACTCAGCTGTGAGTGACAGAATGAAAATGATAATGCAAAACTGGTTCTGAATGCAATCTCCTGTTTTACTTCACACCGCTGAAGAATGTCAGATCTGAGCCCCCCTAGATTGGCCATATGTACAACTGGCTTAGCGGCTGAAATTCCATCATAAACAATTTGCATAAGAATTCACCATCTGTCCCTCTGTGTGTTCACTCCTTTCTTCTTCTCTACCTGTTTTTTTTCTCAACAACAGACCAAAATACTCTGTTCTTGGCCAGGTTCCTGGAACTGACATCTATAAACCAATAGAAGACTACAATCAGGTGACCATGACCACCATTATAGCAATTTATGCAACTGTACTCAACTGATACTTTAGTTTTGTTGGTCTAGTTATTTTGCACATCGGAGGCGTTGCACAATTAACCAAATCCAATTAAGTTGGATCGAAAGGCATAATTAATCTTTACATTTCCGTTAAAACCACCATTGTTAAAAACCTGAATTGCAGCATTCTTCCAGAAACACCTTCAAGTTAACTTTTCCAGGATAATCTGATGAATAAGTATCACATACCTTTGCAAGGGCATGACTTGTTTTTTTATTTATTGTGTTATTGTGTTTCTATTTGTTTTATAGTCCCAGAGTTCGTTTGAATGAGTGGGTGTTGCAGTTTCATTGTAATTGTGCTGCAAGCGAGACCTAGTTGTAAATTACAATTTTGAAGTATCTATGTGTGCAGGTGATCAGGCAAAAAGTAGTAGTTTGTTAAAACTAGAGTACCAAAACTAGGCCTTTTTTTCCCAATTTCGATAAAAAAATAACATTGACCACAATACAGTCTTTGACCTTTAACAAACTGTTTTATTAAAGACCATTGTTCAAGATAAAAATTACTTAAATGATAAACATTCAGTTAATAAACCACATTTTACAACTTTCTTCTCACAGTTTTGAAGTTTGGTAACTATTTTCAGGATTTGTTTTCTAGGGTTAGAACACATTACATTTAGTTTTTGCATTTGTGAATAACTGATAATTTGAGCACTGAGAAAACGGAAATCCCAAATATTGCTTGAAATATTTGTGCAATTATTTCGAAAATGTATTTTCAATGTATTTTTTTTCAGTTATTTTGAGTATAATTTCTCTGTATTTTTCTTCCTTACAGGTGAAGCAGATTCCTGGTATAATGATTTTCCATTCATCTGCAACATTATACTTTGCCAACGCTGAAATGTACATTGATGCACTCTATGAGAAGGTACACAAACATATTCTCTCAAACATATTTATTTAAGCACATTTACATAAAGAGCACTTACAAGACACTACTCACAACAGGCAATTATCCCAAACATAGCTCTAACATAAACACTCACTGTGTGATTAACCCAAACAAGCTACAGTACAACACGTGCACAGGTCAGGACATTCACGTAGTATAAATAAATGTTTGTGTGCAGACCGGGGTAGACGTGGCTAAACTTCTCTCACACAAGAAAAAACTGGAAGCAAAGAGGCTGAGAAAAGAAAAGAAAGCCGCAAAGAAGGCAAAGAAAGAGGCCAAGAAAAGAGCTAAAGAAGCTGTTAAAGCTACTAAGGTTTGCTTTTGAAGACACTGTTTGTATGCATGTACATAAGTGAGAAAATAAGTGTTTGTGTATTCTGACTGAGTCAGCTTTTAACCAGGAGGAGGAACCACAGTTTTCAGACACTGATGAAAGTGGGGAAGAAGCAGAGGCAAATGGGGATGTGCATACATTGTCTGTCAAAGATTCAAAGGATGTAGCCACTGTGGAGGCAGGGCCTGACCCTGACACTGACACCCCACTTCCACGGGCAATCATTCTTGACCTGAGCCCTGTCAACTTCCTGGATACAGTTGGCGTGAAGACTCTACGCAATGTGAGACACGATCTGTACTTATTAGTGATTTAGTAAACATGTGGCATGTTATAACCATGTAAAACCCTTTGTTTAATGGCAGATCTATAAAGATTACGGAGAAGCTGGTGTACAGGTGTACTTATGTGGCTGCCAGAGTAAGTGACCTGTAAAAACCAGTAGTTTCAACAGGGTGTTTTTGCAGTAATTCTACTATAGAAGCACCATTCTGGGTTCCCTAAGAAATCTCTCTATTAATAGTTCTTAAAAGAACCTTTATAAAATGTGTAAAAAACATTTTAATAATCTAAAGAAACTTTTTTCAGTGTAAAGAATGTAACTGATGATTGGATGTTAAAGGTATTTAACGGAACCATCAATGCCAAGAAAAGAACCCTTATTTTTAATGTTCACATGTTCCTTTTGTTGTTTATATGACATCTAGAATTCCATTCGAGCTTTTCATCAAGACCGACCTGTTTGTCATCCTTATTTGTTATCTTTCTTTCAGGAGGTGTGGTAGAGAGTATGGAGAAGGGGGATTTCTTTAACGAGAAATTAACTAAATCGATTCTCTTCTCATCGGTGCATGATGCCGTTCTTTACTGCCAACAAGGAAACAGTGAAGAGGTACAGTACGTTCTTATCTCATATACACATTCACACATATCAGAGGTTTCTTAATCTTAATTAAACATGCTTTGAGTGTTGGTGGCCCAGACAGTATTTCGAAACAAACGTGAATTCAAACATGAACACGAAACAAGCATGAATAAACTAATTTCTTGCATTTCTGCGTTTACAGGTTATACAGGGAACACATTTGTAAGTCCTAACACCAAACATGATATGGAACCCAGAGCTGGATTGTTATTTATTGTGTATTTTATCATGGAGATAAGTTAATGAGGTGCTTTTAATGAATAATTTAGTTTTTTGTTTGTTTGTTTGGTTAAATAACAAACAGAGACTCTTTTAAATGGGAAATATCTAAACGTCCATCTGCCACAATGTTGTTGTGTAAGACAAGTCAACAGTAATCTTTTTTTTTCTTTTATCTGTGAAACATCTAAGAAACAGGTTATTCCAGTTCTAGATTACATAATGAATATTACACATGCATATATATATATATATATACTCCTGGAAAGTTCCCATTTTAGTAATGTACAAATATACAAGACTTTTTAAAATTGTGGGTCAGTATCAAAAGTGTCAGTAAAAAAATGTATTCTTCATACAGGCTTTAAAAATATGAATCATGATTTCACAAAATATAAAGCTGTTGTTTTCAACATTAATGATATGTTTTTATCATCAAATCAAAATATGAGAACAGTGGTTCCCAACCATGTTCCTTAAGGGCCTGCAATACTGCACATTTTGCATCTCTCCTTTGTCTGACACACCTATTTCAGGTCTTGGAGTCTCTACTAATGGGCTGATGAAATGAATCAGGTGTGTTTCATTAGGAGACATGGAAAACATGCAGTGTTGTGGGCCTCCAGGATCATGGTTGAGAACCACTTAATTAAAACGATTTCTGATAGATCATGTGACACTGAAGACTGGAGCAATGGTTAATGAGAATTCAGCTTTGCATCACATGAATAAATAAAATTGGAATTCATTTTGGGGGTTTGTTATCCAAAAAAAGCAATTGGCAAACATAAGAGGCTTCTTTCAAAAACATGGAAAAAATTCTGTGACCGCAAACATTATAAATAAAAATCAATGTCTGTATTTACTATGTATAAGCTATGTATGCTGTTTGTTGACTGCTTGTGTATTAGAATCATTCTAACTGAAATAAACTTGTTTTGGAATTGTTAGTAAGTTACCTGTCATGTTCTTTCATATAGTTCATTTCATATTGAACTATATATTTTGTTTAATGGGTTAATTTTGTCTCATAAAAATGTGAGTTTTTGTAAACGGTCTTCCCTTAACAAGTTTCAGAGAAACTGGTCATTTAAGCATATCCCACTCCCAACAGAAAAAGCTCGTCTAGAACCTGTCCAACTCCTTTAACAACGTATTGTTTCAGAACAGATGATACCTGTGACACAATCACAATGGGTGTGCAGTTGACTTACTGTGTGCATAGAAGCTGAATAAATAATATGATAAAGATATTTTATATCTTGTATATCACACAAGGACTACAACAACTCAAGTAACGCAAGAGAACAGCATTAGTCTCCTGCTTTGCTCTTATTGAAAGGCAGTTGGCATATTAAAATGAATGAGCTTAATCAATCTCATTCAGCGGGAACGAATGTCAGAGAGAGAGAGAGGTAGAGAGAGAGAGAGGGAGAGAGAGAGAGAGTTTCGTGTGTGTGTGTGTGTTGGCGGTTTCTCACACAGCTCCCCTTTCATTCTTTCTCCACCCATCAGGCGGCCGCTCAGCATCTGTGTGTGAGCGGATCAGAGTTGAGCCCATTGCGGGAAACAGCAGCGGGCTGAGCGCCGCTGTCGACGACCGGCTCCAACACCGGACCACTGACTGAGATTTCTGTCTCCAGTATTCAGTCTGTAGCAGGTTCAGGTAGGTGATTGGTTGGATTTGTCGTTGTTTAATATGAAGTAAATATGTATATTGGGGAGTGACCTTTGCGAAGCACTATTTAATACAAACATAATCTAAGCCAGACACGCGCACCGAGTAACGGGAATACACATGCTTTAAAGAACTGCGTGTTTACATGTTAGGGACAGAAACACAGATTTGTTTTAGATCATTAAATAGTTCTCCAAGCTCGAAGGTATGAGCATTTAGCAATCTTTGGTATGTATACAAGTAATTAAAACTATAAAAAAAAATTGGCCCTTAAAAAGACATAACGATCATAGAGGTCAATCGGTTTGATTACATTTTTAGGGATACTGACACTAACAAGTTATACATAATCATGAAAATAAATATAAAAAAAGACAATTGTTGTTTCATAAATAAAATGTGATTGATAGGCTAATCATTCTTAAATACCATTCAGAAACTGTTGATATTTAATCTGGACTTAAAATAACTGTGGACATTTTATTTTAAAGCATTCAAAATGAACATGCTTTTATTGCTGCTATAGTGTAATCATTGTAGGTGTTATTAATAATATCTGCATATTGGTTATGTAAAAAATATACTCTTTATATGTCGTAAAACAACAACGACAACACACAGTAGGCTATTAGTCGAGAATCTTATATGTAATGCGTGAAAATAAACGTGTGCCATATCATTCAGTGTTTCTCTGGGTTGAGAGAATCAATCTAAATAAACCAGTCTGTGCTGGCCTCGATTCTCTATCGACCCAAATAAATAGATTGGGCTGAAATGAATTGGCAGGTCTATGCAGTTTCCCTCTTGTCACGCTGTCAGTCACAAACAGTCCCGCAGTGCACGCGCTATTTTTGTTTTTCTGTCTACAGGGAACTGTTCAATGCGATGACTATAGGCTCTCTTTCAATCGTCGGTCCATTTGAAAGCGCGCGCGTGTCTGTGTAAATGCCGCTGAGGGGTCAGGGCAGTCCGTGTTATCGCTCCGGTGCTCCTGACGTAAGCGGCTGTCATTAAAAACATTCTGCCGGTCGCTGCATCAGATGAATGAAATTCCCGGAATGCATAAGCTAGCCACCTGCCTGTTAGTCGCTGCTGTTTCATATTGGTACAGCAGCGAGCTTCTGACAGCGCTCCGTCTGTTTATTTCAGACTCAGCCCTCGGTGGGGACATGCCGGAACCCGAGGGGAATCGTCGGTCACCGCAAGGTGTCCCTTACACCGACCTGCCGCACATCGTCAACGCCGACGGACTGCACTTGTTCTGCCGTTACTGGGAGCCCGACAGTTCTCCGAAGTAAGTGCCATACATGCATATGCAAAACTGAAACAGATGAGGTCAGGCCTCCTGGGATAAAACGGAAGATCCTACCGTTACAGCCTCCGGTAGAGCATGACGACAGGCTGATAAGCGTTTACGGTTGTTTCTTGCGGAGCTTATTTTTAGCCCACTTTCAAAAGCGTGTCCTTTACTTTCCAACTCCTCCACTGCTACTTTAAAACGCGACACGTATTCAACACTACAGACAGGCTTTAACAGTGAAGGTTCATACGACAGGAAACGTTAAGAGTGGATAGATCTGCGGTTTTCGCGAGGTTCTCTTTTATCACTTGTGCAAACTGCTGGTCCATCACATGATCGCTAAACTGGTTAGTGAGGAAGCAGGCAAGTTTATTGTAAAATCCTTTATTCTATTCAAAGGTGGAGTTAGGAACGTATCAGTTTACTGGTAAATTTAAAAAAAGTCAGTGTCTTAATGTTTCTTTACAATTAAAAATAATGTAATAATAACACTGTTGAGCATTAAAGGCATCTTTAACTGTTGTCACATTAGTCTATGAACAAGCAAGCCTAAAGTTAAGTTTCACGAACAATAAACTTGACAGACACTGAAAGTAATGATAACTTGTCTTGTGATTGGATAGTGAATTCAGTGAAGGGTTTGAACTGATAACTCTAATATCTGAAATCACAATAACTCTCCTGTGGCCTCATGGGATAGTAAAATATCCATCTTGGGATCTTTTCGGAAGTAGTAAGTCATCCAGGCACTGCCTTTTTCAAGAATAATTGTGACATACATGCTCCTTTAATGTGTGCCTGCTTTTACGCAAAGTGTTTTTAAATAATATAAATTCACTTTTTTGTTAAATGACTACCATTCTGAATTAATGACCCGGTTAAGGTGAACGCTCAGTTTCTGTGCTGAAGGGAATGCCTTGGTTTCCATGAGTCAAAAACCCCTGCTCGTGGCCTCTTTATGACCACTTATATACACACACACTCGCAGTACAGATCTGCTACTCTATTCTAGTGTCATCTGCTGTGGTTCTTCTGAGTAACTTTAAAAATAGGTCAAATTTTTGTGCATGTGGGTTAGTCAGATGCTTCGATAGACCGAACTGCACACATTCAGGCAGTGTTTGTGTGGGTGTCATGATTATGTCAAACAGGTCAAACTCTCTATGCCAACAGTTATATAGCTGTTTTGCCATCAGCTATTCACCCTGAAGTGGCCATGGTGCAGCCCAGAGGAGCATGCTGTTACCATAGTTACCACCTCTTCCCCTCTCTCAGACTAATTTGATCTCTAATGCTTGTCAGTAATAATGTATATGACAAGAGTGTGTGTTTGTGTGTGTGTATCTGTGCATGTTCATTGGCGTATATAATAACAGTAAACCAATAAACCACAAAAGCATGTGATCTTCAGTGAGATGTTATAAAACCACAAATATTTTATTTTGGGATGTGGAAGATGTAGCTTTTCCCATGTGAATGAATGGGAAGGATTCAGAGCAGCTAATGTGAAACTAATGCAGGCATCAGAGATGTTTATATCAAACATCTGAAGGAATGCTACCAGGATCCCCTCCGCTGTACTGTTTATAATTAAATATTTAGCCTGTGTTTGATCACTTGAAGGTTCTGTGTCTGTTTACTAGCTGTTGAGAAACATCTCAGCTTAGAGCGCTAGAATAGAAAATTACAAAATGCTTCACATCATGCTACAATAAACTGATCCAATATGTATGTTTTTTTGTATTATGTAACATCATCTGAATGAGGCCAGTCCTGCAGATTTGCTTTATGCAATATTTGGGAGATCAAGCCCTTTCTTTCAAAACATGCTTCACAACTCCTTGTTCAAGCTTTTGTTCTGTCCAGACTTGACTCTTGGCAGGTTTTCCAGCCAATTTCTTTAAACCTCTTCAATTAATACAAAATACTGCTGCATGATTAATCTTTAATGAGCCGAAAAGAACGTACTGCACACCTCTGCACAAACTGCTGGCATGAAAAAGGCATTAAAGGTACAGTATGTAAGATTGACAGCTGGTGGTTGAGATGGGTACTGCAAAAACAAAGGTACTTTTCAGAGTAAAATTATTGGCATAGCATTATTTTTCAGAGAAACAGCTGTGTAAACAAAACATGTTTTTTCTTTTGATAACTGGAAGTGGGCAGGATCATGCAGATTAAAGGTCCAGCATATAATAGTGCCAGTTAACGGTTGAAATGGTTACTGCAATTATGTTTGCCTGCACAGCCAACTCTGGATCTGCACCCATTTACATAAATTCAGTACTTCAGACGTATGTGCCCTCTAGAAGCTTGCACTCTGCAACTGAACAACAACGCATGATTGTCCCATCCCATTCTATTTTATCCACCTGCCTTCTTTTTATTCAGAAAACACACATACTTGACCCTCTATAAATTGTATTTTTATTCTTTAATTGCTATTTTTTTCTAATCACTAGCTTTATTTTTTATATACTCTATTTACTTGTTTTCTTAAAAAAAAGTAAAAACAACTCTTGCTACGTGTACTGCTTTAGGCTAACTAAGTCATAGCGTTTGCATGTTGTTGCTCTGTTGCTGGTTTGGTTGCTTCTATTGTGTAAGTCGCTTCAGATAAAAGCATCTGCTAAATAACTAAATGTAAATGTGAAAAGCTGAAAATACAAATATATGAAATAATCCAAAAGTATTATTACTAATACTTGTGATATTATAATAAAACAAATTAAAAACAATAAACAAATTAAAACAATAAACAATTGTTGCAAAAAAGTTTAATTTTATTTTATTTTTTTTGCCAAAAGTCTAATATTGCATTGCACATGCAATGTAATATAGAAAACATGAGATGTCTTTTTGAAGAAGCATTCTTAAAACTAGATTCAGATTTTATAATTATTGTCAATATAATAAAATTAATATTGAGTTTTTTTAAAGAAAACTGAATGAAAATATTGCAAGCAAATTTGGTAAATATGATTGTACAAAAAATATAAACATATTTTATTAATATCTTAAGTGAACATATTACCATTGACAGGCCTATGTACATTTTGTAAAATCTTTTTTCCTCTTAAATTGGTTGAGGACCTCCTAGGACTCGCTCGCACATATGTGACATCTACACCAAAGCAACCTTTGAAAGCAAACATGAATGTTGTTAGGTTACCTGTTGGAAGTTGAACTTCTACTTAAAAGAACTGGTATGACAGACGTGAGCAGCTGAGGTGGTGAAGTGTTTACCACTTTGAGTTTACCACTTGACTGCTTGATTTAACATTTAACAGAACTACTATGCTTACAGCCCAGAATCATCTCACAATGTCCCTGTACAGTCGCTTGCATGGACATGTCCAGTGCTGATGCCACCAGATGCATCCACAGAAACAGGAAATGGGTGAAAGTTGAAAAGACCACAGTAGCCCATTGTATGACCCCAGTAATGATTGACAGATCGCTCAATAGATAAGCTGGGCATTGAACCCATGCAAAGGGAATTGAAACAAACTCACACGCAGACAAATTGGGTCATGTCGGTCAGTGTGGTCTATCCTCTTCTATCTAATGGCATTTGGAGAAGAATTCCTCTACCAAACATGGATATTTATACAGCTGTTAGAGCAGTGCCAAATTACACAAACAAATTTGGCCCTTACAAGTATAGCCAAAACTGTACAGGCGCACTGAGTTTCATTACCTGTTTATCTCTGCTCTGGCCCTGATGTGTCTTTGTAGTTTAACTACTTTAGATCTATTTTGGAATTCCAAAGACGTGCACACACACATTCTAGCAAACGCACACAGTAGTCTCTCTGTCTGCCTCACAATCTCCATTCCCAGGGTTCAAGGACAAACGCCTTTTGATCAAAGGATGATCATAACCACAAACACTTCCATTTTATCTTACATCAAGTTACCAGCTCGCAGATTGAGACTGAGAGGCGTTATTTTTAGTAAATACTTTTTTGAGCATGGATATAAAGAACGGCAGATTCTCCAAACAGAACTAAAGATGCCCATTCTCAGTCCTCTGAGACCATGTGAGTCCATTATACATTTACAAAGACTCTTTTTGTTACTCATTAGAGACTGCATTGAGGTCATAGCAAATCTGCACAAGTTTGGACCTAATAAAGCTATTTCCATTCTCTCTCTTGCTCACTCTCTCTCTCTCCTTCCTCTCTTTCTGCCTTATGTTTTCTGGGTTTTAGTGTGTATGCTGCTAATGAGTGTATCTTGTTATTCTGGTGGGAGACTATTAGTAGGATGTGTCTGTATTTCTTATGTGTTGGGAAACTTAGAAACAGTTCTGAATAAAATCGGTATAAATATAACAGAACCAAATGACTTTCGCTTCTGTTAACGGTTAACATTTTGACCAAGTTTCCTGCATTAGTTATCATGAGAAGTCAGGTCCCCTATTATAAATACTAGTGTTGGGCACTAGTAACTAAACTTTTTAGAGCAAATAAAAGAATTGTTAATGAAACCATTAAAGAATTGGACATGTTAAAAGGAATCAGAGCCAGCTGTGTAAAGTTCTTTTGAATTGCCTTCCCAAATCAATAATGTGTTTTTTCCTCCATTAGGGCGCTGGTGTTTGTTGCCCATGGAGCAGGAGAGCACTGTGGGGGATATGCTGACATTGCTCACAGCCTGACCCAGCATGGCATTCTGGTGTTCGCCCACGATCACGGTGAGTGGCAGACTCCTAATCAAACGGCTAAAATCCCCAACACACAGATTTGTTGGTTAGCAACGGTGCGGCAGTGTTTTGGGTGGTGTAGGAGGGCGTGCTCTTTATGAGGCTATGAGAGTGTGGGGTGAAAAATCTGTTTTACGCCCACATTTGATTCCTTGTAATTCATCCACCCAGTTTTCCTGTCATTTACAACAGATGTTGTGGGCATGGACATCCTGGCTTTAGAGTGGGGGATGGAGTTGAGAAATTACAGAAATGACACGAAACAAGTAGAGAATACAGAAAATGGCAGGTGCTATGTGTACAGAATGCTAAAGGCGTTTTATGGCAGTGCCATGGTAACTAATGATTCACGCAGAGAGACAGCAAGCTACCTTGTGATGAGCAGTTGGGGTTGTGTGAGTGTGTGTGATTAGACTGTCTGGTGTCTCGGTGTGAGTAATTGGTTCTATTGAAATACAACAAACAGAAACCATTACAGTCAGTCTCTCTCTGTTTCTTACTCTCTTTCAATGTCTCTCCTCCTCTAACTCACATGCTTTGGGGAATTTCTATTCTATTCTATTCTATTCTATTCTATTCTATTCTATTGTTCCATTATTAATATTATGTTAATTAACTTGACTAAATGTCATGTCAGTTATATGCCAAAATTTCCTGAGTTGTTCTTTGTAAGCTGTCAGCATTTCACTGTGAGTGACAGCCCTCTTTTATCTCGTCTCAAAGGAAAACTGATATACAAAGACACGGGCGAATGGAAACACGTTACATGCTTAATTCTCTTTCTCTTACTGTTTCAGTTGGCCATGGCCAGAGTGAAGGTGAGAGAATGGATATCAAAAACTTTCAGATTTACATCAGAGACGCCCTCCAGCACATTGACATTATGAAGGGCCAGTACCCCAAGCTGCCAGTCTTCATCATTGGACACTCAATGGTAGGGCATTTTTTTGAAACCAGTTCCCCCACATTGTTCCATAAGCCAAAAGAGGTCACATGCTTTTTATAGACCTTTCTGTTCTTTGTGTTCACACCTAGAATGATAGCTGTAAAGATAACTGTATTTGTAGTGGAACTATATTAGTGTCCACACCAATGATAATGTTTATTAAAAGCACATGCTGCAGTTTTTATTTTTCAGCAGATTGAAAAATCGCTCTGAAAGTTATGGTGTGGGCTCCACTATTCTTATAAAATTAAAGTGATAATTAAAACGTTATAGTATTATTATTGTTATAATTCTACAAGCTCACTGTAAAAGCTGCCTGTGAGTGAGTGTGAATATATATATATATATATATATATATATATACATATTGAAAAGAGCAAGAGCGTTTTCCTAGCCAGCATGAACATTTTGCATAGTTAGGCATGTTATCGAAATTCTGGGGCATTTTAATGTCTGATTTTACATATTGATTTGTATTGTTTAGTAGTCATGCTTTCATCCAGCTCTGATTTTAGCAAATTAATAGTGTGCAAATTCTTATTTACATGTTTCCTATTTTTATATTCAAATCCTTTCCGGAGAAGCAGACATGCCACAAAAAAGATGTAAATATTTTAACTCTCTTTTAACATTTAACTCTCCGTTTAAAAACAATTCAAAGCCAAGCACCACTGTTGAAAAAGATAAAGTAAACAATTTTGAACTGTCTGTGACTCATAGGGTGGAGGCCACAGGAAGACCGTTTGATTTTGCTTTGTTGCATTTCCCATGTTCAGTATGTGTTAAATCCAAACTGTGCACGACTGATCGTGAACAAAAAATCCAGCTGGAAGCTCTTTACCTCTGTTTTTGCTCAAAAGTTCCTATTAATAAAACAGACCAGCTGCATACTCAAGATGCTTCATGAGTCCTATACAGACTAGAATTTTTTTTCTGGATGTACGTATTTGCACTGTATTTCTGTGGAGCATCACCATCACAAAATACGAATATTTCTGGGATATTTACATGATATAAATTTCCCACCACATGAGTGTCCTGGTAAAGAAATCCTTCATCTAAAGTTCCTTCAGTGCAGAACTCTAAATAATAAATTGTGTTTCTGCTGCTCTCCTTTTCCTCGACTTTAATTTAGTTTTTCCCCTCATTTACTCTCTAATCTAGTATCTTATGTAATAGGCTGTTTGGTTCTCATATAATCGCAGTTTTTAATAAGAAATATGAAAAATGAAATGATTTAAAACATGCTTCCTAAAAGGAAATGTGCGATTATCTTGTTACCTCCGGTCGTGGGACTATGTGTCCTTGTACTTTTCACTTCCTGAGACCTGAGGAACTGAAGCTACTGGCTGAATAAATATTTGCTTTTCTATCACATGTTTACAGATGAAACTG
The DNA here is from genome assembly GCA_032359435.1 of Enteromius unitaeniatus. Taxonomy (NCBI): domain Eukaryota; kingdom Metazoa; phylum Chordata; class Actinopteri; order Cypriniformes; family Cyprinidae; genus Enteromius; species Enteromius unitaeniatus. Next base: position 7,826,270 of record JAUMHI010000046.1, read on the forward strand.
ATCAGTGTCATATAATAATGCATGTGTGTGTGTGTAAAGGAAAGGCATGTTCAGATGCAAACTGTGGGTGTAATTAACTGCGTGGATTGAAACTTTACTCCCAGTTACTCCCAAGGATGCAAAAATTCCAAATTAAAAAGCAATTACCTCATATAATCAAATCAAAGCAGACCACCTATTTTCTTGATGAAGCTTTTAGTGTTAGTGTGCATCTAGTGTGTCTAAAGTGAGTGTGTGTTTGGGTTTGTGTGTCTAGACTAAAAGTGTTTGTGTGAGAGTGTGTAACCTAAAACAGCCCATTATTGGAGTCTCTTAGAAATGTGGTGGGAACTGTTTTTTAATCTCTCCACCTCTTTTGAATCCTGGCCTCTTCTCATGAATATTCATAAATAGGATCATAATAGAAACAAGATGAAGAAAGCAGAGGAGCAGCGCATCAGAAAATTACAAATTAGAGGCTTCTCACTTATTTACCCATGTGAGGACAGAAAACATGTTTATTGTTCAATTAAGAGTTTGTGTTTTTCATTCAGTGTAACTAACAGAACACTAATACAGGGTTTTTAAATTTTCTGATACCAAGAACACCGAAATAATGTTTAAATATAATTGAATAATTAGCAATGGATTCCCTTCCTAAAATACAAAGACAATTATGTTTTAAAGTGTACTAACTCCCAAAATTAAGCATGATGACAATTAATCCAATCATTTATTATTTGTTTTTACGAAGCAAAATTGAATTATAATATCAAAAAAATACTTTTGGACCCTAGTTTGAAAACTTTCGTGATAAAAGAAAATAAACATTTATAGAAATTAAAAAAAAATTAAACTGTGGATTACATACGTATGCGAGGTACAAATAAACTACTGTATTTTGCCATTTACAATAGCATGACTGGGTCTGTTTGTTTTGCTACAGGGAGGGGCCATTTCCATTCTGACCACTTGTGAGAGGCCCCAGGATTTTGCAGGTGTGGTTCTCATAGGCCCCTTGGTTCAAATGAGCGCTGAATCTGCTACACCCTTCAAGGTAAAAGGTCAACCAGCACATTACAGTGACAGTTAATTCTTCCTTCTCCCCAACTGTTTACATTTAATATCTACCACAACTGAAACATGAGGCTGTAAATTAGATCTGCTGCCCCCTGCAGTCAGTCTGTTAAATGCAATCAAATAACAATAGCTTTCAAATGTCAGCTGTCAAATAACAGCAGTAGAGCTCTCAGCAATGTAGCAGTCGTTTCTCTATTCAGTAAATCTCTGCCTCTCGTCATATGTCATATCCAAATAGGCTTTGTGTTAATTTGGAGGTATTCAGAGTATCTGTTGTTTAATCTTTTCAAACACATTTTTTTTCAATTATTATTATTTATTTTTAAATAATAAATAATGCCTCTTTTTGGATCAGTGTTTTATCCATAGCAGTAACTTTCAAAATTTTTTGGTGATATATGTGAATATTAAATATTTTTGTTATCTGTTTAATTAGTACATTTGAGATTGTTTCTATTAAGTTTTAAAAATATGTAAATTCAGTCATTCAGTAGTTGGTGTAGTAGTACATTCTAAGTATCTGTTTTTATTCTTTGCAGGTTTTCATGGCAAAAATTCTAAATCGCTTGACTCCCAAACTGTCTCTTGGTTCAATCGAGTCTAAATTTGTCTCACGGGATCCCAAACAGGTACAGGAATCTATGTCAAAGGTCTTTTGTAGAAGTAGGGCAATGTATATGTGTGTAAATTTCACATTGACAGTTAGTGTTTGAGTAGACAGTCTGGCAGCGTTATTTACAATGTTTGCTGTTAAAACAGTATTTACACAGTAAACCTACCCTTTCAGACTAAAGCATATATGTAGTGATAACATATGAATGTAATTTTCTTCATAGCTTGGCCCTGGAATACTGTTACGTCCACAGAAACAGCTGGTTCCATTTATTCAGCCATGAAACAAAACATAAACATCAGTCAAATAGATTTCATTGTAATTGTTCAAAACCTCAAGTTTGTTTTACCTTGTAGTCTTAAGCAAAGAGTTGTTATATTAGGATCATGTTTGTAATCCCACATAATCTCCACTTGTCTGTTAGGTGGAGGCATATGAGACAGATGAGCTAAATTATCGCGGAGGGCTGCGCGTCTCATTCGGAATGCAGCTGATGGAAGCAGTGGCTCGTATCGAGAGAGAATTACCCAACATCACCTGGCCCTTCTTCATTCTCCATGGTGACGCCGACAGGCTTTGTGACATCAGAGGTGCTCATCTAATGTATGGTGAGGCCAAGAGCACTGATAAAAAACTAAAGGTATGAACATGGACAAAAAAAATTGAAATGAATGTTTTGCTCATCCTCATGTCGATCCAAAACTGTATGACCTACTTTTTTTTTGGAACACAAAAGAATATATTTGGGAGAAAAAAATTCAGTCAGGTCCAGTCACTGGGGTCCAATGTTGTTTTGGACCCTGTTGACTTTCACTATATTAACAAAAAATGTTGATACATTTTTCATAATGTTTTTTTTGTGTTCTGCAAAAGAAAGAAAGTCATGCATGTTTGGAAAAACATGAGGTAAATGATAACAGAATTTATATTTTGTGAAAATAGTGAAACTCGGTGCCAGTAGATGTCTTGTATATCACAGGATAACTTGATCCAGGTGCACATTCATGCAGTTTTCTTGAACAAAATATATCATAGACCTCCACCAATATTCATGCACACTCTAAGATATCTAACATATTTATGGAACAAACTGCAGACGGTTTCTGTTGAATTAAAATGGTCATACTGCTACTTAAATGTGTTTTGTACATTTTACAAATTTTTACTTCCAAAATATAATAGTTAATTTCACTATAGAACAGGGGTGGGGAACCCTGGTCCTCAAGGGCCGCAGTCCTCTAAGCTTTTCATCCAAACCTGCTTCACAACACCTGACTCAAATCAAATGGATCCAACAGCCAATGAAGTTCTGCACAATCACTAGTTAATTTGAACAGGTGTGTTTGCGCAGGGAAACATGGAAACCTTGCAGGATGAGGGCCAAGGTTCCCCACCCCTGCTATAGAATGTAGATGCCTTCCTGACCCACATGTCTCTATATGTTTTTGTGATTACAGGTATACGAAGAAGCCTACCATGCCCTACATCATGACTTACCTGAAACAATTGAGTCTGTCTTAAAGGAGGTGAGCTCCTGGATCCTGGAGAGACTGGAGAGACCCAGCCCTCATGGGTCTTAGCTGTCAATCACCACGTACACGCTTGCCTAAGCCCTGCCCTCGACTGAATTCTTTCACCTCTACTGATGTCTGATTGCACTACATGCCGACAAAACTACTCTCATACTAATTAACCTAGGTGATATCATAGATATGTCTAGGTAGATGCCCTATTAGCGGCTGTTTCTATGTGCCGCTACATATAAGCCTCCCACCATATTCATAAATCTTTATGTCTGCAACAGTAGTTATATGCATTTATGAATATCTACATCTGCAATAGACTAAACTAACACCAAACAAAAAGACAAAAGTTGACATTTAAAAGGTATAATAGTTTATAAACCTGTAATGTTGAGTTAATACAAACACAAACCAACGCAGTTTATCCAGTTTCTTTAGGAATTTAAATTTCACCAGTTTTTATATCCAGAGATTTCTCAATGTTGTGGCATCATGAAATTCACCATTTCTTGAGGTGTCTACATGCTTTGAGCAGTCGAATGTGATCTTGTACCTTCATATATATATATATATATATATATATGGGTAACAAGAGGTCATTAGTAAATTACCTTTGACCTAGAGATCCAATTAAGCTTTAACATGGCCAGTAAAGGTTCTGTGGGAGTTTATATTCCCTGTTAAACTTAAAAGCATCAGCACAGCGGGGCATGGCTTGTGTATTACCATAGCAATCATCATAAGGAATGTAATGCACGTGGTTGCCCTCAGTGCTGAGCTCTCTTTTGTGTTGCCACAGTAATAGAACAGCTGCACTTTGCGTTTTGTGATGTCCACTGCTCGTAAGAAATGCAGGGCTGCCCCCGCTGGACAACAGCAGTACTGCATTCTGCTGTGAGTGCAGTTACCAAGGCAACTGAACCTTATATTGCATATGGCTTGGCAGAAAAACAAACTGAACCTACAGAATGAGAATATGGTAATGCATTGAGACACTCAGAGAGCAAAATGTCTGCTGGGAAAATGTAACATTGCACTCGATGAGATCAATTAGATGATCTCTACAGACACATCTATGCAGGAGATCCCACAGATTCCCATGTATACACTATATATACCCACAATAAGGAGAATTGGAAAGGTTTTTTTTGTCTGTTCCCAATTTCTTTTTGTGGTTTGACTGTTTCAAACACCTCAGACTGTTGCATTCCTTGGAGTAAGCGGGGAGGTAGCTGTTCTGCAGCTGGATTTACTTAATATGAAACCTATTTGCTGATTCTTTCTTATGGGCTTTAGAATTGTAATATCGTATCGCTTTATTTTTTACAAGCATTTCGTTACTTTGACTACTTTATTATTAATGAATATGTTACTGTTGAAATGATAAAATGTTCAGATTAGCTTTTGACCTCATTGTAGACCTCAGGGTGCGCATGGGGTTTGTAGCTCAAAAACAACGTGAAATTGTTAAAGGTCAGTCGTTCACACCAGCTTATCATTTAACACGACTGTTTCGATTCAGACAAAGGAAGGTTTTGTTACAGAGGTTCGTCTGTAATCCTCGAAGGAATTTCTATCAATGAATGTAGATCAATGAAGGTTTTACTGAATGTGTGCTGTTTTTAATGGAAGCAAAAACTTTCTCTAGCTTCATTTGTTTCTTGATTGAATGATTTAGATCAGTTAGTAATAATACTGCTGTCTGTGGCGTGAGCAGAAATGAAATGTCCTGCACAAGATTGTGAATAGTGTGCATGTTTGTTAAGAGATTATGTAGAGAGAAACTACAGTTTGGATGTTTGTTTCACACGTAGAGCATTTTATTAAGCATATTGTCTCTCAGTCATTTAAAATGGATCACTTGTACACTTCTTATGGAAATTTGTAGAATTACTAAATCTTTAAGTGATAATCCTCTGTGACTTTGACTGTTTCTGTAACTGTTATAAAATCTTCCTAAGGTGGAAGTACTAGGAGCACTGTGATTGGAGGAGAGGAGAGGAATATTCTCAAGGACATTATCTTTACATTGGGCAATAATGCATGATTCATTTTGGATTAGAATTGTCCATCTGAGTTGCTTGCCTTTACTATGGCATCTAAAATCCTCTCCTACAGTGGCACTGTCCTAGTAAATGGCACATTTAATATTAAAAGGGTTCTGAATTTTTGCAGAAATACTGTAATATATTAAACAGAGAAATTAAAGCTATAATGTGATTTCAATCATTATCAGTATGGCCAGTTAAACATGTAAAGTCTGTAAAATAAAACATTTAAAATGCTAAGTTTCTGTGGAGTTTTTGGATTCTTCAGACTGATCCCAACACAATGGATATAGCTTTGTTCCACTGTCTAAAGAAATTGCTTTTATCTAAATGTTTTATTTTATTTTAGAGTTTGTAAATGTGACAGTGCGTGTTCGTATGCCTTTAACTTCTCATGAATATTAACAGACGTTCCCACCCCTGTGCCATGTCATATGGTCATGAGTTCTGATCAAGCAGCCAAAATCCCCTATAAAAAACCCTCCTATCCAGTGCCACAGAGATTTGTGGTTTAGTCTTGATATCATTGCCAGAATTAATAACGTCTGGAAAATAGTTTAAATAGTCTCCAGTGAAAATTTATATAAAGATCTTTTTTAGTAACTGGATAGTGAAAAACTAAATTACACTCTGATTTGTTCTAGAAAACTGTCCTCTAGAGTCACACATCTATTATACCAGTGGACATGTTTCCCTTGGTGCACCTCTGTCCCAGTTTATCAAAGGCAACAGGCTTGGGCTTTTAGTGTTAGTCTTTATACTGCCAAAGAGGTCTAGCTAACTGACATAGTCACACAAACTATATGTATATGTATAATATACTGTATGTATATATGTATAGTATATGTACAATAATGAAAAACAAATGTAAACAGTGAAAGTCCTTCATTTTTATGTGTACCGGAAAACATGACCAAATATGAGAAAATATTGAATAGCCAATATCCATCTAAGAATAACCATGCAAAATCTTTTACCTTAACAGAATACTATCTCCTTATATTCCTTTATTAATATTATAAAGAGTATTATGATTTAAAAATATGATTTTAGGAAAGAAAGTCAACATTCACTTACAGCTTTCCTTCATACAATAAAAGTGAATAGTGACTGAGACTGACACCTCCTTTTGTGCTTCAGAAAAGGCGGGTGGGTGTTAAGATTTGAAACAACTTGTTGATTAAATGTGAAGTCTAATTTTGGGGTGAGCTGTCCCTTTAAGATGAGAGGAAATCCTCATGTCAGGATAAGCTATTTTACCCAGCAGGGGGCGCAAGGGGTACCTCGTGGAAAATGACTGGAGGATTTAAAGGTAGGTTCTGTGTGGCCATGGCAACGGCTTTACCTGCGACCTGAATGAAGCCCCGAGAATAGATCGACTGCTCTATATTTACTGACAGGGAACTCCTTCTCTTTTCAACGTGTGAGCCCTTCTAGACAGTGCTTTTGTGCTTTGAAATCAACCCAAATCAATGAATCAGCTTTTCTTTCTGATCATAAAAGTTGCTCGTTTACGTTTGACGGTTGCAAATACAACACATCAATTGAATTCATGGCTCTATACCTCATATATAGAGGTTTCGTGTAAGACATCACCACCGTGGGGCCTCTTTGTAACACTTATCCCCTCGCTTGTATTTCTGATAAAGTACTTTTCAACGCACAACTCTGCTTTAGGTCAGAATTTGGCCCCTGAACCCCCTACTACAGGCCCGGCGTTAACTCGTCTTCATCCACTTCCTAAATCTCGCACGGTCCCTTTAAATGGGCGTGGCTACTGTGTCATGCTGCTGCGCAATTGGTCAATTCCGACGTCCATCAGGACTTGACGTTCTGGCTCGCTCTCGAACTCTGACCGCGCCCCCGAGGCTCAGCGGCTCGCGCGGCGGAGAAGGAGAGAGTGCGCGCCTCGTGAGGAGGCACCAACGTCCTGTTCCCACAGAAACAAAAAAACGAGGATATTTCAGCTCATACATGGCGAAATCTGTTTTACTCGACGTCCAGACACATATCCATTCCGGACCGCGGCTCTGACAGCGACAGCAGGCGCGAATACCTGCAGCTCTCGGAGGTTGGAGTTTACCGAGGGTTTTCGTAGCAGTTTCGTATTTGGAGGCGCCGGTGTTGTCGTCTCCGTTGGTGCCATTTCGTGCTTTCCGGTGACAGCTGACACTTGTCCCTGTTTCCGAGGACCAGAAGGCTTGTTCTGTCTCCCTCCCGTCCGGTTCACCCGGTGTCCCTGTCAGCGCCGGGCCGCCTGCACACTCACCCCGGTGCGGCCTCGCTCCTTCTCGAGCCCCGGCGACGACGCAGCTACCGTTACCTCCCCGGTAGAACCCGTTACCCACACTTCTCTAAAACACCTGCTGTGTTTACAACGACCACAAAACAGCGAAGAAAAAAACTGAGAAGAGAGACGGGACCCTTGCGCTAGACAGACGGAGCTGTCATACAACATTTCAGCAGCTCTCAGAATTTACATAACGTTATATTAAGTTTGGTCTTTCTCGGGACCGGCTTATTCTCTCTTGCATATCCGTTATTAAGGGTATTAGACAACAAAAGGTCGCATATAGAAACTAAACACGCTTTCTGCAAAGGCAAGGCCTCGTCTGCTAACTAGATAGCTGCATCGCTAACTCTCAGCCTGGGTTTAATCAGCTCCTAATCTTATTAACCGCACTTTTTGACTCCTATTCATCGCTTCCTTTGTAACATACGATACAACAGAAGAGAGGTTTTAATTTGAAGTCGCTGGTTCAACGCACAGTTAACGTTACAGATATAGAGATCTGTTGAGCAGGAGGAGGAAACGGAGCTGTCAGCCTTTGTAATCTACTCGGCCTGATTAATTCCCACCTTGATAAGCAAAAACCGAAGAATCTTATGTGTTGGGCTGGTTTCAGCTGACCTTTGCTACCAAAATTAACTAAATCCCTCGCGAGATTTCTTGCGCTGCAACTCCGCTGCATGCACTGATACGGGAAAGACTTGATTTGTATTTTTATACCATAGTTCAGGAGCCATTTAGAACAGGGTCCGATATCTGCACAAACCCCCTACTACTGTTTAGACATGAGTATTGAGATTCCAGTCGGTCTAACGGAGCTGCTTCAAGGCTACACCGTGGAGGTGCTACGCCAGAGGCCGCCCGACCTGGTGGAGTTTGCCGTGCAGTATTTCACCCGCCTGCGGGACACCAGGAGCCAGGACGGGTCCGGAGCCGCCTCCGCCGCCAAAACCGGGGGGAAGGGAGTGATGTTTGATGGCGAGCCGATGCAGACCGAGTCGAACGGTGACGAAGATGACGAGGACGATGACTCAGATTTCGAGCGTGAGTGCCTCTTTATTAAAGGCGATTTATTACACCACCTGTAAAATAGATATTGCTGTTTGCCTTTGTTTTAGTGGATAGTGTGTTTGCACGGTGTCAGATTTCTCTTGTGGTGGGTAACGTGAGGAATAGCCTTATCTAGGCTGTTTCCATGACACTAGCTCGAGCTCTCATCCATGAGCTTGATTGACAGAGTGACAAGTGGCATCCCCAGTTACCCGCGATGCATGCAGAATTAAGAAGGGCTAGACTGCACGCTTAATGGATTTGCATTAATATTGATGCACTTTCGTTTTTGAATAGAGAGGGATTGTAGTGTGTGATCGGGCTGGCGATGTTAGCCCGTTCGTGCTGTATGAATTGCTTGTATGAATGGATGCAGGCTGGCCATTGAGAATGCTAACAGGGATTTTTCATAATGGAGAGAGGTGCGCTCGCACACATCAAAGCAGTGCCTCTTTCCTTTCATGTACAGCAGAGCGAGCAGCTGCGCTTTCCTAGTGGAAACCAAGCTGATTTCACTGGCAGACATTTCTTAAGTCAGCAGTTGTGAATTTTATCCATTGAGAGAATTCGGGGCCGTGGAGAACGGTTAGAAAAGAGGTGCACAAATGGATACAGGGATTATAACACCTGCCCAAATCGATTAATCATATTTCATCAAGCCGCATAATGCAATGTCTGCCTGTGGCGGAGTGGATTACGGCTTGTTTACAATGATTGGTTTTAATATTTAGGTCTGTAATTGTTTTCACAACCTTTTTCTAAATAGAATGGGGAAGTCCATGCCTAACTGTGTGCTAAATCTGATCTTTGATCATTTAGATTATGAACTTTCAGCATCGTGATGTCTATCCGCCATCGGCGATCGTCTATCGACCCAACCCTAGAATGAACACATGTGGAGTTTTGTACTTAACAAAAAAAGGTGAAATAACTGAAAATGTCTATATAGTCTATCTTCTTCAAAATAGCCACCCTTTGCTCCTATTACGCTTTGCACACACTTGGCATTCTCTCGATGAGCTTCCAGAGGTAGTCACCTGAAATGGTTTTCACTTCACAGGTGTGCCTTATCAGGGTTAATTATCAATAGGGTTGGGACTAGAGCCGACCGATAAAGGATTTTGAAGGCCGATACTGATACAAATATTTGTTGGTTTTAAAATCCAATATTTTTATTTATTTATTTTTTACATTTCAGAAACGAGCAACAACCAAATCAAAGTTGCCAGTTTTAAAAGACTTGGTAAGCTTCATAAATATAACTTTGAATAGGACTGGAGACGAATTCTGTTAAGTTTTGATAAATAACAACAACAGCAAAATATAAATGGCTAACAGTATATGAGGTAGTGTACTGAATCAGTCATTCCTCAATAGCTCCAGTCCAGCAGAGGCAGGTTTTAGTACAAGAATAGTTATTTGTAGTTGAGTATTCACTAAAATA
>JAUMHI010000046.1:7840358-7880016 GCA_032359435.1 Enteromius unitaeniatus
TACCAATGTAAATGGTCATGAAAATAAAGAAAACGCATTGAATGAGAAGGTGTGTCCAAACTTTTGGCCTGTACTGTATATGAGACAATTTAAAAGCGAACGGTTATAGGATTCAGCATGCATGCACTGAGATTGTGAGGTGTACGGCCATATATATATATATATATATATATATAATGAGCTGTTGCATTCGTAAAGTTGAGAAAATAAATAGGGTGGAAATTTGAGCTGAGTGGCTCTTTTTCTAGTGCAAGTGTAGTTACCAAGAAAGTTGTTGTTATTATTTGACAGCACCCAAGAAGATTATTTTCACAGTTGCTGTTGTGCATCATTGGCCAGTGAACATCTGGATGAAAATGGCAGATGTGCTATATCTGAAAATGTTTTCATATTTCAAATTCATAATCATACAATGTATTTGAATCAGACCCAGCTTTTATGTAGCACTCCCCCTTTCCATTTAATATAACTTATTAAACTCTCTCGGGATTAAAAAAAAAAATATATATACATATGTGTGTGTATAAATGTGTGTGTGTGTGTGTGTGTGTGTGTATGTATATATATATATATATATATATATATAAAATATAATATAATATAATGTGTGTGTGTCAGTTAATTTGCCACAGCGTGCGAAAGAGAATTGAGGCAAAGAGGGCAGGGCGGATTCTATGTAAGAGATGTGTTGTTCCACAGCTGAGCTTCAGTGAACTGAGGAATCCAAAGCATGCTGGGGCACAGGACCATCCCACCTTGATCTTTCTTTCTTTGCGTCATGATGTCAAGAAAACATCTGCACATCATCACTATTGGCCTGGCAATATATCTTTCAGGAAGTTTGGATTCATTTGACTTGCTTGCATATGCAAGCATCGTTACTTTCTGTGAGAATTTGGATGCATGACTAGGTGATGTGTAGGATCGAAGAATTGCTGTAAGTAGTTTCAGATGTTTTGCTAACTTCCGCCAGACTTAAAACTGAATTAGAACGCAACCACCCTTCAACCACATGGCCTCTCTTCAAAACCCCAAACCTGAATGCATAAAATTGACAAGCAGCAAGCATTGTTTTAAGCAGGATAAATAGAGTAGAACAGAGCAGTCTGCTGTTTTATGGACTCTCTGCTCACACAACACAGCCACCTGCACATACTGTAACAGTGAGTCAAAGAACCTGTTTGTGCTCCTCACCACTGCTTTTTTTTGCCTGTTGTCATTGTGATTTAAGATACAAGCTCTAATATTGTTGCTAATTAGTGAGTGTGAACCTTTTTCACAATACAGGAAAATGCAGAACAAAATCTTAAAAAAGGGAACTGTAATTTGTTTCAGGCAGTTAGCATGTCATCACAACCATCAGAAGATTTTTTTTGACCTTTACTGAGTCAAAACCATGTTTTTGCGGTTTGTCAAGAGTAAACTAACAATGTAACAAGCTGAATAATTAGTGTTATAGCTACCATTAAAGTAAAATTATTAATTGTTGCGGTATATTTCGGTGCATGAAACATACAAACATATACATATATATAGCTAAAGAAATATATAGTGCAACTAAAATTATATAATTCAGTGAATCGAAACCAGACTAACCAGTTTTACTACTCATAACTGTATCAAGTACATGCGTATGCAAGCAGTTAAGTGGTTGGTCTAGTTTTGATTTACTGTTTTTACTATGAGAATGTGAAAAATAATATTAAGAGCATTCTTGTACATTTTTCACCCTCTGTCTTAATCTTTATTTAGATTACAGAAAGGAAAAATGAAACACCACATGCTTTTGACTTTATTGTAGGACCCGTTACATTTTGGATATGCACATGCCTTTTGTCTTTTATAATTCCATCAGTACTTTTTTTTGTCTGTGTGTATTGTTTGTTTGTATGCTTGGGTGTGTCTATACCTGTTATTCTTTATGTTTAAGGTTTGGATAACAATCTGGACTTTAGCACTTCCTCTTTATTTATCTATCAGCAAGAGGGTGACGGACTACCCCTGCCCTGTTTGTTCTTCCCACCCTGGTCATTGATTTCAGAGGCAGCATTACAGTGTGGTTGTAAGAGCTTATGAAGTGTTATCAGCGATTCATAGACTTTAGGTTATCACATTATTTCTGGTTTTTAAGTGCTTCACTGGTAGAAAATAATTTTAGATGGAATTTTATTGGTTTAGGAGTTTAGACTGCTATACTACACTTATGGCATAATCCACCCGTCCTTAGAGTAGTGCACCAGAGCTGTTCTTTCTCAAGGCATCCTGGGTAAGGTCAAAGGTTAAGCAGGATGTGGAAACCCTGCACATTATTGTCATTGTTGCCTACACTATTTTAGTCTCCAATTAAATCTAATCTTTAATGTCCTCTCTTTTTCCCACTCAGCAGAGTGAGGCACATTGTTTTGATCTCCTGTTTTTGCATGACTTTATTCGACAACACCACACACAAGTTTTATTTAAAAGATGTTTGCAGGTCAGTCGGATTAGAGGTGCTGGCTAAAGGAGAAAAGGTCATTGGGGCAGGAGTGTAACCAACCGGAGGACTCCAATTGCGAAGTGTACACCTTGATTGGACTTGCCTTGACCTTCAGCTAGCACCACATAATACCTTATCAGCCAATCCGAGAGGAGTTGAAAGAACAGACAGTGACCTTGTCCAGTCAGAGTGCAGATTAAGCAGACGGATGGCCTTGTCTAATTAGAGCCAGTGCTGACCTTGCCTCTAATGTTCATATCATGCACAAACACTTTTGCAGATTCATTTTCAACACTTAATTATCCCTGTATTGTAGATGTCATTCATGCTTTCTCACTTGAAGTAATTTCAGACTGCCAGTAAGGGGTTAAATCCACAGGCACAGAGCTAGACAGATCCACACTATCCACACTGCCTTATAAGGGCTAAAGGGAGAGAGAGGGAGAAATGGAGCGCTACAGAAAGATAGACAAAGTTTTTAGAGAGTGCAGGGAAAAGAGGGGTATGGAGACATCAAGATTGATTGCTTACAGCAGGGAGGGGGTGGGGAGGGGGAATACAGCTGGCTCTATAGCATATTGGGATTTTGATTTTGTTATCCAAACCTCCTCTAACCCCTGATGAGCAAGAAATATTCATGAAAACATATTGCCACAGAAAAGGTGTTTTGTTGAGTTATAAGCTGGGGTCATGTTACATAGACTAGTACGTTTTGTGATTTTGCAAATGTGTAGGATTTAGCCAAAGAACAATTAATTTCAGATTCTAGCACTGGTTGATAAGTGTGCCCAAATTTTTGTTTGCCAGTGGGTAACCCATGTGTTTTTTTTAAATATGTTGTGCTGAGGTTTTTGTAAATTATTATGAGTAGTATTGCAATACGATGAAGTAAAAACAAATTCATGATGTTACATATGATTCATCAAAATATTATACAGCTTTCAACATTGACGATAGTATTAGAATATAAAAAATAAAAAATCGGCATTCATCATCAGCAATTCAGAATGATTTAGCAGATTACGTGACACAGGGAATCAGACTTTATTGTAAATAGTTGAATGTTCAGCTTTTCACAAAATTATTTCACATTTTAAAATGTTCAAAAAAAAATTGTAACTGTACTTTTTTATCGAATGAATGAAGCCTTGGTGAGCATTAGACTTTTCCAAAAATATTTTTTGTTTAGTATTGGCCATGTTGTTCTCTAGATATTGGTGTTAACATTTATAAAAAAATACTGCTTGACTAGTATGTGTGTATAGTGTATAGTGTGTGTGTGTGTGTGTGTATTAGCATGTTGGTATGGTTGTTTATGAAAGTTGTTTCAGAGAAAGAATGCAAGTGTTTGTAGTTTAGATGCTGACTCTCACATGATAAGTGATTTTAGCCGTACCATCACAGAGATAACACACACTCACACACACACATTATGTTTTTTAAAATTACTAGTGTCTCTTTCTTCCTCTAGCTAATATTTGCCAGCAATGAGAGAAAATAAGGCTTTGGGTGCATGAGGATATCTAGAATGACAAGAAAGAGATAAGACGACAATCAACACTTAAGTTTTGCAATTCTTTGCAACATTCTTTGCAATGTTGTTTGTAGTTTCTGTTGCTCGTAATTAAAAGTGATTTGAACAAACTCTTAAAGTTAAACTTTTAAACTCTGCACTGTAAAAAAATTACCGTGATTTTAACGGTAAAAAAATAAAAATGCTACGGTAAAAACCTGTTAAATGGTTAATGGACTCTGAGCACCTTTATGTTACTGTTTAAAAGCTACTTGTGTTGAGCTTTGGTTCATCATGTGACTTTCTCATCACCACCTGCATTTGGTTGTTATCAGTGTGTTTCAAAGGTACAAAATAGATGTCACTACTTTAATAGGTTTGTATATTAACATTATATCAGTTATTGCAGTTTATTATTAGAAATTACGGTATTTAATCGTAAATTTAGTATAAAACTGCAAAACAAAAAAATATCTTTACACTATTTTTCACAGTTTTATTCTGGCAACCACAGCTGCCAGTTTTTTACCATAAATTTTATGGGTTTTTTTTCTTTTTTTACAGTGTGGTACTTACAAACATGGGCAGAAAGTTCCATTGACTGACATTGAAGGAGGGATTTAAACCATGTGCCTATATAAGACAAGAAAACCATAGTGAACCAAAAAAATTGTATATATTAAATTATTATTATATATTGATAGTACGCATTAGCATTAGCTTACTAAACTCGCTCACCAAACCTTGGGTTAAATACAGTGAAAACATGATGCATCGTGAAATTTCATTACAATTAAAAAAAAAACATTTTTGAGATGATGATAATAATAATTTATTCCTGCAATGCTAAAGCTGAATTTTCAGCAGTCATCATTCCAGGTTTCAGTGTGACATGATCCTTCTGAAATCATTCTAAAAGCTTGAATACACTACGAGACTTTCCCCCTGATTTTACCTCCCTAATTTAGAGTTTGAATAAGTTGACACTAGGGCTGTGCAATATGGACAAAATAATCATATTGCGATTTTATTTTTTTATTTTTTTTTTACATTTTATTTTTTTTTCTGAACGAATATTGCGATTGTGATTTTTATTTGCTATTTTTGGCAACTGTTTTTGTTTTTTCAAACAAGCTTCATACATACATTCTAAATGTATCCAGTGCACAATAAGTGCATAACAAAACATTTCACAATGAAATAACATAGTATTTAGTTTAATAAACAAAACTTTATATAAAATTGTCTAAAAAGATTAACTAACCTCAACTCTAGTTAATAACATACTGTACACAGTAGCACTAACTGCTTGATAAACAAAACTGTAATAAATTGTCTTAAAAACAGACAACATGAATAACCAACCTCAATTCCAGTTATAACAATAAAGAAAAACAAATGTAAATCAAAACCAAAAAACAGATTGCTCTCTAAAAGTTTTTTGCAAGAAAAACCAGCATGTCCACCATTTCTACATTAATAAGTGGGCCGTTAAACTCCTGTATGGCTCCATTATTCCGCTGGACCACATACTGTATCTGTGGTCGTGGTGAAGTATTTCACCTGCTTGAGCTTGTGTTCAACGCCCGCCTTACATTTCTCATACATTTCGGGAAAAGCAAATTGTGTGAAATGAGTGAGAGATGGCCAGTTTTCCTCTTTGAGTATTACAAAGTGTATGATGCCTTGTGTTTTCAAATCTGTTTAGGTTTTAAACATAGAGGGTTTCTCAAATGCACTGCAGAGTTTCGATCCAACTCTAATCAAACACACCTGAGCATGTTAATCAGTGTCTTTAAGATCATCAGAAAATCACAAGTAGGTGAGTTTTATCAGGGTTGGAGCTAAGCTCTGCAGGTCATTGGACCTCCAGGGTAAGATTTGAGAAACCCTGGTATGGTGTATTCTAGCCTAGCCTCTAATATGTTGATATTGGACTCAAGGAACAGTCTTATTAATGTTAAAATCAATTGTGCTGCTTAATGTATTTCTATCTATAGAAATCACTGAGGGATTGTCTTAATTGAAAATTCAAGAGTATCATTTACAGAACAGAATATATAAAACTGCAAAGCCATTGTTTTCAAAGTGAATTCAAAAATCGTTACCTTTTGAAGCCATACATGCTCTATATTAGTCAGCCTGAAAATGTGGCAAGTTTGAAAAATGCAACTGCAAAGGAAATATGAGAAGCATGGTGGAGGGAAAGATTTTCAGTAAATAACATCTTCAATTACACGTCTGTTCTCCACACATGGCTATCATATGACTTCAGGGGACTTAAGTTGTGTGGCTGCCTGCTATGACACTTAAATTCTGCCTTTTTTATCCCTTCTGTGTATGTGTGGGAAACAAACCAATATGGGCTCAAACTGAAATGAGGGCGAGTAAATGATGACAAAACTTTGGTTTCCATGTAAACTATCACTTTAATGAAAAAGTGGATCAACTGTGTATTCTTAGAAATATCACTCACCCGTTTTTCCTTTTTCTTCCTTCCTGTGTCACTGTCTTTTCCTTTTTCCTCTCTCTCTGGTTGCTGAGAGAGTGAGTGGGTGTGTATTTGGGGGGATAGTTGTTAGAGCGATGAGGAGGTCTTGTATTTTGTTGTCATGGCAACTTTGGCCACTTGATATCCCCTACACGTGAGGTTGAAGCACCCCATCTCCTTATACTTCACGCGGTCATGCACGCACTCATTTCTTTGAGTGCTCTTACAACACATCCATGCATTAAGCCGCCTTGTCTGGGCAACATGTGCACACACACCGTGTTAAGTAATTTGTAAAGAGGTGTAAATCTGAAAGCTTATGTGTGAATACCCACAATTCGACGGCACTTAACATGAGCGTGCGTGCAATGGATTACATGATTGCGTGTTGTGTTGCAGGTTAATTATTGTAAATATGTATTCAAACATTTGAAAGTCTGCGTGTTTATTGTTTACGAGCAGAACTTCTCATTGACATCCTAAAAGGGAGTGTGTATGTGACAGAAAGATTATTGCTAGTTTTACACCAAAGAGTTAATGGACTGATGGATTGTAACAGTGCCATGAGAATGAAGGAGGAGGAGTGTGTGCAGACCTGCAGGGCTCCTGAGAGTCGTGTTAGTGCACTCAGCTGTGATCGTACACACATAATTGCAATCTCCTGAAACTGGTACAGCCTGTAGGACAGGCCTTTGACTGACCTTACCGAATATTTAACACGCCCACACAGTTACTGAAGGGCACATGTGAGATTTGGAGACTGAATTTGATTGCTAAACGTTGTCTGTGAGTCTGCGGCTCTCAGAATTTGAACAGTCATTAACTCTCTGTGTCTTTCTCTCTCTTCACAGCTCCTCCCCCCAGCAGATTTAACCGGAGAGTGTCGGGTGAGTTCTGTTTGACGTCATTGCTCTAATCATGTGGTTTAAAGTGTGTGTGTGAGTGTCAGATAAGTGTTCTGCCTTTCCGTCATTTCCCTTCGTGTTTGTTTTATAGTAATTACGTTGCTGGTATTCCCACTCATTCTACCCCTTTCAGTGGTGTTCCAGTAAAAAACATTCTCCTCTTTTAACATACACACTCCTTTAATGTGGGGTTTTAGTGTCCCACGTCATCATATGAAGGAATCTACATAGTCTACCTGTAAAGACATGTATGTGTGTGTGTGTGTATGTATTTAACATATAAGTTGTTTTCCTTTTTCTGAAAAATACATACACTACTATTAAAAAAGTTTAGGGTCACTAAGAATTTTTTTAAAGAAGTTTCAGCCCTGTGCTGCATTTGTTTGGTCAAATTATAAAATGTTAATTATTCCTGTGATACAAAAGCCAAATTTTCAGCAGTCATTACTCCAGTCTTTAGTGTCCTGTAATCCTTTAGAAATCATACTAAAATGGTGCTTGATAATAAAAATTATTATTATTAGCAGAATTAGCTTTTTTAGCAGGTATGCTTATACGTTTGAGCAATTTGTTGTAGTGACGAGCTCCACAGTTCAACAGAATGACAAGACATGGATAATAAAAATAATTATATGCTAATGTGCAAAATACACAATGTACAAAACAGCAGAAACACAAAATGTAATATAGACATTTATGTATGTACATGTATGATCTGTTTGTACAGGTATGATATGTGCAAATTTGAAATGTAAATAAGTATGTGTGTTAAATGATTGTTTATTGTTAAGTGTTCATGACATGGATTGCCTGAGGGAAGAAACGGTTTCTGTGTCTGGTCGTTCTGGTGCTCAAAACTCTGTAGCATCGACAAGATGGCACCAGTTCAAAGAGGGATCTGTTATTAGTATCAATGTGATGCCAATTTTGAAAAAAATCATATGATAAATACAGCAAAATATTTTATTACATCATGCTTTCCATGTTCCTTGAACAAAATAAATGTGTCATATTTTGCATGTGGCTTTATGACTATTGTAAAGGGTAAATGGTCATTTATTTTTATAGTGTGTGCGGAGGCCTTTAACCCTGATGATGACGAGGAAGACTCTGAGCCGAGAGTTGTCCATCCAAAAACAGACGAGCAGCGTTGTAGATTACAGGAGGCCTGCAAGGACATTCTGCTGTTCAAGGCTCTTGATCAGGTACACCACCCTCACACACACACACACACAGATATGAGGGCTATAAAACTGTAAACGCACGCCATCCAGGGTGTATTGCTCCTGGACTCTGTGCAGGCCAGTCAGTCAGGTTTGGTTTGCATGTTCCACTCATCCCACGTGCCTTACTTAAACCGCCACTGTCAGTTCATCATGTGAGAGAAACTTATTGTTTTTTTAACGTATAGTTACTGGAACTGATTTGCATTGTTTATTTTCTGCTGATGTCATGTAGCATGTCAAAAGTTGTTGTCAGTGGATAAATGCTCTATGAAGTATTGAAGGTTAACAAGAACATTTAATCAGGTTTCTAAAATGGGAATTTTTGCATTCCGCTGAATTTGTAACATTTGCAGATAAGAATGTTGTGTTGTATTATTATAATGTTATTGTGTATTACATTGATGATGCCACAATACTAATATTTATAGTTATATCCTGGTTGTCTTGTCACCCAGCAAAAAACAAAAACAAATCAAGTGATGTTGACTAGTCTTATGTCTGTCTGTTAAAGGACTTTCTCGCATTTGTTCTGCACAATTTTCTTTCTAATGTTAGTCTATGTTCATATGAATATGAACATCAGTGCTGCTTTTTTGTTGTTGTTTTTCTTCACTCAGCAACTAGCACCATGACTCTTGAATTTTTAAGATGGCCTGTCAAGATAAAAAAAAAATGTTGCAACCACTCCACTTATCTAGCAGTCATGTGAACCCTAAGAAATGTTTTGAAAAAATGTCCTGTAATTGTGTATATCCCTACAGTTGATGCTAAATATGTACTTTATGATCCAGAAATGCATTTCCTCCATTATACTTTGTCTCTTTCTGGTATAGGAGCAGTTTTCAGAGGTGCTGGACGCCATGTTTGAGGTTCTTGTGCAGCCACAGGACCACGTCATTGATCAGGGAGATGATGGAGATAACTTTTATGTAATCGAGAGGTGTGTATTTTTATGAAAGGTTCTGCCAGCGTGTGTTTCTGATACTCTTGTACAGAAGGGCTGATTTGTGATGGTTTAACAATTTGGCATATATCTTTGATTATTTTGAAAACCCATTTATATTACTCAGTTGTTTCCTGATTTGAAAATCACACATAATAATGTATGCAGATTTTGCCCGTGTTTGTTTGAATTGATTAAATGTTAAAATGAAAAGATCTTGTAACTATTACTGTTTAGTGGCTTGCTGTTAGTAGAGTTTGCTTTTCAAATTGGCAACATTTCCATTAGTTTGAATTTATAACCCCTGCTGATTTGAATTTAACAATAGGATTATGCTAATCTTCCATTATATCAGATGAAAGGCACTTTTTAACCACATGGAGCTGCATTTCCCCCGGTGCCCTGGCCATGCAAAACTATATATGGTTATAACCTTCGTTGAAGTGGGCCTTTTTTTTCCCATTATTATTAAGTGGTGAATGTTCATTGTGCACAGACACAGTAATTTGATAATGCCATTAAATTATTTGCATTAGTGTGTTTATTGGTTGTAGCAGCCGATATTGTGATGTGACTCAATTTGGATTCAGTAACGTAACTGAGAGGTTTCAGGAAGCAATTTATGTGATTTACCATTCATTGTTTATTACAAACCCTAACAGTATTTCTCAAATTGACTGTCAAGTACTATTGGTCAGGAAATCCGAATAAAGTGTAGTAAGAACATCACTACCACATCCGTAACTGAATATATGTTTGCTGTGTATTTGCAGGGGTGTGTATGATATTGTGGTACAGAAGGATGGTGTGGGCTGCTGTGTGGGTCAGTATGATAATAAGGGCAGTTTCGGAGAACTGGCCCTCATGTACAACACTCCACGTGCTGCAACCATCATTGCTAAAGAGGAGGGAGCCCTCTGGGGACTGGTAAGTGCTGAGAGAGCTAGCTGACAGTAAACCTTTTTGATGTAGTGTTCTGTAACAGCACCACCTTGTGGACATGTGATAGATAAAGAAAAAAAAACTATGAATGACTGCTGTGTCTCTCTAACAGAGCAGCAGTTTCAGTGTACATACAACAAATATGAAGACTGAAAGTGTGTCAAATTAATAATTTCATGTCGTCTTCAGGATCGGGCAACGTTCCGAAGACTCATAGTGAAGAATAATGCGAAGAAGAGAAGGATGTATGAATGCTTTATCGAGTCTATCCCATTACTCAAATCACTAGAGGTGAGAAAATGATTGTAAATGTATTCTATCGCATGAGGTAAAACTGAAGAAACATCTTAGGATGATGAGACCTAAAGAGATTGATATCACATCACTCACGTAATGATTTAATACTTGCTCTTCTTTAAATCTCACAGATTTCTGAGAGGATGAAGATTGTTGATGTGCTGGGTGCAAAATCATTTCATGATGGAGAGCGGATCATTATGCAGGTGAACTTGACAGTTGCCCTAAAAAATAGTTCTTGGAAGTTAACGAATTTCACTGGACCTCAACATAGTCTTTCAGATAAAGTTCATTTATTTGAAAGACTACACATTTCAAACAAAAGGTGGATTTCAAAGGTAAAATAATAGGTATTCGGAATTGAGTATCGTGACACTGTCTGGTTGTCAAATGTAAATGGAACAAGTTATCTTTGGTTTTGATTTGAATTTCATGCAATACTCTTACGTAAAGCTATATTTGAACATATCAAATGTGTATGTGTATTGTGTATATTTATTATGGATATTTTATATTATATATATATATATATATATATATAAACAACATTTTCTTAAATATACATGCATATGGTTGTATATATATATATATATATATATATATATATACACATAATAAATAATACACAGTACAAACACATTTGTGACCCTGGACCACAAAACCAGTAAATTTTTACAAAACTGAGATGTATACATCATATGAAAGCTGAATAAATAAGCTTCGGGGAATCGGAGGGTGCCAAAAAATCTAAATCCTGAGCAAATCACCTTTAAAGTTGTCCAAATTAATCTTATCTTATCAATGCATTTTACTAATCAAAAATGACATTTTGATATGTTTACAGCAGGGATTTTACAAAAAATCTTCATGAAACATGATCTTAATTTCCTAATGGTTTTTGGCATTAAAAAAAATCTATAATTTTGACCCATGCAATGTATTTTTGGATATTGCTACAAATAAACCCCAGCGACTTAAGACTGGTTTTGTGGTCCAGGATCACATTTTATTAAAAACTTTCATTTTGGATTAATTTAATAGCAATTAATTGTTTGACAGCATATATGGGTGTGTGTGTATTAATAATCGCCCCGCCCTGTACTATTAAATGTGGACTTAAGCATTATTATTAAGATTTTGCTTAAATGCCATATACTGTCCATTGTATTATCTAGTGCCACTATGAATTTCTCTCCACACATGACACATTTAGTTTGAGTCAGTGGATGGTGCCATTGAGAACCTTGCTGTCCTCTGTTCAGCTCTCACACAGTTGAGCAGCTACAGCGTGTGTGAAAGACCCAACAGACACACAGCAGGTGTAATTATAGCACTGTAATAATAGAGCAGAACTGAAGATCAGGACTCTGACTGACGCTATTGTATCATTAATCATTACTATTATGGGCTGCTCTATTACCAGGGAGATAAGGCTGATTGCTTTTACATTGTGGAGTCTGGAGATGTGAAGATTATGATGAAGAGCAAAGTGAGTTCCTTTATCTTAATTTTTCTCTTGCATTGCGTTCAGTTGTACTTTTTAAGCTCCTCTAATGTTCCGAAGTTCATGTTCCTTTTAAAATTTCAATTTTTTAATTAAATACTTTCAGTCCCAGATTAAATTTAGATCCAGCCATTCATAGACAGTTACTCTTCAAAAATCTGTGAATCACAAATAGAGTTTTGGGGTGGGACTATATGTTTGGCATTTAGTTATTGCATAGAGTATAAAAAATATATATTTTTACAAAGTTCAATGTTCAATTCCCCCCCCCCCAAATATTTAATTTATTAATTTTAAAATCGTTCTTTCTATCAGACAAAAGCAGACAGACAGGATAATGCTGAGGTGGAGATCGCTCGCTGCAGTAGAGGGCAGTATTTCGGAGAACTTGCTCTCGTTACTAATAAACCACGTGCTGCCTCAGCCTATGCTATGGGGGATGTTAAATGCTTGGGTGAGTTTCTCTGAGTCCCTCTGACTTACATGAAATGTGTGCCATGTGCTCCAACAATGTCACATGACTGATGTTTGTGTTTTAGTGATCGACATACAAGCCTTTGAGCGTTTGCTGGGGCCCTGCAAAGAGATCATGAAGAGGAATATCGCCCACTATGAGGAGCAGCTGGTGGCTCTGTTTGGATCCAGTGTGGACCTGAGGGACTGAGACAGACTGGCCGTGCCTTACATACACACACACACACACACACACTATACAATGCAACATATAGGTTATACACTCCCAAAACATTTTGTAGGCACACATTCCTTTTTATGTGCACCGATTCTTCAGCCCACACTCTTTCAAATCATACCTCTCTTTCTCACACACACACATGCACACACATGCCTGATGTCATTGCGTCAGTTGCTCAGTACGAAATAGAAACATTACCAGCTCAACTGCTGTGACCCTGAACCAACCACAGCTTGGAGAGGACATACGCACACACACAAACACACACACATTCACTTACACCAAAAATTCCCAGCCAAGGACCCGTCCTTTCTCATGGTTACTTGCAGTCACAACAAAGAAAAGAGAAAAAAAGACGAGATAAAAGAATCTATGTTTAAACAAGAAAAAAAGTTGATATCTTTCAATAAAAAAAATTCAAAAAATCGCAAAAATTTAACATTTTAGAGCATTTTATGATAATGCAAAGCTTTGATAAACTTGTTTAAATATGACCTGTTTCCTTTCCCTGCTGTTGGTGCATAAAAGTTTTTGGTGGTATCCACATTGACTGATTTTTCTCACTTAAACTCCACATGTTGTATTGATTAATGTATTACTATTATTATCATTATTACATATTATTTTTTGTTGAAGGTTGACTCGCTGTTACACCACCCCCTAATTGGAGGATGCGAGGCCGAATCTAGTGCAGATTTTTTCCTTTAGTCTTTCTGAATAAGTCGTCCTGAAAAATAAATAAAGCAGACATTTTTGGTAACCTGCTGGGACTCCTATGTTGCGAATGCTTGTGTGTGAGTGTGTGTGTGTTGGAAGATGCGGTCTGTAACTACAGGAACAGTGCCATTTAAATGTCAGGAAACAGTTTTGTGTTTGTAATCTTTTGAATGAGAAACCAGTGTTTTGGAACGGAGTGGGTTTTTTTTATTTAGGGCGTTAGTTGGCTATTGTTAGTTGGTTATCTTTGAGGGTTGGCTAGTTTCAGCATTTACAGATTGTACTTTTAATAAACTTTGGATAAATCAGGGTGTCTGCTTTTATTTGGGGGGTTTTGTTTTTCTTTAGGGAGAGGGAGTGGGCTGCATTGTTCTGAAACATCGTTCATGACCTCACTGTCACCAGAACCTACGAATGTTATGTGAATAGACATCAAAATCTAAATGAATCTATGCAGTCCATTGGTAAAATTTGGTAATTAAAACTAGTTCTGAGATTTCTATGGAGGTTTGAGAAGAGTCCCGTCTAAATGCAGTATTGATGCCATACATTGTAGTTGTTACATCAATGAAAAAATGTTAGTGGAAATGTACCTTTATTGATTAATTTACTTTCCCCCACAATTGCCTGAGGGTAAAATATTAAATTGTGTTTTGCCTTTGAAACCTTTTGCAAGCTCTGAGACACTTTTTCTTAGTCTTGTCTTAAGATGCAAAGCTTGCATGTTTTTTTTTGTCTGTTTGTTTTTAAAGGTACGCTCATAAAAATGATTTAAATGTCCTAAATAAATTATGGCCTAATATGTATTCTGTGTAAGGAGAAATTGCTGAATTTGTTTCAGATGGGGTGTGGGACTACTCATTGATGCTGTGTACTGTATATTACATGTCACAGCTTCCTAAAGTAACACAAGCCACTGCTAAATTATATCATTTCTAAAACTTCTGGAACAAATGTAGTTAATTTCATTTATCAGTATGCCTGAGGAAGGATTTGTATTTGGTATGCGTGATTATATAAGTCTTTAAATGTTACATTACATCTTGTGTGAGATGCTGAAAAAACAATAATAATGTAGTTTCAGTTGAGTTTACTATATCAATAAGTGGCACTTAATGTACAGCCATCATTGCAAGCCATCATAATATGTTCTTTATTTTAAATATGCATTTGATTTATGTACGGTTTATCATAAGAGGTTTATAACAGGTGTTAACAGTGATTAACAAGCAGAGCAGGGTCGGTTGGGGAACACACTTCACCACTCATCAATCGGTTATGACTCCACACACACCACCTGCTTTCCCAAAGCCCAGCACAGCCCAGCAGGGGTGCAAGTACAGAGGACCAGAGACGGCTTTACTTCTACGTCAACGTCACAGAGTCATTTAGAACGCGTCTTTAAATGCTTTACATTTCCTTTATGACGTCACACCACAAACACATCATTCCCCCCCCCCATATTGATAGGATTTTATTATAGGTCTGCGTAAAACGAAACTGAATCTTAATATATGTCGCAAAAGTATTCAAAGTGTTAAAATATGTATCTAAAGTGCATCTTCCCTGTTTTAAAGTAGGGGTTGCGTCTCTAACGTTTTTAAGCTATTCAGTGAAAAAAAAAAGTTTATTAAACTGGCTTGAACCGACGTCATCAATGTTATTTGTGACACCGGATGCAACACGATAACAATAATCGGAATAAAATATTGAAGTGAGGTCCCTAGCAATGGATATTGTTAATCAAAAATTATTTTATTGGTAAGAAAAAATATATTATAAATCTTTATTTAATATCCTGATAATTTGTGCGCTCCTGCAGGCGAGTGTAAGAGCTGAGTGTGTCCAGCAGGCGGCAGTAAATCAACTCGCGCTGTTCCACCTGCTTCACTAGAAGAAGAGGGAGATTTAAACGACAGCTGCTGTGACAGCGATAAAGTTGTCAGCATGTAGGTATCACAGATAAGAACTCATATAAACTTAACCCAGATTAAACTGCATGTGTCTTTTCCACGCGCTTGAACGGGTGCCGTGGCTGCTCGCTGTGTCGTGTTGTGCTCGAGTGCTGATGCATGCTGTTAATGTGGCTTTGAAAGATACAAGTGTTCAGTAATGCGTTTTAAAAGGACGATAGGATAGTTCTTAAGCTGTTACTATATTCAGAAATGTTGAATCAGACTCAGTTCAGCACTCGTGGGAGAGTGGCATGGCCTTTAGCGAATGAATGGCTCAAATATGAGCTTTTTTCTTGAGCCAGAGAAAGCGTGTATTTCTTTGATCAGTCTGGATAAAACGTTTCACAAAATTCAGCTTGAATCCAGATCTCAACTGATCTGAAATAATAAAAAAAGCCCGTTGAATTGCATTATTTAATGCAGTGCTCTGAATAGCTCGAATGTGTCTCCATAAAAGAGCCTGCAAACATTTATATCACAAGCTGGTCCAAACCCCCACGCCTTCATCAGCATTTCACACTTGGCTTTGTTTAGATCATGAAAGCAGTTTCCTCTCATGACCAATAGCGCTAAATACAAGAGAATGGGCTAAACTCAACCCAGCTCAGTGTCACAAACTTACAAAGAAAGAGAACGCTTAAAAGTCCCTTGTTTCCTGATTTTGACCCTTAGTTGCATGAGATGCAATTTTGAAACATTAACTGGCAAGTCTGTCTCTCTGAGCACTGCAGGTGAGGCTGCTTATTTTATTTATAACGGGTTATATTTTATGTTGGCACCCTTAATTCTGGTTCTGTTTGATTTGATCATTTTTATCATTTAATTACATTTTCAGTTTATTCATTTAGCAAATCGTGGAAAACCTAGAAAATCCAGTTTATTAGGAAACTATATTAGCAAGGAAGATAGAGAAGTGGCGAATTTATAACCTCGTCCTCTTACCATTTCTTTTGTGCAGTAATCTGTGGACATTCTTGTGAATTGCAATATTAAATTTCATCGTGTAAAATGAAAGTTTGTTTCGGCAATTTTCTCACTTTTAGTCTGAGTTGTGTTTTATTTTAGCGTTCCCTGCTCAACCTACTAGAATTAGAGGGATATTTCAACCAAAAATTACAATTCTGTCATTTACCCACCCTTATGTGATTCTAAGCCTGTGTGACTTTCTTTTTCCTGTGGGACATGAAAGAAGATATTTGGAAAAGTTTGTAACCGGGCTGTTTTGGGTCACAGTTGATTTGCATAGTATTTTTTTTCCCGCTATGGAAGTCAGTGGTGACCCAAAACATCCTAGTTACAAACGTTCTTCAAAATATCTTCCTTTGTGTTCGGCAGAAAAAAGACATTCTTAGGTTTGGAGCTATTTAAGGGTGAGTAAATGATGATAGAAGTGTCATTTTTGGATGAACGATTTCTTTAAGGTACACAGGAAATGCAGAGTAAATGCATGTTTTAAATCTTAAAACATTTGTGCATATATTTTTTTATCTTATTTTCTAAAATACATTTCACATTAGCATGACGTCCATGTGGTATAGAAGTAATCGCACATTTACACCACAGCTTCCTCTGCTATTTTAACTTCACCAGATAAAACAAAAGTTTTAAATATATGCTATCAGAAAAAAACTACTCATGAAATAGGCTACTGCTTGTGCTTTTTGCATTTGTTTGTTGAGTTACTTACAATATCAGTCTAACTTTTTATTAATCTAGCTTTTGCCTTTGAAAGTGACATGTGGAAGTGATGGTGAAAATAACTGTTAGGTGTTGAAAACAACCAAAAGCTGTTGCAGCAAGTTTCAGAAGTAACAAAAAAAAAGTTTTTTTTTCTTTTTTTTAAGAAATCAACTGAATACTTTACTTCTGTTCTGCGTGGCTCAAAATTGGGGTTTTGTTTTGCATTTTCATTGAAGTAAAATCAGTTAAAAGGAAAGTCACTCACATATTGTTCTAAACCTGTTATTCTGTGGAATACAAAAGAAGTAACTTGAAAAATGTTTACACTTTTTTTTTTTCCCCAGTAAAATGAGTCAATGGGGTCCAAAATAATGTTTTATCGTGTTCAAAAAATGTCTTTGCTTTTTATCCACAGAAGAAAACATTCATACAGGTTTGAAACGGTATGCAGTTGAATTAATAATAAACTATCTCAAATGCATGAACAACTAAGGCTACTCGGCTGTTCAGTCAGGTGTTGATGAAAACAACACTTTTTGGGCCCTGTTGACCCCGTCCCTTGGCGTGTGTGCAGGTGCGATGGCGACATCATCTGCCCAGTCGTTCGAATTGAACCTCTTCACGAGCGCTGGGACCTCGTGGAGGTCTGTGCGGAATTGCTCAACACCCATTGGCAGCGCAGCATGGGGGCACGAATCCACTCGCTCCGCCAGTCGAGCCACAGCTATCCGGTGTGTCTCCTGCTGTTGTGTGGAGAGAGGCGGAGTCAGGACGAGAAGCTTATAGGCCACGCCCGCTTGTCCCGTGTTCTGGGGAGCCATAGTCTGTTTGTGGAATCGGTCGTGGTGTGCAGCACATTACGAGGGAAAGGTTACGGCCGTATCTTAATGGAGGGGGTTGAACGGTATGCCAAAGGACGGGGCTGCATCAGATTGTGCCTAACCACACATGATAAGCAACACTTTTATGCCCATCTGGGGTTTGTTCTGTCTAAACCTGTCCAAAGTGTTGGGACGCTGGCCTCCTTCATGCCCTTGGAGCTGCTGCACAAATTCTGTAGAAGCACAGAGAACGAGGACGAAGAGAGGAACAGTGATGTGAAGTTTAACAATCCTGCACCATCTACACCTTCTATTTTACCTCCTCCACCACCTCTTCCACTTTCAGGTCCACCTCCTCCTCCCCCTATTTCCGCTCCTCCACCTCCTCCTTGTCCTCCGTCATCCTTGGCTCCAGTTATTCAGACTCTGGAGCAAACGCCGTACACTGATAACAGAGGGCTGCCCATCTTCTGGATGCACAAGGACATCTGAGACTCATGCTACACTCCTTCTGTCTGTAATTAATCAGGGATACACAAACACAATGTTTACGGGACAGGAAGGATGTGACTCTAAATGTGCCTTAATACCAAAGTTTACCTGTTTGGTATTTTTTTTATTTAAAAAAAATGGTCGATCCTTTTCACAGCCCTATAAAATGAATGTTACTGCTGCTTTTGAAGGGTTTTATCAAAATAAAAAAAAATTCTATATCTATTCAAGTGTTGCGCTTGTCATTCTGTAGGACCAGATTTGAGGTTTGTATTTACTGAAGAAATTGAATTAATTTGGGGTTTGAAACGCTTGTGTGTCTTATGCTCAGGAAGGCATTTCATTTAACACTTAACCCTGCTTTCACAGACGAGGCTTAAACCTAGTCCTAGACTAAATGTAAATCTAAGCTGTGTCAAATAAAAGAAACTTGCACTGATTGATCTTAACTTTTGTTTTGTCTTAAGATGCACACCAGTAATGCCTTTTTCTAAAGCGTTTGTGTATACATAAATAGCATCACGGGAATAAACTACATTTATTCCTGTAATGCCATTTTTTTCTGCATTAGTACCTCAGTCTTCAGTGTCACATGATCCTTCAGATCCTTCATTCAGGTGTTTAATTAGGGTTGGAGCTAAACTCTGCAGGACACCGGCCCACCAGGACTGAACTTGGTGACTAGAGTCTAAGAGTTTATTTAAGTGAAATAATATAAATATTTTGTAAGTTGCTCTGCAGTTTATCTCACAAATTATTTTTTTAGGTCCACTACAGGATCTTGTGGGGGTAACCACGAACAGAACATTAATTATTGAGTGCATACATAAAGATACATTTTCAAAACTGGATTATTATGAATTTGGTGATACCAATATGGTGATCAGTAGAGGGCCATTTGACCACAATATGAGTTTTATGAGATATGAGAATGTTATTTCATGGTAACGATATATATCTTTAAACTATGTAATTATAAAATGTAGTATTAACACCTTTTTGATAATAGAAATTCTTGTCTACAGTGTAAATATCACATAAAACTAATACTAGCCAAAAAAAGAAACTAAACAGTCAGTGATTAAATAAGAATAAGAAAGTAATTCCAAGCAGTAAGACAAAGAAAACTTACATTAAAACAAATAAATGCTACATACATTGTATAAAATGTACACTATATTAACATGTTACTGTGTGAATTAAATATTTATTTCTAATTATTAAAATTAAAATAGGGATTTATTGAATGGTGTTGGGAGATTGTCCCTGTTTTGTTGTTTAATTAGCATAAATGACAATTTTAGACTGCTGTCACTTTAAGAACTCCCTGAATACAATATACTGTTCCCAGCTGTTTGATTTCACTTAAGATCGAATTATTATTATTTTACGAGGATACTTGCAAAGACGGGCATTTTAAATTTACGGACGCACTAAACGCACTGCAAACTTCAGAAAACACAGAAAACACTGTGTTTGACAACACAGGCGCTGAAAACACAGAAATGTGCTGCAAATAGCACGGACCACAACAGAAAGGTTTCAGGGGGACCTCAAAAAGTAACAAACCCATCTGAGAGTAACTCAACATAGCATTAAAATAATGTTTCACAGTTAAGTGTGTAATTCGTCAGATTAGTCTAATAATATCCAAAAGACTGTATGATCAGGTTGTTAAAATAAACACAAAAAAACTCAGCGACAACATCTCTGCTCTGACCAAAGGCCACGGAACAATTAATCAGGTCCCAGATCGTCACTTTTTGAGGTCCCCCTGAAACATTTCTGTTGTGGTCTGTGCTATTTGCAGCGCCTCTCTGTGTTTGGTTGCATTGTGTGAATTTGCAGTTTGCATGTGTCTTTTTCTGTTTGCATGTGTTTTCTGAAGTTTGCAGCGCGTTGAGCTCTCTCGACCAACATATAAATCAGCAAAAATAACTTTAGTTTAATAGTTTCTTCACATGCACATGCCTCTATGACAGCACTCAACTACTTTTTTTAGAAAACGCGTTCATATAGGAAAATAAGTTCTTTCGCTGATGATTATTCAATGGCTTGAAATAGTTTGTTTTTAAACCACAATGCTTAAAACGTATCGCCTCGTATCGCCTACTAGTGATCAAGCAACCATATCTTGACCAGTTTTAGAACACACGACATCTCTTCAGTTCCCCAAGAATAAAATGAGTAATATGAAACTTAGGAAGCTAAAATGTACACTCATTTCAAACATGTATGTCACTAATTTGTGTGTGTATTTCAGGCATGCTACTGAGATCATCTATTCATCATCTCTTCCTCATCTTAGCCCTGTCAGTCATTTTGTCTCCCATCAACCCTGTTCAGAATATGGTCGAGGGGGTGGAGTCTGTCATCGGGAGGCGTGGCTTTTCAGTGATCTGGAATGTACCTACATCTCGGTGTCAGCAACGATATGGAGTCTCCCTGCCGCTGCGCCAGTTCAATATCATTCATAACTCACAGCAGAGATTTCAGGGTCAAAATATGAGCATATTTTATCAGCGCCGCCTGGGCCTTTACCCCTATATCAACCGTAAGGGCTCAAAGGTCAACGGTGGCTTGCCTCAGCAAGGATACCTGACGGCTCACCTCTCATTGGCTGAGGCTCAGATCAGTAAAGTGTTGAGGCACAAGTTCAGGGGATTAGCTGTGCTAGATTGGGAAGCATGGCAGCCCATGTGGATGTGGAACTTTGGGCCAAGAGTATTATATAGGAAGTTTTCTAAACAGCTGGTGAGGTGGAACCATCCAGATATATCAGAGGAGGAAGTGAAATCTGAGGCGAAGGCGGAGTTTGAATCAGGAGCAAGATTGTTTATGGAAGAGACTCTGCGCCTCTGTGTTCACCTCTGCCCAGAGGGATTATGGGGGTTTTATGGGTTTCCCAGTTGCTATAACAATCATGGCCAAGGACAGAGCGGATACACGGGGCAGTGCCACAATGGAACCGAGACGCTGAATGACAGACTGGCGTTTCTATGGCAACAGTCTACTGCCTTGTATCCCAGCATTTATTTGTGGCATAAGCTGGCTGGACACGCACACGCTCAACTCATGGTGAGACACCGTGTACTTGAGGCCCTCCGAGTGGCATCCCAGCATTCACCTGACACTCAAGCACTTCCTGTTTTTCCCTATGCCAGAGTGGCATTCACACACACATTGGTGTTTCTGAATCAGGTACCTCTTGACAGTTTCCACATTGTGTTTTTTACATCGTGTTTGTTCTGAGCTCCAGGCTTATCGTGCAATAGTGTGCTCTTCACCTCCACCCAGAATAGATCTTAAAAGAGGAGGGGTTTACATTCTGAGCTTGTGCCCAGTATTGCGACCTTATCTTCATCTTCAAGCAGATGGTTTTCCTTTAGTTCAGAATCATGCTAAATGCAAGTATGCCAATAATTGGCCAATGCATTGCTGCACTACTAAATAAATATGTTTTTTTTTCATTGTAGTGATAACTAACCTCTTCAATCAAGGGGGAGATAACAGTCAATTAAAGTTAATCTTTAAAAAATAATTTATTCAAAATGTTTTTTTTTACTTTAAAGTATAATATGTTAATACATAAACCAATTTATAGCATCATTTAAAATAATTTGAGAAGGAAATAGTGTAATTTTATGTAGTTTTATAGTTTATATTTATATATTTAAATTGGCTTTTTATTTGATTTTTAGTTTAATATTTAGTTATTTTATAATGCATTTTTGTCATATTTTTATTGTTAAAAAAACTAATAAATTACATTACATTTTCATAAATTACTAATGAACTATTAAATTACATTTTAGTTGGCAAGGCAACATTTCTGATCTCTAGGTTTTCATCTGATATTCATATTGTTTTATTTCCTTTTCATTTTATTTAACACATCTTTTATACTTTAAAATTATACTTTTTAGTGGTTGCAAAAAAATTATTTTAGTTAGGCCTACATTAAAAAAAATACAACCACTTGCCCTAAAAAAAGTAAAAAAGGAAATTAAATTAATAATTTTTTTCAGTGTAGTTTTAGTTTTATTTCTGTAATTTTAAAAAGCAAAAACTTATTTCACTTAGTTACAAACTCAACATGTATAATTGTCTTTTAGTTTTTCATCTAATGTTTATATTTGATGTAAACAAAAATCTTAAAAAATCAATTAACAGAAATGTTTTCATTTAATCTGACAATGACAACAGTGTGCTCTGACTTTCAGAAACATTCAGATACTTTAACTGATTATATTTCAAGCGAATAGTGTCTTAATTTAAGCGTTTAAAACTACATTCTTCTGTGAAACTTAAGTGTATCTTTTCAGACGGATTTGGAGAACACACTAGGTGAGAGTGCTGCTTTAGGGGCCGCTGGAGTCGTGTTATGGGGCGAGCTGAGTTTTGCAAAGTCTAAGGTCAGTATGCCACCTAACTGTATGTGTGAGGATGTATATAGTCTTGATTTATCTTTGTGTGATAATCTAAGGCTCTTGATAACTCTACACACACATATCTTGTTACTCCTTGCTGCAGCTATAATATACATTTCTCTTTCATCAGCGGCAGTGCGCTCTCCTGCGGGATTACATTAGTTCAGAATTAGGAGAGTATGTCGCCGCCCTGCAGGCCGGTGTGATGAACTGCAGCAAGAGAATGTGTAACCACCACGGACGCTGCGCTCGACGGGACTCCCACTCAGGTTACATGATCCCTCTACACGGTAGCCATGAAGATCTTAATGACATGAGGTCAAAGTTCAAGTGTGTCTGTTATGAAGGATGGAGAGGAGAACACTGCCAACAAACAATTTCCTAAGAACAATTGTGCTTTTCTGATTTACATTCATTTTCACATTGGCGGTTTTTAGAGCAACTTTGATTAAAAAGTTGTAAGCTATTAAACCAACCAGCCACATTTTGATTTGAAACAAATAATCATTTGAAAAGTGGAAGTGGATGAGCACTAAAGAATCTTTTATGATGATTGGCTTTTGATTTTCTGAACAGTGGAGATTTATTTGTAAAATCATGAGTAATGTCAGTTTCCTGAATAGGATTTTTACTTCCAGAACCAGACTCTTACGATATAACACCACAGTGAAAAAGCTAGTTGTATTTTTGATTAAATATATAGTTTTTTTAACCTTGTAAAAATTGGCATATGTAAATCTTTCACAATAAAACCAGGAGCCCACAAAAAAATTTTATTCATATTTATTTTATTGTTATTTTCAAAGCTTTTTTTTTCATTAAATATATGAATATTTACAATCATTCAGCAGTCAAAAAGCTCACCATAGTGAATGTTCTTGCTCATTGACAATTTTCGTTTTTTCGAGTGATAACAATGAATTTAAAATATAATAACATGTATGATTATTCACATTCTTTCCATATTTCTTAGTGTTGTTTTGCATCATCATTTGCTGTAGTGAAACTAATATAGCAAGCTGCAAGTGTACAGAAACCATGTTGGTGAAAAGTGCATCAAGTAATACATTATTTTACAGTTACACTGCACAAAAATCAGGAAGCTAAGTGAATGTTTTTGAGCAAGACATTGGATTCCACTGGAGCAATAGAAGCCTTTAAAACAGAGAATCACATATGTTGCTGTGAAGTAATCGGTGCTCTTCTCTCAGTGTTGTCACAGTGCAGTAATGTTTCTCCTGTGTTCGAATATTTCTGTTATGGTCGCTGCTCTGTTGTTGTGTTCTTTTGCAGTGCTTGCAAAAGTTGGGAGATTTCTTCAGCTGTTTCCTTTCTCTGTTTCACCATCTCCAAAAGTGTGTGGAGAGCACTGCTCTGCTGAACTGGAGAGTTAATAACAGAAAACACGTTACTTGATAAAACAACAATTCAACAGGCCATCTATACTAATGTTTTGCAATCAATATGTTAATAAAGCTCAGTCGACAGCATCAGTGTAATAACGACGATTCCAATAGCAAACGTATTAAAAACAAGATTATGCCACAAAAGCTGTCACTGGACCTTGACTTGTATTGAAGCCAAAACATTTGTTTCAGTTGAGCCTTAAAACGTTAATTTTGTAACTTCAGATTTAACAAACAGATTGTCTCACCTAAAAAACTGAAGATAAGAATGAGAGTAAGGAGGAACACAATAATGGCCGCACATGCTAAAAAATAGTGCCGCCTAGTGGAAGTGCACATGTCATTCAGTCTGCTCCCACAGGGCCTTCTCACTGGTTGACCTGTTTGATAGACAACTTCTGAAGACTGCATCTGAAGATTCCCATTGGAGGTAGGAGGTGGTGGACGGGGTGGCTGAACACCTGCCAGTGAGAAGTGGGTTTGAGTGCTATAGAAATCAATCAATGAGGAATTTAATCACACAGTCTGATGATGAAATACCTTTGCTGTGCTGTTCAGAGTGTGTGCGGTGCAGGTCATTGATGGAGTCGACGGAATGGAGCTCAATCTCTGTCAGGTCACGCTCGCTGACACGAACAAACGCTGGAGGAGGAGAAGGAGTGGACTTCATGATCACTCCCACCACTGACAAACAGACAGAATGAGTTAAATATGCAAAAAATATCCACAAATCAGTATTTACACAAGTTGTTTTAAACTCTTATAAATCTCTGTCTTCCATGAAATGATTTGCACTGGTCTCACTTTTCCATGATCCTGCAGTTTTTTAAGCCTCAGAAAAAGGATAAAATCACCATAAAAATTGTCCATAAACATGTGTGAAACAGACTGGTATTTAAATCATCCAGTATCTAATTCCATGGGACTGAGCGAGGAAAACAGTCTTCGTTTTCACATTTTGTGTTTCCATTAAGAAAGTGGTTTTTAGATTAAATGAGTGTAAATGAATAATGCCAGTAAATACATTTAGATATGCGAATAACTATTTCCAGCCACATCCCTTAACGGTTGGATGCTAAATTAATGACAAAATGTACTGATGTAAATTGTGCTGCATTTGTATAAGTGTAAGGCTATAATTATCTCGAACATTTTGCCAACTTTGGTGCATGACTACAAACCTGCTGAAGTTTGCAAACAGCAGTAATGTTAAATACCCCAGGTTTGATATTTGATAGTATGTTTAATACTTTTCCCCATCAAAAACTCCTTACATATCTTAGATGAAGACAGTAAACGGTGCATTTCATGTATCAAACATCTCCTTCTATTTAAAAAAACAGACAAACAGAAACCCCGTAATTAGTCTGAAATATATATTTGACTGAATAGACTGATGTAAAATCAGAAGCAGGCATCTCGTGTCCACTGTTTGATGTCTCTACAAATACTAACTTAACTGAAAACGATTTCTTAGTGCCTAACTGTTGCTGCCTTACTTACCCTCAGATTGTGCTTCATTAAACGCCGGTAGACGTCTGTGTGTCGTTGTGTTGTTGACAAACACTGGAGAAAAAGCAGTTAAACCGCTGTGATATTAATGCTCTTCTCTTACGGTCTGAAGCGACCCGTGTCCGTCTCGTCCGCCTGGCACCTCTACCCCTAAACACAGCTCAAAATCCCCACACCCAAAATAGCTGCTGCCTCATGGACGA
Source organism: Enteromius unitaeniatus (assembly GCA_032359435.1). Taxonomy (NCBI): domain Eukaryota; kingdom Metazoa; phylum Chordata; class Actinopteri; order Cypriniformes; family Cyprinidae; genus Enteromius; species Enteromius unitaeniatus. The sequence goes on from JAUMHI010000046.1 coordinate 7,866,566, forward strand.
GAGGAACGCTTATTTATAGATTTGGGGCCAAACAATCATTCAGTTACTTGCAGATTTTGTGTATATTGTGATACAGGCGTTAAAACTTTGATATCAGAAAAAATCACTTAGTATCCAGAAGGAATTGATACTTATATGCATTATTTCTTAACTCGTCTTTGGATAACGTAAAAATGACGCGATGAATTGTTTACTTTTTCTTACAAAGTACGCGAAATCGTTTTGTAAGCCGCTAGCTAGCGTAGGGGGCTGAGAACAGGTTCTTTTTCAGATTGTGTGAGATCGATTCCTGAATGAATGACTCTTGTGAGTCGGTTCCTTTTTGTGATTCAAAACTGCAGACAGCGCGACCCAGTGAACCGGTTCTCGAGCGAATGAACGGGAAAATTAGGCTCTTGCGACGAATCACAAAGAAAAATTAACAAAGAGCATGTTCATGAAAATTAAATTAGTATATATAAATAATTACAAATGAATCATATTACAAATTCAAATTACAACAAAGATTCACATTATGAGTTGTGTTGTTGTGATATGAACGAGTTTAAAATATTGCTTTTTTTAGATTGGTAGAGGGATATAACGTAGGGGCTAAGTATTGATAATAATGTCTCATTTAAACACACATTTTGTTTTTATTTGCTCGTTTCTGTTTAAATATAATATTATTTGTAAACAAACTCAGGCCGTGAATGATAAAGTTGGGTTTTTATACTTTTTATTAATTAAGCTGCATTAAAAATATTATAAAAAATATATATAGCTGCAAAAAAAAGAAGTTCATGTAACTGGATAAACTGATCAAATTTATAAATTAAAAAAAAAGAATCCCAAATAGTTCCTCGAAAGTAAAGGAATTGTTATTTTCATATCAAAACGCATCCCTAATTTTGTTCTGTGTGTCTAAAAGTAAAAAGTATGCGCCTTCTTTTATCGAAAGGGTGATTTTGAAGCGGCTGTGGGGAGTTGCTCCACAGCACGTGTACGTTACGAGTTTTAACTACCTTTCCCAGAATTCCCTGAATTCATGCGCCTTGTTTTGCAAGGGAAAGCAGAATTACGAGAGTGAGAGTCGAGTCCAATCGAGCTGTCAGTGCCTGCCTTGGCTTTTGAATAACTGGTGTAAAACTGAACGAAAGGCAAAATGCTTGCTCGAGCTTTCGCGAACGCGGTCTGTAGCCGGCTTACAATGGAAAGCACGCGCACTGTCGGTCTGGGGGCAACGGGGCGGCAAGATAGGCAAGCTTCCACAGAGGTATGCAGGGAACTGGGATCATTAAAAACATAGTATGCAAACGTTAAATAACTTTAAATATATCGGAGTCTTTACAAAACTGTGACAAAATGCTAAAGATGAAGGCAAAGTTTGTTTTTTTACTTGGTGCATGTAGTGTCGTGACTGCTGAGATGGGTTTAAGTGCAGTGCTGTGCTGTGGGTCAGGTCAGGGTGTCGTTCATGCAGGAGAAACACGGGCATCTGCTGCGCTAATTAAGAGCACGAGAGCGTCCATCCGTACAGTCCTCGCGGCTCTGACTGTGTGTGAATCACTCAAACACACGAGCTGCTGTCCGATTCGTGTTGTTCCTACGCGGTGGTAACTCCTAAACATTATCTGTAAAGGTTCACCTAGCAAAACTTAATTATTCGCAGCACCCTGTAACGTCATCAAGGCACTAGGTAGTCACTAGGCGCAGAATTGAATAATTTCACTTTAATTTTCACTTTAATTTCTTAAACACACCAGCCCTGAGTGTGTGAAACCTGATGTAATAAAGATAGAGCCTCACACATTATCTCAATCAGACAACTTGGTTGACTTTGGACTGGTTTCGTAAATCCTAAATAGCTAATGTGGCCTAATGTGAGGTAAAGGGGGGCGGACTCATAGGTAGGAGCCGGTCAAAGGTCACAGCACCTTAAGCTGATTTAATAAATCACACAGGATCCTATTTATTGCAGAATCGAATCATTCAACCCTCGATTATTCTGAACAACATATAAGAGACTAGTAAATGTAAGCTTTTTAAAAATGTGTACTATGTTACTATAATTGATATTATTAGCAACTATATTATTGACTGTATTGTATAAATATGAACTTTATCCATCAGGCTTAATTTGAATTCATTTTTCTCTGTATCAGGTGGCGCTCAAGAAGACCCCACTGTATGACTTCCACAGGGCTCAGGGCGGTAAGATGGTGGAGTTTGCAGGATGGAGTATGCCTGTGCAGTACAAAGACAGTCACATTAACTCACACATGCACACACGCCAACACTGCTCCATTTTCGATGTCAGTCACATGCTACAGGTCAGTGTATATATGACACTGGTTTGTTTTGACCCAATACATGTTGTACAAATTAAGTCCATATGCTTTAAATGCCACATTTGATATACAGCATTGGCTGTTTGTATTTTGAGTTAAGTGTGTCTAATGAATGTTTGCTGTTTTGTCCTCGTAGACTAAAGTCTATGGTAAAGACAGAGTGAAGTTCATAGAGTCTCTGATTGTTGGAGACGTCGCTGAACTGAAAGACAACCAGGTAAGACACACCTACACACAGAGAGTTCTACTTTATTAAAGAAACAAAACAAAACATGCTTCAGTCATCAAAAACATTATTTCTTTTTATAGGGCACTCTCTCCCTCTTCACAAACACTAAAGGAGGAATCATGGATGATCTGATTGTGACGAAGACAGATCAGGGTTACCTGTATGTTGTCTCCAATGCTGGCTGTGCAGACAAAGACTCTGCTCATATGCAGGTCAGTAACAGTTAATGAACATTAAACATATTCATTTACTTGATTCTGATTGATCAGACATTCATATATTTTTGTATGACTAAAACTATTAATTATTTTATTCATATTAATATCTATGCCAAAAATCTGTAACATTTCTCGCTTCCAGTTTTTGTTCAATAATACTATTGTGTGAAAATCTGATTATTTGTTTAATGCAGCCAGTCTGTTAATAATTAGAATTTGTATATATTTATTAGCTTACACATGTGTTTGTTCAAATGTATGTGTGTTTGTTTGAAGGCCAGACTACAGGAGTTTAAAGCAGCAGGTCATGATGTAGAATTGGAGTTCATGGAAGAAAGTCTCATTGCTCTGCAGGGTAATGTGGTAAACTTGCATGGTTATACTGCCCACATTTCTGATTTATGTTTTTAGAATGCATTGGGAGGGTATTGTATTATGTATTATGCATTATTAATGCATAATACATTCATGTTATTTGAATGTATTATGTACATTTTTGGGGTTTTCGTTTCAGCAATGATTACATGTTTTTTAATGCGTATGCAGGCCCATCAATGGCCCAGGTTCTGCAGAAAGGTGTGGGCGATGACCTCAGGAAGCTGACCTTTATGACCAGTGTTTTGACCCCAGTGTTTGGCATCCAGGGCTGCAGGGTCACACGTTGCGGATATACAGGGGAGGATGGAGTTGAGGTGTGAAATTTATTTACTATTATACAAAAGTTAGAATTTTTTATATTAATACTTTTACATTGCATTACATTTATATGTAGACATTTTGCAGATGCCTTTATCTAAAGCGACTTATAAGACAAATAAGAACAATGATCAAAATCAACAAAAGAGCAATGATACATAAATGCTATAACAAGTCTCAGTTAGCTTAATGTAGTACACATAGCAAAGAATTTTTAAATGTGTGTGTGTGTGTATATATATATATATATATACACTACCGTTCAAAAATTTGGGGTCAGTAAGATATTTAATGTTTTTTTAAATATGTTTCTTCTGCTCATCAAGGCTGCATTTATTAGATTAAAAATCCAGAAAAAAACTGTGATACTGTGAAATATTATTTAAATTTAAAATAACTGTTTTCTGTGTGAATATATATTTTAAAATGTAATTTATTCCTGTGATACAAAGCATCATTACTCCAGTCTTCAGTGTCACTTTCAGACACAGTATATATTCACACAGAAAACTGTTATTTTAAATTTAAATAATATTTCACAATATAACGTTTTTTTCTGGATTTTTAATCTAATAAATGCAGCCTTGATGAGCAAAAGAAACCTCTTTAAAAACCATTGATATAAAATAGATATAATATAAATATAAAATAGAATAGAAAAATAATAAAAAAGCGAGTCTTAGTTTTTTATATATATATATATATATATATATATATATACAAGCAGTTTGTAAATGAAAATAATACAAGTATAAAATAGAGATTTCCAGAGTTAGAGGATCAAATAAAGATGGAAGAAATTTGTTTTTAGCTTTTATTTAACAAGGAAGCATTCGATTGGTCAAAAGTGTCAGTAAAAACATAATGTAACAAAATATTACTATTTCAAATGAATGGTGCTTTGTTTAAAGTGTCTATTCATCAAAGAAAACAGTATATCATACAAAAATATGACACAGCTCAACTGTTTTAACAGTGATAATAAAAGGTTTCATATCAATATATATGTAAGATTTCTGAAGAATAATGTGACCCTGGGGTCCGTTCTTCGTACGTCGCTAACTAAGTTAGCTGGATTTGATTGTTGACGATTTTGCATGATCTTGGATCGTTCGGTTCTTCGACGCATCCGGAACTTGCTGTTATAGCAACAGGTCCGTGAGCTTGAACCTACTCAGGAGCAGGTTTATTTCATGTAAACAGGATTTATGCTGTGCTCCTAGTGGGTTATGATTGGTTGAAAGCGTAGAAAATAATTACCATGTTTCACACACGATATATATATATATATATATTAAAAAATATAATATAATTTTATTTATATTTTTATATTTTATATATATCAAAAATATAAAAATATAAAATAGAATGTCAAGGAAAAAATGTAACATGGGCAGTACTAACGCATTTAATTTGTTAGCTACTGTTTGCAGCCCTCTCTCCTGGCTTTTGAAGCATTTACCGTGTTTCCCGGAGTCTTTATTAAAGTTTGAAATTTACGACTGCGTTTTAGTGTCACCAAAAAGAAAAAAAAAGAATCCAATACTACGAGATTAAGGTAAAAATATTTCGAGAATAACATCTTTTAAAAAAAAATAAAGAGCATTTGGAGATATCCTCTGCTTTTAAAATCTGGCAGTTTTATAGCGAAATACAAACAATATGGATATTATAACATGACACATATATTATAGCCAGACATATAGCTGAAATCACATTAGTTTAAGCTTCAATGTAAATCACTAATTCTCCCGATTACAGTGAGACCTAATTATAAATGATATTGTAGTCTATATATAGCCTGTTTTCCCAGGCCTTCTAATGTTTCTTCACTTTTATATCTTGCTATACACTATAAACAAAGAGGAAAAACACATTCATTTGAAAACTAAGCTGTTTTTTATCAAAAGCAACAAAGCAGAACATTATTGTGATTGCTGGGTGTCTGACAGGCTACAATAGGCATATATAATACAGCGATCTGATCATTAAAGAGCTTGAACAACTCATTACTGTAAGACAAAATATAAAACTGAAGCTGAGACTTTCTTTAAAAAGTACTAAAGGGACTAATCTTATTGCTATTGGGTGGTGCACTATAACGAATCAAATGGAAGACATTAAATATTATTTCCAAGCATATGACCCCACGAATATTACACTCAATATCATTTCTGCTAATAATCCCACATAAATATCTTTGGTGTATTAAAAAGGAGTTAAATAAGAGAGCTAGCGCCCCCCAAATGAATGTGGACTGAGTGTGTGATCTGATGTTAAAAGTTGTTCCTGTTCAGTGTTTTAATAAATATCATATTCTTGATATTAAGCAGTTTCCATGAGTTTTTAGATCTCATCCCAGCAACATGAAGCAGCCGCTCGGACGCAACAATATTGAAATATGCCTAAATTAATTTCCTCTAAATTCAATCTAGTTTTTTTTGGTTTTTGGTGGCACTAAACGCCGTCGTAGTAGGCTAATTCTTCACAACCCTCTAATAAAAGCTCTTGCTCCACTTGAGAAAAAAAATTGAGCTCGCTCTTTTGCCATTTCTTCAATAAATCGAAAGGGTTGTGATCAGTGTTTCTATTATCGATACATGTCGCCTTTTAAACCAATGCACGGACGCACAATAATCCTAGACAACTGAATCCAGCTATACTAATCATCAACAGGTGCGTTCAGAGAACCGGATTACTGAGCTCATAGTTAGCGCGATGATCTGATCTTAGATGTCTCAATTCATCTCGGATGTATCAAGCGACGTACGAAGAACGGACCCCTGAACAATTGAATCTAATAGCTAATTAATTAATAGCTAATTATTTAGTTATTTAGTTATACAGCTTTGCAATCACAGGAATAATTAGAAAACAGTTATTTTAAGTTGCAATAATAGTTCACAATATTACTGTTTTTACAGAATTTTGATAAAATAAATCAAGTCTTTGTGATTTATAAGAGACTAGTTTTAAAAGTTTTCTTTTTGGGAGGTTGTTGTGTGTGTTTTGGCATGTCTGTAACATTTATGCTGTTGTATATACATATGATTTATTCAGATCTCAGTACCAAGTGGAGATGCTGTCTCCTTGACTGAAAAGTTGTTAGATGATAGTGAGGTGAAACTCGCTGGTCTCGGTGCCAGAGACAGTCTGAGGCTGGAGGCGGGACTTTGTCTTTATGGCAATGACATTGATGAGACCACCACACCTGTGGAAGCAAGTCTTGTTTGGACTATAGGTACGTCAAAACTTTTATTATCACTTCCTATGCATATATAGTGAAAGCTAATTTATTTGAGTGTTTTTTTTTAAGGTAAGCGTCGTCGACAGGAACGTGATTTTCCTGGTGCTGACATCATTGTTCCACAAATAAAGGCAAAGACTCAGAGAAAGAGAGTGGGTCTGATCTCTACTGGGCCACCTGTTAGACAGCACACACCAATCCTGTCATCTGACGGCAGGGTAATAGGTAACAAACGCATTTGTGTCTAATAGAATAGCTCAAGATATAGTTGTTTATTCACCCTCATGTCATTCCAAACTCTGTCTGGCCTACTTTATTTAAGGTGAGGTCACCAGTGGATGCCCCTCCCCCTGCCTCAAACAGAATGTTGCCATGGGATACGTGGAAGCTGGCTTCAGTAAAGTGGGCACATCCATCCAGGTGGAAGTGAGGAAGAAAGCAGTGCCAGCAGTGGTCAGCAAGATGCCATTCGTGCCCACCAAGTACTATATGGGCCAGTAGACCTACTGGTCATAAAATGTCGGTGTTAATGAAATGGTCTGTCATAGATCAGTCTGGTAGTATTTAGCAGTGGAGGTCACTGCCCTGGATTCATGCTGGAATGGAGACCAACATTAAAGATTATGAGACATGTCAACATTGAGCATTCCATAATGCAAACACAGATGCAAACTTTAAACACAAACATAATGTACTTCAATTTAAATTACATTCCAGGACACGTAAAATTGCTCAATATGTTGACCACTTCCCTTGAAATTCAAATCAAATGGAATTTCACGATATGGGAAAGGACCACTTGCTGTTTTTCTGTGTCTGTGTGTTCAAGTAACATAGAGCACTTAAAATGTTAGTTTGAGTGTGGGAAGGTAACATATGTTTTAAAAAAAACTACTGACTAGGATTCCTTCACGTGTGCCACATATCTGGTTCATTTAATGCCAGTATACTGTTTTAGTGTCATAATGTATGATGTGCAATGATAAATAATTAACAAAGCTAATCTAAATGAGATAACCTGTATTAGAAAAGTGCCTAATTCCCCAGGAGTGTGTTGTCATGCTAGTATTGTTAATATCTTTAACTTTAGACCACATCACTGTGAAGTTTTTCTCTGAAAGAACATTTTCATTTATAGTTCTTTTGGGGATGTGATTAAATAATTACATGTATTATAATTTTATAAACTTGTACTTCATTGGCATATCCCCCCCAGAGTATATACACTTTTACATGAGCATTTAATTTGGTATGGTTTGTGTTTGTACTGTGGGCTGTGATTTTAAATAAAGTCTTAACATCGTAAGTATAACATTTAGAAATTTTGACTCTTTCAGAGTGAATTTGGCTATTATTAAGCGTTACGGTTTGTGTGTAACGTTTTATGGTGAGTAGTAATTGTTTGTTAGTTAATAAATAGTAAAGTAAGTATTGTTATAGTGAATAATTAACTTAAAGAGTGAATGAGTTTTATGACCTGTGTTGATAAACCTTACGACCACGTGTATCCCCGTCTTAATCAATGAGAAATACTAGCAACATAAAACCATACGTGATAATCGCGTGATAATGACAGTTATGTTTAGCGTCCTTACTGTTTTCATACAGAAAAGTTCATAAAGCTGTAACTTTTTTTGCAGACTGCGCAATCCAAACATATCTGATTTGCTGATCATTGTGGGAATTGTAGTTCTCAATTTTACGTCTCTCGTAGAGGCTCTCGGTCGGAATCATACAGCGAACTACATTACCCATAGCTCTCTGGTGCCGTGTGAGCCGTAGAGGAGGAGCGTGCCGGGTGTGCAAGCAGTTACCGATGGGAAGATGGTGGAGTCTGGAGCAGCAACGTGCACGATACTGCGTCCCAAACATTTCCAAAAACAATTACCATCACAACCTGGCATTAGATATCGGTTACCCGGGGACAACCATAGATAATAAATGCTAAAACTAAGACTGAATTTGAAGTATTTTGATTTGGGTGCGAGGCGCACCTTACATTGGTAACGTTAGTGCCTAAAGCGTGGGGCCAAACTGCACAGACCACAGTATTTCGATACTCTGGGAAGGACTTCTTTGCTGGGATTGCTGATAAACTGTTCATCGTCTACAGCTTCTTGTTCTGTATAATCTGTCTTTTGGGCTTCGGTATTTTGGAGCGGCTGTCAAAATGCCACGAAGCAAAAAGGGGAAACGCGGTGGGAACAGTTCGAGTAAGGGTGAGTTTAACACCTCCTGCTGTCACAGACTATATAAACATGGTCATACGAGAAAATATAGCGAAGCAGTAGTTTTCTCTTTTTCTTCCAGCAACATCATTTTAGAACAGGATTGCATAACTTAATTGCGAATAATAGATTTCATAGAATTGTATTATTGTTTTTAAACCACTGATAAAGTATTTTTTTACTGTACGCATTAAGCTCATCATATTATGGCATATCTATGCTTAAACAATAAATAAAGTAACAAGAATACATGCCATGCTTGTTTGGGTGACAATTTTGACCAGCTGGAAACTGTACTTTTTTTCCTTTGTCTGTTTGTTTGTTTGTTTGTTTGTTTGTTTCAAGCAAAAAGATGGAAGTGATTTGGTATTGCTGATGTGGCTGCATTTCAGCACCATTACAGTCTGCCTAATTTCAATCGCCTGTCGTCTTAAAAACTTAAATGCATAATAAGCAAAATATTTAAAAATGATTTTATTTTAGAAACTGTGTTTGCCCTTTACATTAGCAGTAATGATAGAAGCACAGGGATTGACTGACAGGGTTATTCAGTCTACAGCATGACAGGTGAAGCTCATGCCTGCTCATGTATATTTAGCCCAAGTGTCATGGAGTCGCGAAAAACCGGCCCTTGCCTGTGTAACGTTAGTGCCGAATTCTGACCCCCCCAGATTATTATCCCACTAGTATTGGTAGGATTAGGCAGTCAGGTAGCGGTTTAAATGAGGCGAGTATTCATTTGTCAGGGAGTCGAAAATAGGCACAACACCTGACTACTCACTGTAAGACTAGATAAGTTATTTATTAAACTTTAAGCTATTTGTCTGAATAGGAAAATGGGTTTTTGAGAAGCTCAGTTTCAGCACGCATTCCTTGTGCATGTGTACCACCAGTCAAACCAGATCCAGGGGTCGATGGTACTCTTGTGGCGTCACCCGGTAAATGCAAACATGGCTAAAACGGGTCTCTCTTCTGACAAAATTGACTGCGGCTAATGCTGAAGAGTTATTTGTCTGCATGAGTGTTAAATCTCATGCGTGAACGTCACCCTGAAATCAAAACAAAGAGAAAGAAAACAATTGCCATTCTGACTAGTCGAAAATGCACTGGTCCTGATTAAGAGCAGACCATTGTGACCAGGGCTGCGTTTCCCAAAAGCACCGTTAACTAACTATGATAATTAGTTCCATTGAACTCTATTGGTAACGACTGAACTTGCGACCATGGTTGCTTTTGGGAAACGCACCCCAGAGTAGGAGATTAAAATCCACATTTTTTTCAACTTCAGAGTGCATGAGTAGCTTTTCGTGTCACCTGGCCTTGTACTACAGTTAAATGATTGAAATGTCAGACTGATCTGAAACAAGACCTGATTTAATCTGTCTCTTCCTCCCATTGACTGTGAGCAGGCTCACTTCGACAGGAAGTGCTTCAGCTGCAGTTGTCAAAGACTGCCCTGTCACGTACAGGTAGCGTGATCTAGTATGACCTCATGCCTCCCACCACATTAATGTTTAATGAACTGCATGTGAACATCCATTCATGTGTATTTGTTTACATCTTCTCTCATTTGTCTAATGCCTTTAATGACTCGAGAACCAAAATTCCCCAGAAGCATCTATCACTTCTGCTTTCTTGTGAAAGCAGACTCCTAGACCAGTGTTTCCTAAAAATTTTTTGGTCAAAAGTACATCCACAGCCCCCTTAGTAAAGGTCAGTTACCTCTTTATTGGTACCAAACAAGAAATATGTTATTTTTATGCCTCTAAATCTTTTGAGGCTGTTAATGTCTCAGTAAGTATCTTTTTCACTAATGCAGCTAATTAATTGTTCTTTGAGCAGTTATATAGATAAACTGGAATGTTTAACAAAAGTAGTCATTTGACCTATCCGTGGTGGAATTTAAATGCTAAAGTCCCCCCTGCTGCTTGAGAATCACACGTGTCCAGTCTTTTGTGGGCTCAGCTTTACTGAGTGATAAGGCTTCTGGAAATTACTGAAACTCAAATCTAAATATTTGGACTAACTGTTTCTATCCACATTTTGCAAAGTCTGACACTACTGTGGATTGTCTCATATTTGTTTTTTATCAATTCCTGACTATTCCAGACCCTTCCTCCACATGGTATTCATCCTTTGCTGAATGCCCTGCTGCTTCCCATCTCATTCCTGCTGATAATGTTTTGTTATGCTGATGCATGTATTGGTACTGCCATTTAAAAAAACTATTGTGATGGCACATTCAAATTAATGAGATACTGATGAACTCTTAGTTTGAGCCCTTTTAGTTCTGTAATGGTCTTCTGACGAATCTTTCCACTTTTTTTTCTTACATGGATAGTAATAAGAAATGTTCTTTAGCACTAAATCAGTATATTAGAATGATTTCTTAAAGATCATGCGAGACAGAAGACTGAAACAATGACTGCTAAAATTTTAGGTGGCTTTGCCATCACAGGAATAAATACAAAATATTTTACAGCAGAAAACTAATATTTGAAGTTGTAATTATATTTTACAGTATTTCGTTTTACATTATATTTATGATAAAATGTAGTCAATAAATGGTAACTTGGACCTGTACCCAGAAGTTTGCGGGTTTGGGTTCGGGTCCCAGGTCCGACAGGGATTGTAGGTAGGGGAAGTCAATAACAAGCACTCTCCACCTTCAATACCACGACTGAGGTGAGACCCTTGAGTAAAGCAACCTTCCATCAACTGCTCCCCTGGCGCCGCAGCATTGGCTGCCCACTGCTCTGTGTGTGTGTGTGTGTGTTTGTTCACTTTTCACTGCTGCTGAGTTAAATGCATGTATGGGAAACCATCCCTGTCACGTCCTTTCCTTTCTTTAAAAGAGTAGTCTGACTCACTAATCAAGTTAAATCATGATTGAATCACACAAACATATCATTTTAGATTCTAGTAAGGCTGTTTAAAATACAAATAAATATAGCATGATAGATTCAAAAGCTTTTATTGAATCTTTTCAAATGTATGAGCTGCATGACCTCTCTTTCACAGATTAACCTGACTATTGAAAAGATTCAGTAGTATCATGATTGAGTGGATCAGTGTAGAGAGGATAAAGTCCCAGAGGATGTTTCTCCACCCTAAACTGTTTTCCAGGTTTTAATAATCTAAATTGGTTTATTCACTACCTTTTAATTTTTAAGCATGCCATTCACAAATCCTCATGTTTCTATTACCGGCACTTTCATGTTAAACTAAAGGTCTGCTATTACCTCGGGAGGACACAGGTGGGCCTCTGTGTATGTGTGTGTGTTTGAGAAAGGCCACAGTGAACTTTGACCCAATTTAGAGGTCCGAGTTTCTAGGTTGTTGGTTTGCAGAGAAGTGAACATGTGAGCGTGAAAAAGGTTTTCATTTGGGTTTCTCTATAGTCACAATTTAAACTGAAGTTAAAGTCAATGCAAGAATCTTCAGATTACTAAAACTAAGGGCACAGACTGGTTTTGCGATCCCACATGTGTATTTGTTTTCTCTGAGCACTTTGTACAACCAAAGGGTTCAGGTACACAAACTTTGTGGACAGTTAAAACACACACGATTGCTCTGTGACACATCCATCTGACTAACATGATCATTTCCATCCTTTATTTAAACCTGTAGTCCTTAACTGTTTGGTTTAATTTACAGAATGTATATAAGGACGCCATGAATCCATTTTCCAAATGTTTTTGGCTTGTCCTGAATCACTATTATAAGTGTTTTATGTTCTGATTATTTAGACTGGTTCGGAGTGACCCAGAGAGAAATGACTCTGGCTACGTTGTTCATCTGCAACACGCATATTTACTGTGAATGTCTTCATCATGTGTCTCCCTGTTTAGGGAGAAATGGGGTGAGAGGTGAGTCGGGTGTGAGTGATGATGATTTGGCATCAGATGTTCTCAGCCACTACAGTAGCGCCAGTGAGAGCGCATCAGTCATAGAGGAGGCCACAGGTACACAGACAGTTTAAAAACATCATACATGCACAAACCTGGTCATATATGTATCTTTGTCGAAACAAAACACCCACACACTGACACTCTGTTATGTGCAGGTGAGGTGGTAGATGAACAAACCGCTCAGGAAGAAACGGAAGACAAACTGAAGCAATGCATTGACAATCTGATGGATAAAAGGTATCGATACATTAACATGCAACAGTGAGAAATGCAAGCACACACAAAGTTAATGAAAACTATGCAGCTGTTTTACTCTTATCTTGTGTATGTTTTTCAGTGCTAAGACCCGTCTGGCTGCACTAGAAAGTCTGCGCTTGGCATTTTCTTCCAGAGTCCTGTATGAGTTTTTGTTAGAGAGACGTTTCACCATCAGTGACTGTCTGGAAAGGAGCTTGAAGAAAGGTGAGAATTAGGACTTATGGAATTTTGACATGCATGCACACAAAAAATAATATATACACACGTGGACAAAATTGTTGGTACCCTTCAGTCAATGAAAGAAAAACTCACAATGGTCACAGAAATAACTTTA
>JAUMHI010000046.1:7883427-7925396 GCA_032359435.1 Enteromius unitaeniatus
ACTGACTGATTACAAGATTGTAGAGACCTGTGATGCTAATTAGTGGACACACCTTGGATTAACATGTCCCTTTGGTCACACTATTTTCAGTCTTTTCTAGGGGTACCATCATTTTTGTCCAGGCCTGTTTCATGAATTTATTTTTTTAAATAATTCTGTTGAAGCATGGTTGAAAATCAATGTCTGACTTTCAGTGGTTAAATTTCATAGAATTTTTATTTATTATTACTTTTGTCAGATTAAAGTTATTTTGTGACCATTGTGAGTTTTTCTTTCATTGACTGAAGGGTACCAACAATTTTGTCCACGTGTGTATGTGTGATGTATATATATATATATATATATATATATATATTTTCATTTAAATTTCTTTTATTATATGAAAAGTCAAGACTGTGGTTTCTCTTAGTTTTCTGGGTTGACTGACTTGATGAAGTGTCTTTTGCTTTAGGTGGAGGAGAGGAGCAGGCTGCTGCTGCTACAGTGTTCGCTCTCTTGTGTGTGCAGCTCGGGGGTGGAGTTGAAGGTGAGGAGGGCTTTAAGATGCTCCGCCCTGTCCTCAGCTCCATTTTGATTGACAGAGGTGCCAGCCTGTCAGCTCGACAGAGTGTGAGTTGACCTTTATTTGTTTGATTCCATTAACATTTAAAATGGGATCATTTATTAAATCTCACCTTTTTTCAGTGCGCTCGAGCTCTGGGTATGTGCTGCTACGTGTCTGCCTCAGATGATGCAGAGGTACGATCGGATCTTGTAAAATGCATATTTATAGATCTGCACATTTGTAGTAGTATCATCTACCATTTTCTCCTGTTTTTTTTCAGGACCTGTTAAAATCTCTTGGTAATTTGGAGAGTGTGTTTGTGGGTGCATATCCCCTGGGTGATGGCACTCTGCCCTCTGTCAAAGCCGGGATCCCTGCGCTCCACAGTGCTGCTCTTCAGTCTTGGGCTCTGCTCTGCACCCTTTGCCCTGCATCACACATCAACACCATTCTGAACCAGTGAGTTTGACTTGCAAAAAAACATCTTTGCACAAATAGTTCATAGTCTAATACTCCTGCACTTTGTAAAATTGATAAAAGACAATAAAAAAGCACAATTTTACTGGAGAGCAACTAACATTGCATATACAGCCATTTTTTGGGGAAATGGGTTTAAGTTGAGTTTTACCGTTTTGGAATCTATTCCGCCGATCTCCGGGTCTGGCGATAGCACTTTTAGCATAGCTTAACACAGATCATGGAATATGACTAGACCAGTAGCATGGTGTACAAAAATAACCAAAGAGTTTCAATATTTTTCCTGTTTAAAACTTGAATCATCTGTAGTTGCATCGTGTACTAAGCCTGACAATTTTCTTGGCTGATTAGGAACTATACTCTCAATCCGGCGTAATTATCAAGGAACTTTGCTGTTGTTCCATGGCTACAGCAGGCGCGGTGATATTATGTGATGCTATTGGTCTAATTGGATTAAGTGATCTATGCTAAGCTATGCTAAAAGTGCTATCGCCAGACCTGGAGATCGGCTGAATAGATTCCAAAGTGGTAAAACTCAACTTATTTGTTGGAGAATGAGCCCGTTTTCAAAAAAAAAAAAAGTGGTTCCATTAATGTTAGGACAAATCTACCCATATCTCCTCAATAAAAAAACACGCTACTTTTTTTGCTCTCACTATTTCTCATATCCTCCTCGTTCTAGCTCGTACTATTATACTAGAACTTTGTATTGCTAGCACCTCTCATGCTGTTGTTTCCTTGAGATGAATCTCTTTGTAGTCATCATTTGTAAGCCACTTGGGATGAATGCCTGCTAAATATAAATATGACCTGCCCTTTAGCATTTGAAGGTGTTCTTGTTCTGACCGAAATGTTTGCCATTCCTCTGTGAAGCTGTGGTTATTATTTCACATTTTCATTTTTCTTGTATTTCCACCTTTATAGTGTATGGGCCCTTTTATTGGTACAAAGCTACAAGCTAAAACCGTTTTCATATCTAAACCACAGTGAATACAAAAGACATATTATTTCACGTAATACTTTCATCAAGGTTGGAAAAATGGCCATGTGACAACACCCAGATTGAATAGATAGACTTATTTATCTGTAATATGATCTATCTCTTTGTCTGTCTTTTAGCCACTTGCCACGTCTGCACGCTTGTTTGGAAAGCAGTGAGGTGAACTTCAGGATTGCTGTGGGAGAGACCATCGCTCTGATTCATGAACTGGGACGGGACATCGATCAGGTGAGTGTTATGTAATGCTGAATAGGTTTGAGTGTCAGAACGATGTGTATGTAATTTGTGTTGTGTTTCAGGAGTTTGAGTATGAGGACTGTGATGCATTGTGTGACAGTCTAAAGAGCCTGGCAACTGATGGAAACAAACATCGTGCTAAAAATGACCGTAGGAAACAGCGCTCCATCTTCAGAGAGGTGCTGCACTACATCGAGGTGAAAGGAGAACCACGACTCTTGCAAACAAATATTTTATAGCAACTTTGCATGCAAGTCCAGGACTGTCTTAGATTTACTAAAAACATTCTTTTCTATTTTCAGAATGAAGATTTCACAGAGGAGAAGATCCAGTTTGGGGTTGAGGCCATCTACATTGATGGCTGGATGCGCCACAGGATTTATGATGCCTTTAAGGAGGTGCTCGAGTCTGGAGTCAGACACCACCTACAGGTGAGGAGAACCAGTTGCAGCTTACGCGATAACACCGTAGTACAAGAGAAACACACTTCATTTAAATAATTAATATTTGAATCATTATTCCAGTAATGCACCTTATAAAATTGAATCAGGTTTGATTAAAATATTTTCAAAGGTATCTATATTAAATGAAATCAGAATCAAATTTCAAGCTTAATAAAATCAGTGCTTTATAGTAGAAGTTTCTGTATATAGTAAGTTTTGAAATTCCAAAGTATTTAAGAGCTGAATGTCTGGGCTGTGTATATATTATGATTTGAAATGTAATTTTTGCTCTCAATTTCTATTACTTATTTTAATTACTTTTTTAATAGGAATGAATTACTATTTTAGTTTGTCATTACTAGAAAAATGTAAATTCTTTATAAAATACCTAAGGCTACCTCATATATCGAGGGTTTTTTGTAAATTACATGTAGAATTGGTAGATATTGTTCATTATTTTAATGCTTTGAACTTGTTTTGTATCATTTATCATTTATATAAATAAATATCATTTATATTGTCTTGAGGCTCCGGCCTCATGTTTGAGAACCACTGTTCTGCAGTGTTTTGAGTTTTCGTGCCTGTTTTTTGTAGTTTAATCCTTTGTTGAGGGATATTTTTGAACTTGGGCCTCCTCTCATCCTGGATGCGTCTGTCAAAGCCAGCAAGATTTCCCGCACAGAGAGGGTAATTTCGAACCTTTCGTTTCTAAATGTAACAAATAACAGTGACACTGACGTGACGAGAAATTTTATTTTGCACCGTGAAGTCAGATTCAGTTAGTTTTATGAAGTGTTAAAAAAATGCAAATTTTCATTCAAAAAGGTTTTGTGTGCATATTTGTGTAACTTTGGTTTGTCTCTTCACAGCATCTGTTTAATGCTGCTGCATTCAAAGCCCGGACTAAATTAAGGAACAAAGTGAGGGACAAACGTGCTGATGTGATGTGAGGATGAAGGCGACAGAGAACACTACATCCTTAAAATCCCTACGGCTCACTTGAATTTATAGTTTGACATAATGCCAAGCCAGAGACTTGACAATGAACATGCGTGCGTGACTGTCTGTCTGAGTGTGTGTGTGTGTGTGTGTGAAAGGCTGGGTGTGTGTGCGCACGTGTGTATGCGGTGTTGTGTTTTTATTTAACATCACAGTGTGAAAGCTAGGGATCCTACAAACCAACATGAAATATAACAACCTCTTGAAGGCTGAATTCAGCTTTTCTGTTGAAACCTGTTTTACCTCTGCAAGTGTTTTTTGGAAAAAAGAGAATTTTTAATATCGAAATATCAACTTTTTACAGATCTGCAGAAAACAAAGAGGCCAAGAAAAATTCTTTGTAGATTTTCTATATGCATTTTATAAATGGACTGTGCTGACGCACCTACGATCTGATAATGCAAACAAAAGAAAATACATCTTGAGCGTAGACCGTTTTGTTACAACTCTCACTGCCACTAAATCAGCCATGTTTCAGATCTTAGTTCTACTCATCTTCTTCTGACTCGGTGTGATGCAGTCAACTAAGGTTGTTACATCATTGTACCTTCACCCCAAGCTCATGTCTGCCCATTTAAATCATGCTTTCAACATTTCTTTTGAATTTCTTTCTAAATATCAAAAGCCACCATGTCCTAAGTTTCTTTGAAGCAAATGTACTGTATGCAGCAGCAGGATTTTGGAAGAGATAACACAAAATAAATTATGTAATTATCCTTTAAAGAGTCTGAAGTCTTTTTCCACAAATGTATTTCTAGTAAGACATGCTATCGTTAAAAACTAGTTATGAGGAAACTGTGATGACTAGAACTGCACTACAAATCTTCGCCTGGTTATTTGAATGCATACCATTGACACTTAAGTAACTATCGTTAGGGCCGTGCACGTGCTTTGTAACTCTTATTTTGAAATGCTTTCCACACGTCTTTTTTATGTGTACTCTCGCGAGACTTTAGACCATACAGACTCATAACAAGTTTGGCTAAAATGTTCAGCCATACAAGTCAACATACAGAGGTAAATTACAACATCTCTACATACATGAAAAAGGGCAGATTTGTCAACTCTCATTGTGTCACGAATGAATGAGCAAGATTACCAAAAAGCAGAGCTTATAACGCTACAGGTGAGTGACAGTTTGATGCGGCGTCGAGACGTGACCAGCTGCAGACCTGCTAATCGGCCTGTGGCTGGAGGAGTCCTTCAAAGGATCAGCTGTTATTTCAGCTGTATTGTCTTTCCGCCGTATTATATCTTGGGGCTGGCCACATAATTACATTACTTTCGGTTTAAATTACACTATAAGATTTTGACATCTGAACTTCATAATTCTATAATGCAGACGCAGATAGATTTGGTGTAGGCACATGTCATTTTTTCATTTTTCATTTTAAATCGCATATTGAGGCAACAAGTAAGATTTACACGTACAAAACACTTGTCTGAAATGCTCATCAGGACACAGTCCTAATCCAGGTCCACGGTGTGATTAAGGACACAGTTATTTTTTATTTCATAGCTACACAAAAGTATTTTGCGAGGAGAGGAGCAGCCAAATCTCCAGAGATGTGAGGACTGCTGTTCCTTCTACCACTGTCCTTTCTGTGGGCCTGAAATGTTCAAACCCACCATTAAAAGCAAATGTTTAAAACATTTACAAGGTCACAGAAGACGAGCAATACGGCACAAGGGCAAGTATCAAATAATGTTGTGTAAGAAATTACCAGCACTTAAATGTATATATTTTACTTCAAAAAGACCCAGTTAATGAATGAATAATTAACAGGAATAAATGATCATTCAGTTCCCCTCAAGTATTAAAATTTCTGAAAGCACAGAATTTAATAGAAGCATAGGTAAATCTTATATTAAAGGACTCTTTTCCCTTTTACCTAATGTTTTTTTTTCACTAGAGTTCTTCATTTTTAAATGTCATTTAAAGTGCCGAACTGCTCCACACTTTCACTGCGTCAGCTGCACATCCACCTTTATGAGGAAAGATGGTTTTCTAAAACACCTGGCCATGTGTGAGAGCAAAAAATCCAAGGTAACAGTTGTGAAATTAAAATCAGACGAGAGCTTGCCTGCACCTGATCTTCACCTGACTTCATCTGAGGCTGGCAGCACCGAGGAGTTGCCTGTTAGTGAAGGACACAGGAGTCTGATCTCTGAAGAGGCTCAGAAAACCAGGAGAAGAAAAGCAATCTTTGAGCAACACTTGTGCCCTAAAAGGGTAAGTTTCTTATTTCATTTTTATGTATCTATATACTCAGCAGGGCTCTAGATTGCACTGGTTCACCTAATTTGTCGTGTCCAGTGTCTGATGTATTATGTTAACTTAACATTCTTAACGAATAAGTTGTCAATCGTCCTTTTCATCTTCTCTCATCATCCGCGGCTACATCCACTCTGTTGATCTGACGGGCCAAGGCTACTCGCCGTGTCTACACCGGATTTTGTTTAGTCGCGCTACTGAGAAATTAGGTCACACTCTAGACTTTAATGTAAAGTAATGTTTTTTGTTCAGACATGATGTTTTTAACATTGATAATAAATCAGCATATTAGAATGATTTCTGAAGGATCATGTAACACCGATTACTGAAAGAATGTTTGGGGCCTTGTGTCAAAATATTTGACAAGCTGGAAATCGATATAGAAAATTCAACCTGTGCTGCTGCAGGCTTTAAGTGAGGAGACGGTGAGCCAGGGACCTAGTGATTCAGAGACTGCAGACCAAAACTCCACAGGTGAGTCTCATCAAACAGAATTCATTTCCATTAGTCATTATTCGATAATAGTGACAATCATTTATAGTAACAGTAATTTATTTTTTGATGTCATGTTATTCAATGCCAGCATTTATTGGATTGGATTGGATTCAAGTCTGCCTAGTGTTTTATAATCTGTTCAGAATTGTAAAAGTTTGTGCAGCATATTCCAACCAAATGTCTGGTTCTCCATCAGTCTGGCTGCATATCCATGTCTTTTGATCTGAGTGTTTGATAGTCTTACCCTCTTTAATCTCAGGTGAAGGAGGGATTATGGTGGAGCAGGTGAGAACGGATGACCCAACTATATCTCCAGGGGATGAAGGAGATCCTTCAGTGGTAGATCTCTCTGTAGTGGATCATAATGTCACAAAGTCCACCGTCTCGGATTCTGCTTCCAACCCTCATCCTGTAAAGGCTGATGTCGCTATACAGACTTTGGTAAACGAGATGTTCTCTGAACACACGTCTGTTGAAAGCACCCTCCCACAAAGAGCCAAATCCGATGCACAAGATCTGTGTCCGTTCTGTGGTTTAATGCTACACAGGAAGAATCTGCAGGTGCATCTAAGAAGGAAGCACCCAGATCAAGTGTCAAACCAGGAGAAACCTGCCTCAGCTCAGGTCAAAAACCCAAAACAACAGAGACTCCCTTTACGACAACAACAGAAGGTGAGAGAGGTTCATCCTTTGGAGGTTTTGCAGATTTGTACTTTTTAGAGCAGGGTTTATGAGGAAACTGCATTGAGTCTGTGAGTTCATGAAAGCTAATAACAGATGTAAAACTAAAATAAATACGTACAAAATAAAAACAACATTTTAAAATCAGGTACTGACGTCAGAGGACTGTGAATGTGCTGTAAAAATGTTCAAAACATTAACTTGTGTAAAAAATGTCAAAGGCGTATGGTTGACAGAAAAGTTTAGGAAATCTGTTTTAAAATACAGCCTTAAAAAGACTATTCCGTTAACATTGTTGACTTGTCTCAGAAATTCCTTTTGTACATATTTAAACAGGAAATTATTATAAACAATTTTAATAAATATAGATAACAATCCTAAATAGTTTCAATGTAAAAATAAATAGTAACATAAACCTCCTAAATAGTTTTAATCGTAAGATAAATATTAACAAACGCTGTAGACATCCTTTAAACAGCCAAAAGGGAATCACAAAATCTTAAAAGTGACGGGAAACGAAAAAACGTTATTATTACTACCTGATTTTACATGCAGCAAAACCCAGTACTTTGCACATGATACTACGGATTATATTTATATGCGTAAACACAAGAGTCCTTTAATTCTGACACGTTTAAACAAAGTGTCGAAAGTGTGATGTATAAACTGAACCCCCCTCAGAGAGCCGCAGAATGGACGCGTCCGCACCGACAGCGCTGGTCCGCGGCTGAAACACCGGCTCTCACCGACACTCCGGCGATTGTTTCCGATCTCGCTCTGTCGCGACGGTCCGCGTCGATCCCCTGGACCGGGCTGGATTATTGTTGGTGACATGCGTTGCTGTCGCGTCTGGGTTGTTGTTGTTTAATCCAGATTTCATTTGCGCCCAGCTGACCCACATCTATTTTAAGGTGCAAACGTAAAAGGTGCTACTTTTTTAACGTCTGGTCACTCTATTTTATTAACATGTTGCTTGGCAGAATACAGCTTTTTACCGAGCTCACTGGAAGCGTACTATCATTAAAAACATTATCAAAAAAGGTTATTTCATATCGCAAAATGTTGACTAAATGTGTAACTGTATCTATTTTGTTACTTAGTTGCGTTACATACTAAAAATCTATAGTAAAGCACTATAGTACGTGAGATAGTATGTACTTCAGTAGTTTATATGATTCATATTTGTGTCAGTAGACTCTAAAGTGTCAAAAATGGACAGTTTTACAGCTTGAGCCCACATAAAGGCAGGTTCATGTTTGTTTTCTGTTTATGTTGACTCGTAGTGTATATGTTTGTGGTCTCAGATTGCAATGGAGAGTGAAATCAGAGATGTGTTTAGACACTGTGTCAGGTTTCCGGTGCCCGTTTCTGCTTCTGTGATTGCTGATGAGCTGGTGGACACTGCCAATGAAAAGCGCTGTATCACCGTACTGACCCGTGAGTATGTTGGAAGTTCTGTCGTGTGGTTTTATGGTGTGTTCTCTATGTAACTAGCTGGAACCTTGTGACGCTTACTGTCTTTCTCTGCAGGTTGGAATCAGTGTGATTTGGAGAGAGGAATGAAACTGTGTTTCTCTCAGAGATGGACTCTACTGTGTAAACATGACACAATCGAGCATGTGCTGCCGTCTGGAGCAAGCTCACACATAGAGAAGGAGTAAGAGATATGCAGATATTCATGGATCTCAAGAGATAAAAAGAAAGACTACAAGTATACAACACACTTGCCTTAAAAATGCATCTCTCACTTTCAGGTTGCTCAGCTGCCATTCTCCTTCTGGGACTATTCAGGCTGTCATTCGGGAGGAAGCAGGACATCAGTATTTGGAGGTAATGGCTATCTTTGATACTAAATGATTAAAGTCTGATTGTTAAACCTCTTTTTTTTTTTTTATTCGGTAGGTTTGGGGACAGAATGGACTGGAGAAAACTTTAGACCTTACAGCTCTAAATAAACATGGAAATGTGTATGAAGATGGTAAGAAACACTTTTTGTTGTCCGTGTTATACACCAGGGGTTTCAAATCACTAACCCTCTTACCCTAACCCTCAATAGTCATATATTTTTATTTAAAATAAACTCTGTTCTTTAGAATTTTTTATTCTACCAAATCTTAAAAGAATTTAAGCAAAGCAAATGTTTAAATTTGTTTAACCTTTCACATGTTGTTCTAGGAGGCTTGTGATGCACAAATCAGTGTTTTTTTGTAATTATGACATTTTAGTAACTTTTGGGGGGGCAACGTTGGGCCTGTAGGGGAGCAGAATTTCAGTGAAATCACTCACACTCTGAACACATGTAAGTGACAATTAAAAGTTTATTTGTACTTTACTGCTCATAAAGGCCAACAGAAGTTTATTTATCTACACAATAACATTGGTATAATAGAATAAAGTATTTTTTATGAACATTTTATTATAAAAAATGAATATCATATTTAAAAACATTGGATCCAGGCAGTATGTGGAAATCGTGAAGGAAAAAAAACACACTAAATATGCAGGTTTCATTTGTTTCATTAAATTGTGGTAGTCCCAAAAGCAGTTATTTTGATCCATGTCGCTGTCTCCATTCTGGACACTGTACTGTACTGGACAATGTGACTTTTCCTGGTTTCAGGCATTCTGAAAGTTACACCATCAAACAAGTGGAAAGTAAACTTCCTCAAGTGCAAGGTGCACACCCAACTTTTGCTACCCTAAGACCCACTGTTGTAAAATTACAACATGGACAAAACAAGCTCAAAATCTCACAATATCAGTATATTCCACCATGTCATAAAATCTGCATGATCTACACATTTACATTTACATTTATTCATTTAGCAGACGCTTTTATCCAAAGCGACTTACAGGTGTGGAAAACAGCAGCAATTAGTCCTAAAGAGGCGAACAACAACTTAGAAAGTGCTCATTGTACACATATCAATTATCACAGAAAAAAATACTTGAAGCTTTTTACTTACTTGAGTCTTGATTTTCCCTGTTCAAAACAACAAGATGATGTTCTCCATGGCAGGCTCCCAGGTTGTTTGACTTCATGGCCAGATAAACGGGCTTATTTACACATTTTACCATCCAATGGTGTTGCAGAACTGAACAATAGGACCTATTAGTAATGTAAACGAGGTGTTAAAAAGAAGAAAAAATGGGGAAGATTTATTTTTATAGACTTAAATCTGATGTTGTAATATTACAACCGTGGGTCTCTGGGAGTTAAGGATATCTGTCTGATTGCGTGTACTTTGTTTTTTTGTGTATCATCAGCTCAGTTTGCATGTCTGTCCTGGTCACCATGTGAAAAAAAGTTGCTCTATGTTGCTGAAAAAAGGAGGGTGGAGCCATCAGCGCATTCATCAGTTGCATCAGCTAATGAGGATGGTGGGCTAGTGTTGCTTGAGGAACAGGTGAATTGTCTTCTCCCATATATAGTTTCATACAGTAACTGTTATAGCTGGACATTTGAAGATATGTGTTCAAGGTTTGTGAAGACATCATGTGTGCGTTTCTCAGGATAAAAACATTTATGTTGAAGATTGGGGTGAAGGTCTGGTGGGTAAGAGCTGTCCTGTGTTGAGTGTGGCTGATCTCAACAAAGGGGCAGTTATCATATATGCTGGCATCCCTCCACATATATCACCAGGACAGGTAAGTCAGATTTATATTACAATTGTCATGTGTCTTATTGATAATCAGTGTCATACACCGCATATATCAGCAATCTCAAATTCAATTCTTGTAAATGGTATCTGAGTTATAAAATAATCCTCCTTCTATTTTAAGGCTCTGTGGGCACCTAATGGAAGGGGGGTGGTGTTTGTGGGCCAGTGGAATGAGCCGTTCAGACTGGGTCTGAAATTCTGCTCTAATCGTAGGTGAGGGGTGGAGTTAAAGACAGCTTCAACAGCTCTAATTTTCCTTAGAAATATTGAACCAGTAGTAATGCCACAATCCCTCAAGTGCTAGTATTTAATAAGATACTTATATTAGAGAATTAATTCTGATATTTTCTTTGTTTTTACCAGATCAGCCCTCTACTACCTGGATATGAAAGGAAACTGTGGTAAGTATCTTTATAGGAGAGTTTATGTGTAAGCACATTTTAAGTGCTTTTTTTCCACTCCTTGGGTTTTGTGAAACTAGAACTCCTGTTAAGCCTTTCTTTGTCCAATATGACCTATCTTTGCCAGAGTGCTTGTCAGCTGAAGGTGTGTCTGTTTCAAGCCCTCGAATGAGTCCAGACTCGTGCTGGATCGTATACTTGCAGGGACAGGTGTTTGGACCACATCATCAGTGCCTAAAAATGATGCTGGTGAGAACATACGGTTCAAAATATCATACATGAATTGCTATGTAATAAATGCTGTTCATCTAAACTCTTAATTCATTAAGAATCCTGAAAAAAAGGGAAAAATTAAATTGAAGCACAACTTTTTTTCTAAATGAATATTAGTAAGAAATGCATTTAAGCACCAAATCAGCATGTTAGAATGATTTCTGATGGAAAATGTAACACTGCAGATAGCTACAGAAGGTTCAGCTCTGCCATCATAGAAAAATATAAAAAATAAATGGGAATAATTTACTGTATTTTACTGTAATTGCAGCCTTGGTGAGCATAAGAGACTTATTTGAACAAGATTAATCTCACTGACGCCAAATCCAACTATTTATTAGACTACTTTTACTATTAGTTTCTTTTTCTCTTTTTTCATGTTTTGTAGTATGATATGAAGAACCGGAGCACTTCGGTCTTAGTAGATGTGGTCAGGAGAGCAGAAAAAGGTACTTGGATGAAAACACACATGCATACGAAATAAAGAGTGACGTTTTTCTGTATTGCACTTATCACAATGGACAATGATGGTGTGTGATGCTATATCCTGTCACAGGTCAGTTTGCTGGTATATATGAGTCGCTGCCATCTCAGTGTTGGTCTGCAGATAATGAGAGAATCTTCTTCAGCAGTGCCTGTGAAAACAATAAGGTAAAACACTACATAATACACATTGTTAATTATTATTTTATCTGATTTCTGCACTGTGTAGATTTAGTGATTTGCTCCATCTGTTTTTCTAGGCAGTGTTCTCAGTTGACAGAACCACTGGAAGAGTAACACAAGTATGTGGCCTGGATGCGCTAAGGCTAGGTAGTGTAAATATGGAGTGATGTCATGACTCCTGACTCGAAACGAAAGGCCATTTGGCCACTTTACTGTCAGTGTCATTACTATTTTTCTTGCCAATTGTGAGTAATTAATTCTGTGTGTGTGTTTGGTAGATGATTTCGGGAGTGTGCAGCTTTTGACAATACAAAAAGACCTGATGGTGATTAGCTGCTCATCTCCAAATCAACCTCCCTGCCTGGTACAACCATACACACATACACACACTTTTCGTTAATACTCATCTTTAACTGAAGAAACAGTGTTATGTGTAACAATGTGTCATTTCTCTAGAAAGTTGGCTTTCTCTCATCAGTGGATCAGGCTGAGGACATGCAACTTTGTAATGTGGGCGGAGCAGATGTGTATGAGGGATTTGATTGGCAGCCCATGTTGATCACACCCCCTTCTCAAGAGGAGAACCATCAGTTCTGTGAGTAACATGGATCATCAGATGTACAGCTGCTTCCAGCATTATTTCTTTCTGATTTTACTCTTTCCTCCTCTCTACTTTATATAGCTGGACTGAATTTTGGAGCAATTTTATTGAAGCCGTACAGTCTTCCAGAGAGAAGGAAAAGTCCTCTAGTGGTGAATATACATGGTAAGACTGGCTGTTTTTTGTTCACAACCTCATCATTTCTCACACACAAATGATCAGTGATGTATTTGTCTATTCAGGTGGTCCTCATGCTCATTTTGCTGCGGACTGGAATGCCACAGCTGCTGCTTTAACCAAACTGGGATTTGCTGTTCTAATGGGTAGGGCTATGTGTATGTTCCTGTCACAACAGAAAATAGAGAATGAGCACTGATTTAAAGTATGACTTTGTGTGTCACAGTGAATTACAGAGGCTCCACTGGTTTCGGTCAAGATGGCATAGAGTCTCTGCTTGGAAACGTTGGCAGTCAGGACGTCAAAGATGTTCATGTGTGTATGTGCACAAATAATGTGTTGCTTATTAAGGAGACTGATAGATTACAGAATTGTATTTTTTTTGTGTGTCCAGAGGGCAGTATTGTGCACTTTGCAGAGTGAGAAGACCCTTGATCCTGATAGTGTGGCAGTGATGGGTGGTTCTCATGGTGGTTTTCTGGCCTGCCACCTGGTTGGTCAGTATCCAGATTTCTACAGCGCTTGTGCAGCAAGAAACCCTGTGATCAATGCAGCCACACTGCTTGGAACCAGTGATATTGTAGACTGGTAACACACTCGCATTTACCTTCATTAATAAAGATAAAAAAGTGTTTGCATTGGCTGAAGGTGACTTTGATGGTGTTACGTGCTTATGCTGTCCCTACAGGAGATATTCCTCTGTGGGGATTCAGTATGCTTTTGACTGTCTCCCGACATCACAGTCCCTCATTTCAATGTTGGAAAAGTCCCCCATAATACACGCTGCACAGGTACACACACACACACACACTTAATCTTAAAGTGGATATAACGTAGACTTATATAAATACTTAATTATAAATACTGAACCCTTACAGAAAAGGCTTTTTGGGTTTAACTCGCTTTTAGGAATAGATTTATCCCCATAATATAGTCAGATAGGTGCACACTCACTCATACACAAACACAGGAATAGTGATCAGTACATAGTATTTTTAGTGTAGCATAAGCTTAAATAGTTTAAATAGAAGATCCTAATATGGTTTGTGTAAATGTGTGTTTAGATCCGTGCTCCTGTGTTGTTGATGTTGGGTGGGAGAGACAGGAGAGTATCACCTCACCAGGGTCTGGAGCTCTACAGAGCACTCAAGAGCAGAAATACACCTGTCAGGTACATACACACAAACACATATTACATTGATATTTTTAATCGTGTGATTAGACTAGGCTGATTAAATTTCAACCATTTTGAAATGTTGATATTGGCCATTAATGGAATCTACAACTTGTATGGTATGATATAGTTTGGGAGCAGAAAGTAAAAAGAAGTTGACTGTGCTTATCAATCTAAAAATTAAAATAACTGTGTTCTATTTTAATATATTCTAAAATATTTAGGACTTTTTGATAAATAGCATTTTAAATGGTGTCTTTTAAATAATGTATTTTTTTCTCTGTTTTGTTTTGTTTTTTACCATTTTAATGCATCCTTGATGAATAAAGGTATTTCTTTAATTAAAAAAAAATCCTTAATGACCCCAAATATATGAAAATACTGTTTTAGTAAGTTTTAAGTGAAATAAATACAGCTTTCATGTAGCAATGTTTCCCTTTCCCACTGCAGTCAACCTCTAATCACTATTTTGAAGCCTTCGATTTCTTTTTCCTGTCTTTATGACACGCATTCTCTCTTTTTATCTGTCCCTCAGGTTATTGTGGTACAGCGATGAAGGTCATTCGCTGTCTAAAGTCAGCACTCAGTCAGACTGCTTCCTCAACATCATTCTGTGGTTTAAAGAACATTTAAACTGACACAACATTTCTCAGAAACACATAAGAAAATATTAATCAAATGCTTTTTTTCCCTCTGTCTGCACATATTGTGTTTGACATTCTTGCCAAAACTGGAAATGTCCATGAATGTTGCACTGAAGCTGAAGTTAAAGGTTATACAGGTCACTGTCCACTAGGGGACAGACCAGTCCATGTTAAATTAGCACTGCTAAAACAAGAGGTCAAATGCCAAAGGATGAAATCATTGTTTAGAAATCAGAGCTCATGTACTGTGATACTGAACTTGTTTTTTTTTTTAGATAATGTCAGAACATTCACCCTCTTGTGTGATGTTTGCTCTTCACTATGTTTTTAATGGATAGTTATGATCTAGCCAATATTTTTAGATCAAACTTTAAATACAAAAACATGGTGATTGTTTGTAGATTTAAATTAGTTTATGAAAAAAGTACATTTAGGATGGAAAGGAAAAGAGAAGAACAAAAAGCTATTTTCTAGTTTCTGAAATGCATAGAGATCTTCAACATTCCATATTTATAAACGCATACGAGACAGAAATGTGTGATATTTATTTTGGCCAATGCTTCCACACTTAGATCAGGTGTGCATGCTTGCTTTGGTGGAAGCAGGACCAGCTCACATATCTAAGACTCTTGTGTCCATTTCACTTGCAGCTGCTTAAGAAAGCTATTTTCCCTCAAAGATTTCTTTGTTTTATAGTTTTGCAACATTTTTGTCCTTTGAACACTTAATCTCCAAATCCTCTTTGACTGATTCATTCAGCTGTGTTTCTGTCAAACACTTTGTTTATAATGTTTTCTATATTGCTTTTAGGTATTCTGGTTTGTGGCTCCATTTGTGGCACATTGAGCTCCAACCAGTTTATGTTGCACTGTTTTATGGCCAATTGTAGCACGTGGATTTTCAATATTCTGGTGGCCTCAGGGGGCAGATTGCGTTATACCCTGTTAAGATTGCATTGCTAATGACCCACAGAGAAAGAAGTAGAACACAACAGGTCACCTGAGACCATTGACACTCTGTGTGTGTGTCTGTGTTTAAGAAAGAAAAAGAAAGAAAGAAAGGTCTGTATTACTTCCCCTTTGATCGGTTTTGGTGTAGGTGTCTGGGTCTTAGGCAGGTCAAATATCATTAAAAGTCTTTGCTCTCTGTCTCAGTCTGGCTAGATGCTGGACGACATGCTCATAAAGGAAGATTAAAGAGCAAGGCAGAATTTGAGAATAAACACAAATACCCAAAACGCTGAAAATCATTGCCAGGGGGTGAAATGCAGATGAAAAACAGAAGCAGATTAGAGGAAGTAGGGAGAAAAATCTGAGTAGGTTTAAGGTCACACTGGGGTAAAATGAGCCACAGCTTAGTTGGTGCTCTCATGAGCTGTGATGTGACAACATCTGATGGCTCAAGCTTTTTTGTCCCAGAATGCTGGGAGTTGGGTAAGATCCAGTGGGCCTGGGGTACGTTGAATCAACGGCTATAAATATGACACGGCTTGAAGCAGGGAATCTATTTGAGTTGGCAAAGTAATAAAACATAAATTAACTCCTTCAGACATCTTTGTTATACTTTGGTTTATGTTGCTTCAGTTGCTTTTGGACATTACAAGTCGTTTTTCTTTTGTGCCTATTAATGTCAAAATGCCTCACCTCACCAAGGTGTTTTAAACCAGGGTGTTGCTTTGAGTTGTGGTCAGTGTCCACCCAAAAGAAAACGATTGTAATTTTTAGCATAGGTTTTTACATGTATATTTATTGATTTATTGGCTGTTAAGACTACAATATGTGCTTGCCTCTGCATTGTTTCAACAGGATGTCTGTCATTGTCCATCATATATAAATTAATTTCTAAATCATTTCAATGCCACCAGTGCCAAAATACTTTTTTCTGATGTCTGAAATATTAAACAATGAGCTGTATGAAAACATTGTTGTTGTTGTAGTATTATTTATAATTATGGTATTTGTTGCATTTTGAATTATCTTTGATTTTACATCTTTGGTTTTAATTTTAGTAATGTTTTGCATTTTTTTTATTTCAGGTTGTACTTTATTTGAGTTTTTTATATATATTTTATTTTAAATAATTAAAGTATGTGGTTTATTATAAATACATTTATAAATACAGCATTCCATATTTATATTTCATTTCAGTTAAGTAAGTTGCAAATTTTCAAATAAGTTGCCCCTTCTGAAATCAAGCCATTCTCAGATGCATGTGTGACGTCACACAGACAGAGGCCACTCCCACAACAGTTGATTGACAGCAGCGTGTCACACAGACTGAACTGGTGTCTTACCTCAGACCCGCCCTGAGAGCGTCATCAGACCGAGACACAGAGACAAGACTCCTAAGAGATTGAGGTGTTTTGTTGTTGAATGTATTAATGAACATAGCAGTAGTGATTTTGACATCTGAGAGACTGAAGACAGAGGATTAACCCTATGTTCTGAAGGGAAACGCCCCCTTGATCAACTAAAATGCTTTTATGTTCACGCGAATCATTCAGGATCCAGCCTCGCCTACAGAAGCAGTGAGTATAATGTCTTTTAATGAATCTTTGTAAATCATCTGTCCTAATAATGTGCTAATTAGTGCGTTTCACTATGAATGGGGTAAAAAAAATTATCCTTCGTGAGTGCCTCGGAAAAGAGGGGCGGGGTCAGCGGAGCTCGTGAAGATTTAAAGGGGAAGTACACAGAACTAGAGTGATTTCTAAAGAGTTGTTTTTGATAGGGGAAAATTACCATTTTTTACACTATCTTTGAGAAATTTGAAAACAAACTATATTACAAACTTTCCATTAAGACCCTAAAGAATCATTTTAGCTTTTGGAAAGTTGCATTTGTATGACTTCTTTAAGCCAGCCCTCACGGGAGGTTTGTGTGAATGTAAATTTGCGAATTGCAAACAAAAACTTGAAAAGCAAGAACGAAAAACTTGGCAGCGCATTATTCAAAACTACTTTTAGCGAAAGTGAAACAAATAAAGACTGCAGATTATTTAAAGACGATGTAAATTTCTACGAAGAGTGTTCTTCTCATTTATCAGTGTCTTTTTTGTTTGTTTTATTTGGCGCAAAAATGATTTCATACGTTTTCTGCAGCCTCACATGAAGAAAAAGGATAAAAAGACTGTAAAAGAGTTCAATCCAGAGAAAGAGAGACTGTTTAATAGACAGTGGTCAGGTTGAATGTGAAGGGCCAGAACTGACCGGTCATGCCCATTAATGGAAGAGTATACAAGTAGTGGGGCTGCTTGTGTGTGGTTATCAGTGTGTTTAGACAGAAGTCTCTGGATGGGATTAGAGTAAGGAGAGGACATTAAACAAGAGCATTTCCACCTGCTTGTGATTTGGTGTGTTGGATAGGAAATGCGAAACTACTTTGTGTGAGGGACTTGAGTGATGTGTTGTGTGAGTTTGTGCAAGCCTGAAAACATGACTACTTACTCACAGGGTGTGGTGTGAAAAGTGTGTTTGTGTTCAGGGGGCCAGAGGCTAATAGACTTTCGAGGTAATTAGCATGCTGCTGAAAACCATTAATTCATCTCACCTTTCCTCCCCCTTGCTTCCATTCGTGGGCCGGTCCACAGCCTCTGCTCAGTTGTCACTGTAATGGATGAGTCCATTAGCTGCCCCTGGCAGGGGAGGTGATCGGTCAGAGAGTAAACTGGGTAAAAAGGGCAAAACTGTCACCAAACAACTTAAGCTAATAGCGTCACCACTTTACTTGATGAAATGTGTTTAACACGCTCTCTTGTACTTCCTCCGTCAGATAAACACACATGGCCAGCACCTATGTTCCAGTTACTCTTCTCTCGTCTTCTGTGTTTTTCTCATTCCATCGCTCCCTCCCTTCCACGGCTTGCCATGTAACTGTTGTTTCTTGGGTGTGATGGAGCTGGAGAATATTTGGTCACTTGTAAAGAACTGACATTTCCTGTCAGCATTTGAGTGTTATGACTGGGCATCAGGGTGAGACGGGGTGCTGAAACAGTGTGTGTGTGTGTGTGTGTGTGTGTGTGTTCTGCAAACAACAACAAATCCAGAGAGCAGAGGAAAGAAATTCCGATTTGGTACACGCTCATTTAAAATTCAACTATGTTCAGAACAGAATACTAGTGTATTGCATATGAAGTTCACTGAATCCTGGCTGTTATGAAAAACACGCATGGACAGCGAGAGATGGAGTAAATGAATATGTAATCACTTGCTTGATCACATTTGCTCACATTCAAACGTAATTGCTCTAAATTACTCACACACAGGTTCCTATCAGGTGTCTGAATGAAAGAGAGGCTTTGATGTTTAGTTCTGTAATTGATGCACTTCATGACCAGCCTCATCTCAGAGTATAAAAACCCTGCCTTGACATGCAAATTAAATTTTCTCTGTGTGTGTAATTATGATTGCATTAATAGCAGTTCTTTTGTTCTGTTTGTTTTAATTGAGTCAGTAGATTAGTCAATTATTTTTCTGCCCTTGGCTCCATGGTGAGCCCCCGCAGGCTGAGCGGTTATTGTGGTGGGATGTTTTCCCCTCCCATATCTCTTTCTCAGTCCAGAGGATGCTGCTTATCCAAAACTAGATGCTTTTTGGCTGTACATGACAGGGTTTCTCTTATGTTTACACAGCCGGAGGGTAGGTTATGTCTCTTTGTTCGTTTCAAGTTATTAAATGAGTGCTTGAGGAAGATGGAGGAATTCAGCAACTCTATAGTTTAGGGTTCAGCCCAGATTTGTTAATCCTCACCCTGGCACCAACCCTGTTGTGTGTATTTGTGCGTGTTTTTGTGTATTTGTGTTTTCGGAGTTAAATATTTTGACTGCAGCAAAGTCACTGTCTAGCAACTTCCTGAATCTAATAAACCATGCTGCAGTTAATTTGCATTTATTACATTTCCCCCTCTTATTGTCCCCCACTTGAGAAAAAGTAAGGGATGGTTGATATATAACATTGCAGTGAATGATTACCATATTCATGTCTCATTGTATTTACAGATGTCTTACCACCATTATCTAAATAAACATTGCTGGTGCTTTTTGGTATTCATTTCTGTTTTTGTCCAAAGCTCCATATCCATGCATGATCAGAATTGTCTAAACTCTTGACTCCGATAGCATGTGTTATGGCTCATTCTGTCCCACACAGTTCTCTGCATATATTTAAAGACCGTTCAAGTTCAAGCCCTTTGTACAATTTTAAAAGTTTTTAGGCTGATAAACATTCCTAATGAGTGTAAACGTAATCTCCCTTCAGTCAGAGGCCTGACTATAATCACAGTAACAAACAGAGACGGACCGGCTATAATGTTTGCCACATGTTCCTGATCACAGATCGGCAGGAATTACACTATAATCCCAATTTAAATGACCACAGCTCTCCGACTGAATGGCAGTCAAAGCACTGCTTAGGGCACTGTTAACTTACTTCAGCACTTATTTACAATGCACATAATACTCTATGTAGTACTTGTAGTGTCTATTAGGATCAAACTTTCCCAGATTTCACTGCTGTTCTCTCTCTGGAGGACAGCTCTGTGATAAAGTAAGATGGGAGTTTGGGTTGAAGTTGGTGATTGGTTGTTCTAACAGTTTTGTAAAGCTTAACAGTAGCAGGTCTGTTGTTAAGGAGGAGGAGTATGAATATCAGTGTTGGAATGTTTGCACGATTTAGAAGACTGTGATTGAGGGTCTCAGAGGCTTTCTGAAGTTGTTTTTTCCTCTAAATGCTATCGGACAGTGTCAGACTGCACATGTGCTGTATGTTTCTATAGCCTGATTCTACACACCTACCAACCTAAAGCACACACTTCATGATTAGTCAAGAGGTTCTCGGCTGAATTAATAGCCTTTCTCTCTCTCTCATTCACTCCATCCCTCCTCATCTGCCAGTTTTTCAATACCAAACACCCCCTGAGTAATCTTTCTTTCTTCTCCAGCCCTCCATCTCTCTCGCTCGATCAGCTGGTGTAGTGCTGCTTTACTCTGATCAGCGAGGGCCCCATCGCTCTCTCTCTCTGATGAGGTGTTGTGTCATTAAACTACAGTTTCCCAGGAGACTGAAATCTTGAAGTGGGTTCTGGAATGTTCAGTCTGAATTGTATCTTTCTAATCTCAGGTCTTCCTTCTTTTTGTTTGCGTCTCTTTCATCATCTAGTATATATGTAAAATTGATATGATGTTCTGCTTGTAGGGATGCATGATATTGTTTATCAGTATCCAAATTGATATACTGTGTGTATACATAATATATACTAATATTTAAGATTTGTTACAGTTTATTAATACTGGACATTTAATTGTTATTTGTCCTGTAAAAAGAACTGAAGCATGTATATTAAAACTGAGCCTACTTTTGCGGTTTTTCTTCTAGTTTAAAAGACTGATCTTAAACATATATTATCAAAATTGACTAATGCAAGAAAAAAAAGTGGTTTTGCCTGTTAATCTTCTATAAATGTCAAAATAAATATTAATTTAGGCTGTGATGCCTATTTTAAACTAAATATAAAAGTATCAAAATTATAAAGATTTGTGATATCTGCCATTTAGCAGCTATCAGTTATAACAAAAACATTATGAAAATGTATTTTAATATCAGATCATCTGTATTTATTGTATCATTTTTTTATAGAACTCAAAAGCCTTCAAGCCTTCAAAAATCTGTCAAGATCATTTATTGAATTAGAATGAAAAAACAGCTCAGTATGAATGTGTGTGAAATATTAGTAGTTATGTCACAGGCTTTGCAGTGAGAGTTATTTTTGGCAGCACTAATTATATTCAATTCAATCAATTATATTCAATATTCATCAATTGAATTGAATATTCAGTTGATGTGCAAAGGGAGTTTAATTCTAAGGTTCAGAGAGAGAGAGGACGGAATATGACTGTGAAGTAAATTACTATTGCTTTAGGAGCAAGAATATCGATGCAAATAAATTGAAATAGTATGATCTCTTCCAGGATATCTGGGTGAAGTTAAAGCCTGCAGCGTCAGCTAAGATAAAACTATAAGAAAATACAGAGATCTGGATTTGGCTTGGTGCCTGTTTAGTGTGGTCCCATCTCTCTCAATCATGTTTCGCTGCTGTCCTACAAAAACACATTTCTTTCAACAGTTCAGATACCCAAACAAGGCAGAGACGAGAAAAAAGCCAGGGAGGATTAAAACGGAACGGAACATAAAAAAGGTCAATCATAAAAAGATGCACCCCTTCCTTCACCAGCTAACACCCGTTGATTCACTTACCGCCCTGTCAGACGACCCTCGCTCTAATAAATCAGTAGGCAGAATGAACAACCGCAGCAAACACAAACCAATGTGTTCTCAATTAGCCGCCTCCTGAGGAGCAAAAGACAGGGAAGGAAAATGGTGATGGGTGAGAAACGGGACATCCTAAAAGGAGAGAGGCGGAACGAGGGGATGTAGAGGTGATGCTTTGCCCCAGATGGTTTATGGTTAATGGTTTAATTATCTGCTTTTGAAGCTTAACAAAGACCGTCTGGAACTAAATGCTCATCGCAGCTAGAGAAAAGCGAGACGGGATTTCTGACAAGCTGATCTCTCTCTCTTTCTGTATCTCGCTGTGCAATTGTCTGCTTGGTTGATCAGTTAAAAACAGGAAGTGGGCCGGTGGTTATATTGTCTGTGCTCTCACCCGCTGTCTTGCCTCTTTCTCAATTCTCTTTTTTCAGCATAATCCACTATTCATCTCTCCATTCAAACCGAAATCCCACACTGCACGGTCATGGACACACACACACACACACTGCTTTCTCATTAACGCATGTGCCAGCACAAACAGAAGCTGCATGCTTGTGAATACATTCACACAAACACATCATAGCAGCCCCCAGAAGCCATAGAGATCAGGGCTGGCCCCAAGGACACACACTGCACACCTCTATGGGATTCTGCTTTGAAAGAAGTGCCTTGGCTTTCACATCACCGGTCGGTTTGTTTGGTGTGGGGCTCAAAGGGAGTGAAATTCTTTTGTGTTTGTGTGTGTTCTCTGTCTTTTATAAAAAAACTGAGGGCAAACATTACTTAGGCAGCTATTTGTGGTCTTTAACCCTGTAGCAGAGATTCACTAGGGGCTGTGAGTTTGGAAGAAAGACTTTGGAACATGTACTGATATTTAAAGGTTGTGAAAAACATTATTTCCACAAAAATATTAAGCAGCTCAGTTGTTTCTTGAGCATCACATTAGCCTATTAGAATGATTTCCGAAGGATCGTGTGACACTGAAGACTGAAGCAATGGTTTCTGAACATTTATGGAGAAAAAAATGCTCCTTTTTGTTGTTTTGTCAAGTAGCTTTAAAATAACAATAGGAAAGATTAAGTTCTAGTTCATCTGCTGAACAAGAGTATGAAACATTAAGTGTGCACGGGAGGATTTTTTAGGTAAAAGTGATTAAATATAGCAAGTGTTTTTACACCATAACCATGCAAAGCACTTGGAAAATGAAGTGTGAGACTCTGGGGTGCTTTATTAAGCATCAAAGTGAGTTATGATGTATTGCACTCCCTCCCCTAAGTATTCAGTAAATCTTTTTGTGTTCCACAGAAAAAAAGAAAATCAAGTTTGGAACAACATGAGGGCGAGTAAATGATAACAATGTTAATTTTTTTGGGTGAACTATCCCTTTAAACCTGAGTTTTAAGGAATCTAATGACTGTGCATCAGTCACTCCATGATGATAACATTTTAGTTTGTGCATGTATGAATTGTGAAATCAGTTTCAGATATCACAGAATTTCTCAATCATTCCATTGCACACGCACACAGACATTCCAGTACATACTCGTGCATCGCCTGTGCTGACATCCTCGTAATTCATGCATCTCTGGTTTGTCTTTCTGTCAGCAGTTAAAATGTGGGTGTCGGGTTCAGGTTAATTATGTGTGTGTGAGAGAGACACTTGTTTCATGCTCTACTGTCACACAGAGAATGTGAGGGCCAGAGAGTCTTTAAAATCAGGCGGTGCTTCATGCATTGACTCGGGATGGGGGTCATGATCCTTGACCTTGGAGTTATCCAAGTTGTCGTCTCCTCCCCAGACACAAAAAGCAGAGCACAAACCAGCCTTGTACAAGGAGAGAAACTCTCTCTCAACACTGCAACCTTGTAGATATTCTAACAGACAGCAGATCTTAAAGGGATAGTTCACACAAAAATGAAAATTCTGTTATTAATTAAACACCCTCATGTCGTTCCAAACCCGTAATATCTTTATTAATTTTCAAAACACAACTTGAGATATTTTTGATGAAGTCTGAAGGCTTTCTGACACTGCATAGAGTGCATATTAGTACAATAAAGATACAGTTTAGCACCTAAAGGGTACATGCTGTAGTGGTACCTTTTGACAGGGTCCCACTACATTCCTAGTGCCAGCTTTTGGACCTTTTCTGAGAGTGTGTATAGACATTTCAAAGAGTCGCCTTGAAATTATATATGGCTACTGTAAACATTAGAGCGTTTTTGTCACTTATACGACCCAGAAAACCAAGATCTTGATCTTGTTTTTTCTTGTTTAATGTCACATAATATCCTGTTTAAGTATGTAATTCAAGCTCTCATATTAACTTTTCAAATGTGGAGTCTTGAGGTGAAACACCTGATGATAATGCTGGACTGACTGTGGAGTTTGTAATGAAAAAAATTAAAGATGGCATATTTTCAAATGTGTTTATGTTGGAAAGGAATTCATGGGTGAATTTGCTCAGTTCTCTATTTTATGCTTGTTAGGTTTAAAGCATTTTTGTAGATTAGCTTCGAATGCTGCTAATTAGCAGGGTTATCGTAGCACCCGTTTCAGAGAAATATGAGTTACGGGCTTATTTTTGTTAGGGCTTTTGGATAAGCAGTGCATGACCACATCACAGACATACCGCCTGGCAGCGCTCCACAGTCCTGCTGCACTACAATCCATGTGTGCCATCTGATCTTGACGGCAAATTCTAGTCGCTCAGAGTCTATGAGAGAGAAATGGAGCACTACTTTTATAAAAGGAATAGTTAACTCCAGAATGTCAATGATGTAATCATTGTAATGATTCCTTGCCACCAGAGAAATCTCCTCTCCTCCTTTGTCCCAGAGAAAAATAAGTCAAACAGTTTTTGGAATGAGACGAGGGTGAGGATATGATGACAGAAGTTTCATTTTTAGGTGAATTGTCATTTTAAGAGCACATTCTGTGACAGTATTCTGTCAATTACACCGAGAGTTGAAATATGGCCATATGGAAGGTGTTAAGAAAGCTGGACTGTATTAATGCTTTCTAGAGATGTCATTCCTTCTTGCTTGGTTAATATCGCTTTCCTCTTACTTTCTCTGATTCGGGCGTTTGAAACCACATCCCATGGCTCACAGCTTCACTCAGCACACCTTCCGTCTTTCCTTTCATCTCTTCATCTCTCATCCCCTCATTTTCCTCACCATTATTTTTGGATCCATTCTGTTTTTCCTTGACTTTTCTTCACTCTCTCTACTTTCTGTTCAGCTGGAAGGAGAAGCCCAGTTCCTTCATGGAGGTCCTGCAGCCCGTGGCTCTCCTCAGGGTTACTGGGCTCAGGAGTTTGTAATGTTGGGGGTCTTTTTCTCTATAATGATTGCTTTGGGGCCATTGAGTGTTTCAGGGTCTACTGAGCTTTCTAGAGAGCCCCATTCTAGCATGAAGGCCCACACACACCCACTCTCACTCACACACACACACACCTGTTTGTAATAGTATGTGTACTAATATTTAAATCTAGTGACAAGGGTCTGGACTTTTTGTGGATTTTATAGTTTGGATTTGGCCTGTTGTGTGTTTTATCTCATTTGTCTTTCTCTGGATTGTATTTTGTATCTGATCTTTCTTTTACTCTGTATTGAGACCAGCTTTGTGCATTACAGTGATTGTGTAAAGTCAATATCCGTTCATACAATAGAGTTGCTTAAGGGGAAGAGATTTGGCTTTTATTTGACAATAGTCGGCCACGAATAACATGTGTGAAAGTGTTTTGAATGCTGATAAAAGATTCTATTTATCGGTTCTGTTTAAAATGAGCACATTGTTTTTCCTACTCGTATCAAATACGTTTTTCCTTGAAACAAACAGTCTTGGGTCTGTGTGGCTCTAGGTTGCTTTTTCTCTTTTGATGTTTTTCTGTGCTTTACAGAGAATTTCCCACATTGTGTTTAACTGAAGGTCAAACATTTCCAAGAGACAGACAAAATATGCCATAATACAGGCCTTTTCTTTCTATCCCTAATACAGTTGTTTCTTAGATTACTGAGGGTGAATTTAAATAGTCATGCCATTTTGTGAGTGATCATATTTTCATAATTTCATAATCATGTTTTTCTCAATACCCACAATTCAGTGTAACCAGGCCCTACGGTCAATTCTCTTCTTTGCTGTATTTGTAATGTTTGGGGTCAGTAAGAGTTTTCAAGGTTTTTGAAGTAAATCTAACAAAAGCTGCATTTATTTGATAAAAAATGCAGTGAAACAGAAAAGTTGGCAATTTCCAAAATCCTTGTCCTTGACATTTTAGCTTCCCATGAGAAAACCAGCGTGTGTAAGAGGTAGAAAATACAGTTTGTCCAGTATAAAAATCATTATGTCTATAAAATGTTCCCATAAAATGTGGAAACCTGTGTGTGTGCATGAGAGAGAGAGAGAGGAGAGAGGCGAGAGGCCCCTCATTGGAAACTTCAGTAAAGTTCAGGTCTTCAGAGATCATCACACCTCAGTTGAAGGTGTCATCATCTGGACAGCAGGGAGAATAGAGAAATAGGATGACACATTCCCAGAGATGTAACAAGAAAGCTGTGATTGGTGGTTTGTGCTTAAAGAGAAGAAGCGGGTCACGGTGGTCAAACTGACAGGCCTTTGAGCATACACTGCCTGCTGTAGAAACAGTGAAACGCTCAGGGAGTGAGAGCTAGTTCATTTAGAGCCCGAGAGGAAAAAAAGAGGACTAAAGGTTGAGGAGGACAAGAGAAAGGGATGCTTGGGGTCACTCATATGTTTGCCATGTGTGAAGAAAAACAGGAGAAAGTTCTCGTATGAAAGAAGTGTTGTTTTTAAAGGAGTACTTCACTTATAATGAAAATTTGCTAAAAATGTACTCACTTTCAGGTAGGGCTGGGCAATTAATTGAAAAGTAATCGTAATCGACATTCAGAACCTATAATCGATCAAATTTTTCAGGAGTAACGTGGCCCGCTCCGTTACGTTACCCTACGATCACACCGGACGTGACTTACACAAATAAATCACACTATTCACGTGTCGCTGGACGCTTGAACATTTTAAGTTTACTCGCTTCATTCACGCGTGAAATTCGCTTCACAGCAAACGTGAATTCAAGTCATGGGAGGGGCTTCTGCCAGGCCGATCCAGTCTCTGTACTCTGCAAAGGATATGACTCCCTTGGCTACAGTGTTTAAACACCTCGTTAAAACTCTCGACA
The DNA here is from genome assembly GCA_032359435.1 of Enteromius unitaeniatus. Taxonomy (NCBI): domain Eukaryota; kingdom Metazoa; phylum Chordata; class Actinopteri; order Cypriniformes; family Cyprinidae; genus Enteromius; species Enteromius unitaeniatus. The sequence goes on from JAUMHI010000046.1 coordinate 7,910,645, forward strand.
GAAGATACACTGTGCTGTCGCGATCACATTTTTCCTGCACTGCCAGACATGTGCAAGACATAACCTAAAAAAGGTAACATGAGTAAAATTCATGTTCATATCGTGACATGACAAGATCACTAAGAACACTTCATGCAACCGGGTTTAGGAGAGTTCTATTTTCATTACAACAATCTGTTGTTTACATTGATATATTGCACATTAAAATATTTGTTTACAGAGGATGCAAGAAATGCACTGTTTAAAATATTATTTACAGGGTATACAAGAGTTATTTTATTTAGAAGAGATACTACTTATTTTCTACTTTTAATAAGAAAAACATTGAAAATAATTAGTTTTATTTATTTTTACTTTTTTATAAGAACAAAGTGACTGTTAGTTTTAGGCAATGTGTGCTTTAATTTCGGTTGTTCAACATTGATGTTTAATAAATAATCATAGATAGAAGATTTTCCTTCAATTTTAAAATCAAGTAATGCACCCTTCATTAAAAAATCTCTCACTTGTAATATGTGAGCATATTTACTGTACAAGATTTGTCAGTGAAAATAAATAAATAATAATAATCGTTCATTAATCGTAATCGAGTTAAAATGTTCAATTAATCGAGATTTTAATTTTAGGCCAAATCGCCCAGCCCTACTTTCAAGCCATCCAAAATTGAAATGAGTTGTTGCTGTTTCATCAAAACAAATTTGGAGAATTTAGCATGACATCACTTGCTCACCAATGGAGTGATTGATTTAAAAAACATCACATTAATCTGCATGACTTTAGTAATCAATTAATGTCTTGTAAAGTGAAAATCACATTTGAGAAGAGAAATATCCACAGATCAAGCACTCCTTTTAATCAAGTTAAAAAACTGTTCTAAACACATAAGTTGATGGATTTTAATGTGAGAGGATTTTTCGTTGGAAGAAGCATAATTATGGATAAGTTGGCCAGAAGTGATTGTTTAAAGTTAAACACATGGTGAGCAAATGATGTAATGCAAAATTTCAAATGAAGAGACAAGCTCTTTGATGGCCTGAGAATAAATCTATTTTCAGCATTATAAATTTTCATTGAATTATAAATTGTCAACATGAAATATGAAGTTGACTGTATTTATTAATACACACCCCAGTTATTATTATCAGTGATTCATTAGTGTATTTTAAATAAATAAATAAATGCCTTTACAATCTTTCATCAAAATGTAATAAATAATAACTCTGACATGGCTTTTTAGCTGTGATTTAATCCATTCTGCCTAATGTTTTGCATATTCTGTTTTACCCTGAATTACATTACAGAATTGAAATGGTTTGTAAATATCGTTTTATTTCACTTCAAATAAGAAGCTAGTTATTTGCAGAGATGTATAGTAACGAAGTAGAACTACTTCACTACTGTACTTAAGTACTAAAAGGCCTTATCTGTACTTATCTATTGTTTTTTTTCTCCTACTTCCACTTTTACTTCAGTACATATTTTCGATGAGTTTAATACTTTTACTCCGATAGGTTTGTAATGTGCTGCATCGTTACAATTATAAAAATGTTACGAATCATTCCAAACCCACCAAGCCTGCCGCGATGGTCTGCGTGATCTTCAATGAGCAATGCTTCACTAAAACTCCACACAGAGACATGAGAGTTATATCTGTAGAAAGCTTGATATGTCTACTATTACACTAAGACAGTCAATCGAAAACAAATATTCTGTGATAAAGTAATTTATATGAAACTAGCGCGATCCCCAGTCTTTCGCGTCTCCTTCATCATCTCTTAATGCGCTGCGTGAACAATAGGTATGATAATCATCCACATGTAAACACCCACATCAACACAAACAAAGCAGAGAGAGTTTACCTGAAGTTCATCCCGGATACTGTACGCTTCGTGCTGACAGGAATAAGACAGAATTCACCTCAGAAAAAGACATGCTGTGATAAATAAATAACTCAAGAAGAAGCTTTTGGATGACCTCAGACAAGAAGAATGCAGACTCAGAGCTACGGAGTGATCATTATAATAAGAGTAATGAGTCATTTCTTTATTAGTTAGCTTGGTATTGTGGCATAAACTATTTCAGTTGTTGTTTTTTTGCACTATTCTTAGACTTTTATATTTTAACATGTAATTTCTGTATAATTTGTGATCACAGCTATATTTTCTGTTATTGTGACTGCAGTAATACTTTGTAACTTAGTAACCTTAAATGTTCCTAATAAACTGTTTAACTGAACTCGCAAGTGAATCTCAAGGGTTTTTTTTGTGAATACTGAACTAAATACTGAAAATATTATTAGTTGTATATTATTAAATATAATAAATATATATATTTTGTCCTCAGATTCTTTCTTGTAACTCTCCTCTCTCATTATGCAGGCCTTTGTCTTCTCAGGTGTGAATCACTGCATTAGTAATGATAGTTCACCCATCATATAGAGTACATATATATTTGACTGCTTTCTTTAATAACTACATAACACAGTACTTGTACTTTTACTTTCAGTATTTGAGCAGTAAATTTTAAAATAAACTAGCAATACTTAAGAACAAAAAATGTTGAATACTTTAGTACTTCCATTTAAGTATGGTGCATAAAGAGTCACTTTTTTGATAGACCGCTTGTACTTTTACTCAAGTCTGGGTCTCTAGTACTTTATACATGTCTAGTTATTTGTGATGATTTCTTCATTCAGTTTTGTTATATCAACTTCATTTATCAACTGAGCTGAATAAATAAGCCCTGATATTAATTTGATAAATAATATTATGAAAAGCTGCCAAAGTTAATGTTAACATATGCATTTAATAACTTCATTATCATTCATTTTTTTTATTATTAATTTTTTTTTTCTGTTAAATTTTTTGTCAGAATAATTTATGTTACATATTTAGTTGTGAGCTTTAGAATGAGAGCTTTCTCTTTAGTAAAACGCAGGGACTTTCCACTTAAATCCACCCTGGGAAGCTATTCAAAATCAAATCAACAACTGATGTGAAGAACCAAGTCCCTACATTTCTCTTTTTCGATAATCTGGTACAATTTGTTACATCACAGTGCGGAAAAGATCTGTCACTACGTCTGTTTCATCCTAACTTCAATGTTAACATATAACCAAGCACTGACACTGTTATAAACACATTTATTTATTACATTTTGAATCGCCTTTCTGTACATGAATATATTTATGTGCTTTAACAGTAATGTCCATAAAAATGCTTTTAGAACGAGATGAAAGAGGGTAAAAACAAATCAGTAATAGCGGTTTATCACTGAAACCTGGTGTGTGTGTGTGTGTGTGAGAGAGATCTGAAGTGGTAAAGGGGTACGGTATGATGGAATGCTCACTAATGTGTTTATATGAAACTCTGTTCATTTTTCAGGTTGGTTTTAGTCAAGTGAGTGATGTGTGTGTGCGAGATTGGAGACAGGATGGCTGTGGAATGTGCTGCACTGTCATTGCAGGTGCCTCTCCCAGAATGCACTTCTGTTCTTTGTGTGATGTCACGATAACATCAGTCCTCCTGTCACCGCGACAATGACTGTGCTGTTGACCCCACCCCCCCAGACCCCGATAATTATCCCAGGCTAGATTGTGATTGGAGGGGTCCGACTAATAGGGCACCTCATGTAAGGAAACCACAGAGATAAACTCATGCCAGGCTGAATTACAACACTTGCATACACTCACTCTATAATTCACCGTTCAGCCTCAGCAAGACTCCAGTGCCGTCACACAGGACGAGTAATAATTACATGGAAATGAAACCTTTCATTTAACAATGTCATCTGTCCCTTTGCCCTCTTCCGCTCTCTCCTTCATTCTCTTTGTTTCCCCATCATCAAGATGAATTGAGCTGAAATGCAATTCTTTCAAGTGCATGTGCCCACCATGTGTTCCTGTCCCAGTGCGAGTGTGTGTGTGTGTGTGTGTGTGACTGATTGACTGTGGTGAAAGCAAGCTGCCAAGCCAAACCAAATCGACATAAATCTACACTTAACCACAAAGGCTCCAGCGATTACACAAAAGCTCTGTTTCAAAACCAAGTGTTACTGCCTACTACTCTCATAGACTGCTGCCTTCTGAGGAAGCATCTTAACCTTCATAAAAACCTCTTCAATGACTGATTTAAAACACTCTTCAGTTTGCGACTGAGGTTAAAGTCTGTCTTCAGTTTTGAGCACCATCTCAAAATTAAATCAACATCTGATGTGTTGGACCAAGTTCTTCTCCTACATTTTTTGTTTTTTTGATAATTCGTTACACTTTATTACATCACAGTGTAGACGAAATCTGTCATTACTTCTGTTTCATTGCAACTTTAGTATTAGCATATAGCTATGCTAAAAAAAGGAAATATTAATAAGCATAAAGGAGCATAAGCATAAAACAATTTGACTTGTTTTTTGTTCTTGAATTCCCCTTGGTGCTCAATAAAGTATATATAATCTATATATATATATTTATATATATGGAATCTATATAAACTATATCTAATGTAGAATGGAGCAAAGCATCTTGGGAATCAGAGCAAGATATTGTCATATGAGAAAGCTAAAACATGCAATTTAGTCTGGGACTATTTTAAGCATTGTCTGTAAAACTGGGAGGATAGAAACACACCATAATCTGGGTCTTCATCCAGAAAAAAAAAAGATTTAGTATTAACGTTATACTGTACCCGGCAGTCGGCTCTGGGTGCATTATGGGTATTTCTTTAGAGTTTACTTATTTTTGTGTCATTTAAGCAAGACAGTTGGGGTTTTGTATTAGTTATTGTATTAGTAATGTTAAGTTAGTTTGGGTGGGTTTGGTTCATTTGCAGCTGTTGAATAAAGTGTATCTGTACATCATATAGAGAGATGTGTAGGGGAGGGACTTGCCTTGCATGTTACCTTACCTGCCTTGCATCTTGCATTAAGTACTTAATTTATTATTATTAATAAATAGGCAGAAGGCAGTGCTGCCTCCTATTGGCTTATTCTGTCTATGCTGCTGCATTTAGAGTCACTAAATGTTGTGCGATGTAGGGGCCAGTTGTAACGATGTTAAAAGGGGGTGGGCCAAAGAATTTTCCCAGTGGATTTTAGTGCCCCACTCCGCCCCTGGCATAAAGAAATATGTAGCATATTTAATATGGGTGTGTTAAACCATTTTAATTACACAGAATTTTTTTTGTACAATTTTTTTATGTGTCATCCATATCTTGATGAAGTTAATTTATAAACAGAATTTCTTTCAATTGCCATTTTGGATACTTTTTCACTGACTTGGATGGATACAAAAACACAAGTATTTGTCTAAACATATTGTCTATGTGTCTATGATGTCTTAAAACTTTGCTTCCACAGGAAGTTCACTAGGTTTGAGAAAATGTGCTGAACCATTGACGTGAGTTTTTGAAGGGGTTTGAATTTCATGGGTATGAGTATGGTGTTATTGCACCATAATTTGATATAGTGTTGTGGAATGTGTTATGTGAAGTGTGTGTGTGTGGGTGTTGGCAGACATTTCACGCCACATAGAATTTAAAGGAAACAGTGAAATGACTTTCTTAGCACATTTTCTCTCCCCCTCAGTGTGCAATTATGCATGCATTATTTTATTATAATATAATGAAGGTCTTAAATTACCTATAATTACCAACTCCTATCTACTAAATACAGTCTGGCTCTGATTTTGTGCGCGCTCTTAGATGGTCAGTGGTTTGAGCTCTCATGTTTTTGAGAACACGATACTGCACTAGCTCTAAATACAGCACATATACAGTATCCTGCTGCTGGCTTGGGATGTGCAAAATATAAAACAATACGTTTCCTGTTTTCCAAAATGGTTTCATATTTTCCTGAATGGATTTCTCTGTCTCTTTGATACAATCATTTTATATATCCTTCACTGGTCTGCTTGTTTATATGAAAAGTCACAAGAGAGAGAGAAAGGGACATGACCAAAATATTAGACAATAATGAAGACCGAAGGCATTGTGGAGTTTTGCCACTAAAACCCCTAGCATGTAGTATATGGTTCTGATACTGAATGATTTGTGATACTCCAAGGAAATTCAAGTGTAAAGCTATGCCTGTATCAGTGCTACTTTTTGTTAATTATGTCCTATCACACTTTTAGATTTTGAATGGGCTTTCAGATTTGTATTTTCAGTTTTTAATTGTACATCAAATGTAAAAGTTTAGTAGTTTCATGATTTTATTTTGAATTTATATGGCTTTATTTTTATTAATTTTACTACTTAGATGCTTAAATTTTGATGCAAAACAACATTGCCCTTTTTATGTTTTTTAATTATTATTTTCTTCTAATATTTATCTTTTATTTCAACTTCATTTTAATTACTAATGGTTTTAAGTAGTTTTAGTTAACAACAACAACACTGTTGGCATTACCATGGTATTTCTATAGAGTTAAAAAAAAATGGAAATGTTTATAATAATTTTTAATGGAAAAGAAAGTTTGAGGAGAGAGAACCACAATGAATTTCAGAGTATCAGAGGGATGAAATTAAATATTCACAAGGGAGTAGAATGAATAAAGGAAGTTAATAAAGGAAGTTTTGGGAGTGATAAAGCAAAGGTGCGGAGAGCACACAGTGGGCTGAGCAAGTAGACACAAAAGCACCCTGCTTCCCCCCCCCCCTCGCTCAGGCCCAGAGGGCAGCCCAGGGTCAGACTCTCTCCCTGGGGCATCTTCTACTATAACCCCAGGCTTCTGACAGGCCTGTGGGAGTTTTTGGAAGGTCCTGAGAGAGGCCAGACCCTTTACACCTCAGAGACCTCACTTCACCTGCATTCCCTCTCTCTCTTCTCACCTCACTTCTATATTCTCTATATTCATATATATTAAGAGTAATAATCATAGCTCTACAACCCCAATACGGTGAGGATGACATAAACGCTTAAAGAAAAGAAAAACCATTTGAGCTTTCATCTGTAAAAGTAAGGTCTGTTGGCTTGGATTTTGATAGGTTGGATTAAGCCCATTGTTTACGCCACAGATGACTCCAAGTTCATGGACATGTTTATGTTGTTGATTATTATTTCTCCCCTCCACAAATGACTTACGTTCTTGTCTGTCTATGTGTGTACGTGCAGATAGGTGTGTGAGTGTTTGGTCAAAGGATTTTGATTACAATCAGATATGTGTGAGTAAGGATCAGCAGATGGAAAAGCAATAGGACACGAGGCTAAGGGACCAAAGTAGAGGATATGCTTTCTCCATCTTCAGGTGGTGAGGTTTGAGCTGACATATTGTTGATGTTCACAATTCTCATTGTGTGTGTTTGTTCCGGTCTGATGTGTTCTGGCTGTGTTTGAATAGAGTTGTGCAGATGGAAGTCCTCACAGCGGCCAGAGCCTAAATCACAAGATACATGAGCTCTATAACCCAAACCACACTCATGATATACAATCAGCATATTTCTCTTCCTTAAACTGTTACTGATTTCGCAGTAAGATCTGTCCGTCCATCCAACCATTACAGCGAGATGACTAACATGCACATTGATGGTTTTTTATTTTATTGTTAATTTAATTAAAAACATTTGTGGCACAGTTTCCTTTGCACGTATATGTTTTGTAAGTATACTTTGTTGCCAAGAAGATCCCTAGTAAAAATAAGTATACTAAAATGTATTTGCAATACATTAAATAGTGCTGAAGTACAAAGTATATTATCTTGTGCTAAAATAGAACTATTGCAAGTATACTTCAGGTACACCTTAAATATCTCTCCTTTACAGACCAGATTTATTCAAAGATCATGCAGTCTTTAATATTGACATTAAAACACATTAGGTTTAATACTGTGTATTTCGAACTCCAAACAAAGTTTAATTATAATTACATCAGTAAGTCTCAAATGATATATCAGTTAATATTTTAATGCATTTAAATAATGCTTAGAAATAAGTGTATTGTATGTGTCTTGTAATTAATTTTTTGCCTCATTAATATACACACAGCACCCCATATGGACAGAAAAAAAATCAGTTTTTCTTTTCTAATAAATCTGCAAAAATATCAACAATTCTGTGTTTTTCTATCAATATTGGGTGCTGTGTGTATATTAATGAGGCAAAAAATTCACTTAAATGATTTTAGCAAATGGTTGCAATATAACAAAAAGAGTGAAAATCTGAATACTTTCAGTACCCACTGTATTACTTATGATGACACATCAATTAACGTTTACTAAATTAACAAAACAGTACAAAAGTGTGCGAAAAAGTCAAAGAAAAAAAAGTCTGAGAAAAGTATGTTATTAAAAATACGCTAAAAGAAATCAGCATTAGAAAGACAAACAACTGTTGTGTAATCTAAATCTTTAATTAGAATTTGACAATGTTTTAATAGAAACCTCATCATGTTCCAAAGAAGTGAAATAACCCAGAAATTACCTAGAAAGTGTCTAATTTCAGCACTGATTTAATCAGAGAGACATTGAAATTTAGTATGGAAAATCTTCACTGAAAAAAGGATATGAACCCAAAAGGAAAATGCACATTTTTTTTAACTAGCCGTGAAATGAATGGTTTCTTTCCTATCCTAAATAAAGCTGAGGAGCAGAGGTACAGGACCAGGGTGAGATGAGATGTTCCTCAAACACAAAAGAGACAGAATTATGAGGCTGTAAGATATTATGGGTTACAGTACTTAGGTTTTTATGGACTATGGGATTTCTGTAAGAATGTGGATTCTACATTCTTTCAGATGTGATTGCTGAAGGGAGGACGTGTGTGTGAGATGATGGTGTGTTTGTCGGCTTTGAGAAGGGAGTGCTGAGTGAGTGAGAGTGCTCGTTTGTCATCGAGATTTGTTTAATTACAGCCTGTCCTTCTCTCTCTCATCCCTCCATTGTCAATAATCTTCTCCTCCTCCTTTTCTCATGTAAATCCCTCCCTCTATGATGGAGGCTCCGTTTCTCCTTCAAGGGAGAACAACATTTGGCTGACTGACACATTGAGACTGGCGAGTAGGAGTGTGTGTGTGTGTGTGTGTGTGAGATGTTTGAGCACATGCAGGGACTCCTGCAGGGGTTTGGTTAGGGAATAGTGCATGTGTGAGTATGCATACTCATCCGGAACTTGACCATTAACAAAAACAGAAACACAATCGCAAAGTACACACGCACACAGACCTTTTTTGCATCTTCCACCCCACTTCTCTCTCTCCTACTGTGCGGTTGTGTCAACCCACACATCTGCCTGCCAAACGCTTCTGCAAAACTGTGCAAACATTGCACATGATGTTTGTAATTACAGTACAAACCCAGTAACAGCACAAACACAAAGATTTAGATTAATCATCCATAAATGTCTCTCCCCTTTTTTTTCTTTTTTCCAAATGTAAAATCCCCAAATCAGAAGATTAGAATGATGGCTGAAAGATCATGTGACACTGAAGACTGGAGTAATAGCTGCTTTGTCATCACAGGAATAAATGATATTCTGCTATTTATTTTTAATACTTATATTATTTTGCAATATTGGGTTTTATTTCTTTAAATAAAAAAATAACAATTATTTACTTATTTCCAATCAGGAGAAAACCTGGCCAAGCAGCACACAAGAAAGACTGACAGAAACTGCAGTGAGTTCTGAGCTTCAGTCTCTAAGGGCGGAAGTGATGTCAAATCCCAACATCATGTCTGATTTCCTGTGATTTGTGCTAGTCTGACTGATGTAAACTCTCCATAGGATCCGTGTCTACCATTTCCTTACGGACCAGTCCTACTTCTTGCTCTTTTCTTTCCTCCTCCTTCCCTCTGTCTGTCTTTTCAGGCTAGAGACTGAATTATTCTGGCCTGTAATAAAGGATCAGTGTCTGTGGGGTGAGACAGAGCAAGACAGCATGAAGGACGCTGCAGGGTCCTGTGAGAAATTACTGCGTGTGTGTGTGTGTGTGGTGTACTCATAAGAACCCAGATAATCTTGACTGGCAGTTCAATACTGTAAAGGCAGATTACTCCTCATCTGCTGCATGAATGCTGTATGTTTTTGAGAGCTGAAAGACATGGTTTTGATCCTCAATAACCTTCCATTGTCCAATCTGTCTGCCTCTCTGAGTCTGTGTCTCTGAGGTGGTCTGTATGTGATGTTTATAATGTAAAACTTATGAAACTCTGGATTGTATATTTTTCGCTCTTTTGTTGTCTGTTTCTCTGCTTTCTGTCCAATGTCTCTATCAGTCACACTGCTAAGTGTGTGTGTTTACCAGCAGAGGTGTGGCCCTCTTTTGTTGAACAATACAAGTTTACGTGTTCAGGAAATCTCCACTCTCCACCGACATCGGCAATTGACAATACAAGCTTGACCTTTGACTCCTGTACAGTCAGAGGAATAAAAGAGGAAGGAAGCGATGCACTGCCCAGTCACTTGTGAGCTGTATTTAATCTTACATTTGTACTAAAATATATTAATTTGACATACTGTCACCATCATTTATTGTTCTACACAGAAGTGTCATGACCATTCAAACAGATTTTTTAGGCAACTGATTTTTAAAAGCAACATTGCATTATTACTATAGATTAAAAAGTATTGTCGAACAAATCATATATACCGTGTCGGATATAATATACATAATAATAAATGTATATGTCATACATGTGTTGCAATATTTTAAAATCAGTAACATTAATTTCAGTTAAATTTAGTTAAAAAGTTACTTTAAACTTTATAAATTAGTTACTATTATTTTATTTTATTTTAATTAATAAAGTTCCCTGACTATTAAGGTTACTTGCCAATTTGCCTGATTTATTTAAATACAGTTTATGTTTTTATTATTAATAGGGGAAAAAAACTTGTAGAACAAAACATATTTTATTTAATTGTATTTTATTTCTTATCTTGCAATTTCTTGTAGTGCAAAGGGTAATATGGAGGTTTATTTCTGCCACAGAAAAATAAATAAATAAATATAATCGCTTTTTTATTTCACAATTAAGACTTTTTTTATTCTTTGTTATAAGGGAGCTGCTCTTGAAGGGAGCTGCTGAGTGTCAGGTTGATGCTGCTGTTTTGGAATCTAGATTGTCTTAAATTTAAAGGACCAATTACCTCACCTTCCCTCTGTTCACGTATTCTCTCTCTTTCTCAATCACTCACTCATTCCGCTGTGGGAATGAGGTGGTTATCGTGGTGGTGATTTGTGCTGATTATGGATGTGGAAACAGCGCATTCAGGAGATTACCTCCCTTTGCAACAGCAGAAAATTAGTTCCAGAACATACCTGTGTGTGCTGTGAGGCTGTTTGAATGTTCCCACAGCATTTTCCCTAGATTATCTTGTTTTGTGGACTGAGGAACCACACACATGGGCTAGAATGAGGGGGTGATGGTTTATGTCATCCATCAAAAACTAATTCAGCCCTTACTAGCAACATATACTTTATAAATGTTTTTGTCTGGTAAAAATATCAAAAATCATTAAAACAACACCAAGAAAAAAGACAAAAATAGAAATGTATTGGTTGATATATTGTTTTTTTAAATAATTATTTTATTCTAGCACAGATGTGTAAAATGATTTATCTAACCCAACTCCATCTTTCTCTTTCTTAGCCGAAAATGAATGCAGAGACAAAAAGCCGACAAAAAAGACTCCCGTGAGCAAACATTTCTGAAAACATTGTATATTTTCACCTCAACTTAAAAAGATCAAGTGAAGATAAATGAATCCAGATGAAGTAAAATCCATACTGACAAAGAAAATCTTCTGTCTGCGGTAAATGTCCTTGAAAGTATTTCAAAATCTGACTAGAAGATTAATGCAGCAATCAGACGATCTAGGAAGGTAAACATATAGACTATATAGATTTTGATAGCAGCCTTCATAATCGTATGAGCTAAGCCAAAGTTTTTCTCTGGAGACTAACATGACCTTATCTGCTATCTCTGCCATTAAATCAGATTTTGCTTGGACTCAAAGGAAGTCTTGAAAGAATGACTCGAGGTGAACAATGTCATAAAGTTTGTGTCTCGTAGACATGACAGATAGATTTGTCTTCACAAAGGAGTGAGCTATTTAAACAGATGAAAGACAGAGGGCCGAGGCTTCATGCGCACTGACCTGTCTGTGTGAATAATAAGGCTTTAATATCCACACAGCTGTGCGTATGAAGAATGAACTTCATGAGGAAAAGTCAAAGTACACAAACTTGAAGAGGCGGTGTGTTAGATAAGTGTGTAAGATTAATACTCTACGTGACGTGTGAGACTGTGTCAGTCTGCCTGTCTCCTTCACTCAGTATGAGTCTGGGAATTAGTGCATGAGGAAAAATATCTGCAAATCGAAATGTCACTGGCTGCCAGGTGATGCTCTGCCAACCTCCTGATGATAACTGGTCGGTTGCCAGAGGATTTCTGGAATGTTGCTGGATCATCGTCACGTAGCGTTTGTGATTGCTGGGCCATTGCCATGTAAAAGATTGATTTGATCAGTGGCTGCCGATGGAAATGCCAGACTTTGACTGGGCCCACACCAAAAGTCAAAGTGTGAGTGAATGTGGACTGGCCATATGTGTTGCACATAGCAGGATAAATAGCTTTTTATTCAAATATACAGTACATGTATTCACAATTGGAAAAATGGTCAGCTTTTTCATAGTGCAATGGATTAACTTGTTCAGCCTTGGCAGCTTAGTGCAATGTCATTTGAAAAATGCAAAACCATCTACTTCAATATATCGCACTTTGATAGCACAGGTTTTGTCTTTCTCTCTTCCTCATTTCTCTTTTTCACTCGCTCTTTGTCCACAGGTATCACAATTCCCCTTGAGGAGGTTATGTGGTTTTAACCTTTGACCCCATGACCCTTGTTAGTGGGTGCTCGGTAAGTTGTGAAATGATTGGCTGTTTGTGGTTCTGTAGATTTCTGTGGTGAATGTCGTTCAGCAACAGAACCAATCAGAGTGTTTTGCTTGTCAAGCAGCAGATGTGTGTGTTAGGTGTATTTGGTGCGTGTGGATTAGTGGTTTGGTTCTGCTCATCTCTGGGGAGTCTGGACCCTTTACCCTTGTGTTGAGAGTGTGTATATGTCCGTTCTTGCCTGCTATGTGTGTGTGCAAATGAAAGTGTGTGGTCAATTTGTTCATACTGTTGAGATTTGTATGTAGTCATATAGGCTTAGAAATGTTAATACTTTTAATAATGCTTAATTCTAAGAAGCCTGTATTTTTTGGATAGCAGCCATAGACTAATGCATGTGTGAATGCATCTAATAGACGCAGTGTGTGTTTTTGCATCGGACTATAAAGTCCCTGCTGTGACTGGTTTGAGAGGGTAATTGGTGGTAATTGGTAGTAAACGTCCAGGAGGCACAAAGACCATTTCAACTGCGATCTATAAACAAAACTGCCAATACTTTTAACTATGTGTGTCCAACTTATAAATTACTTCTTTGTGTTGGTGGACGACTGGTTTGTGTATATGGCATGATATCTATATGTGTGTGTTTGCCTATGGGACCTATTGCCTTAAAGTCACACCGAAGGATTAGGACCAGGCGCCATATGGAAATGGGAAATTAGCCCGAGGCTGCTTGTGTGTGTCCAGAAAGCTTTGTAGAAAGTGCACTGGTATTTCCATTGAGATGTTAAGGCAAAGCGCCCAGATTCTTGACAGGAAACAGACTTATAGGGGACCTGTGCGTGTAGGTTAGGGAGTGATTGTGTATATTTATTGGGAAGAGAGAGGAATGGTGTTCTTATGTTATTTGAAACACGTTATATATTTTCCGTTACCAAACCTACTGAGCAGTTAATAGAGTTAGTTCTCCCGAAAATAAACATTCCATCATCATTTACTCACCTTCATGTCATTCCAAACCAATAAAACTTACTTTGTTCTGTGGGTCACACACACACACAAAAAAAGTTTTTTAAACAATAGAAGTCAGCAGAGGCCAATGCCACTTTGGACGCCACTAACTTTCATTGTATTTGCTGAAACATTATATATAATATGTTCCACAGAAGAAAGTAAGTAATAGGTTTGAATGAAGTGATGAAAATGTGTGTATGTAAATGTATGTTATGTTCGTCATCATACATGTTCAATGGAAAAATACATCCAAAATATTACCATCGTTTATAGAAAAGAATTGATTGTATAGTCCATTTTTCCCCCCCAATATTTTGTATAAGAGTATGAAACGCTCTTAAAGTGATGCAGGAATTAGTCCCACAATACAGTTAAAGAGAGATCATTTTAGCACCTCTGGTTCTATTGTCCCAAAGTCATTGGATTTTCTGAGTGGGTATTTGAATAAATGGCTGAAAAAAGATCTGTTATTAACACAAGCTTATAACATTTTCACAATATATTCTACAGCATAAAATACAAGAGTAATGCCACACTCGTTTACATGTCTTAAAAAAAGGCGATTGTTAACAAGTGGCTAAATAAGACTACAGAGTTTATCATTAAACAAGGAAAACTCATCTATTCATTTGCTTTCATAGCCTTGTTGTGTTTATAATGGTGTTCTTGTCACTATTCTAACTCAAACTTTCCAACTAGCAGAGTTTCAATAAACATGAATAGATTTGTCAGAAATACTTTTGTGTGACATAGTGTTGACAAAAGACCCGGTACTTCGGTACCAAGACGGTACTAAAAAATGTTACGGTACCAGGTTTTCTGAAGTACCGGTAGTACTGAGCAACGGGTAAACCCGGTTCTTGCTGCGCTACCCGAAAGGTGCGCACTGCGCAGTTGCGTCTTCTTCATAAAAGC
>JAUMHI010000046.1:7925496-7939511 GCA_032359435.1 Enteromius unitaeniatus
TGTGTTAGAGAACAAATGTATGGTTAATGTTTGTATCTTTAAAATCGGTCCATCAGAAAAGCAGTTCTAGGCTATGACATATAGTTTGCGCTGTTTGATTAAATAAAAGTCCTCTTATATAAAAGTGTTTTTGTTTTGCTTTGGTACCGAGAACCATGGATTTTCACTGGTATTGGTACCGAATACTCAAATTTTGGTACCGTGACAACACTAGTGTGACATATAGCTTATTTATAGACTTCTAGAGGTTGTTTTGTGAAGATTATCACAAAACTTATTTTATGCAGGCTGCAATTATTCAAAAGTCAATGAAAAATCTTTTTGGCTTTGCGTCCAAGTTCTAGTCTGAATTGTATTTCTCTCTTTAAGTCACACATTTGACAAAAATCAAAGTGAATTAAATACACAAAATAAATGAAAAAGGAGGTGGTCTGGGGTTCCTGTGAGTGGGTTTGGCAGGTGATACAGTAGGTGGGGCAGATCCAAAGTTTGGATCATTATCAAGGGTCTCGTGGTGTTTTTGGGGGTGTATAGAGGTTCATTGGGGGCAAATGGGCTCCTTTACTGGAGGTTTGGGAATCAAACACTTATCTAAAATAAATCTCAATGTTTTAAATAGAGGGAAACAGAGAGAAAGGTATTTGTATAAAATAAAAGCAGGATTAAGTTGAGGTCTGGTCTTCATTGGGTTCAGACAGAGTACCAGAGCCTTATAAAACCTTTTTAACACCCTCATTTCCTCACACGTAGATGGACGCACACAAACATACACAAACCTTCTCTTCATGATCTCCAAATGTTTATTCAGTGTGCTCAAATTAAAATAGCATGGCCCAGCTTTGTTCAATTTCTGTGCTGTATACATCCTTACACTGAGACATATATCACCATTTTATGTGGCATTCCCGTGAACACACCCACAAACACACCCAAAAATCCTTGGGATGGATATCCGCAATGGCTTTTAGTAGGATTATAAATTAATGTGATTCATTCGTTATGTTACTGAACTTTGTGTGGGGGGAAATTAATGTAGTAAATGATTTGGACACTCCCTAAACACATATGAAATGCACATACTGACTTACCACCCACCCACACACACGATCTTGTGTTTTTATTTAGCATATTTTAATATCTTCTTAAAATGTTACCTAAAAAAACTAATTATTTAATTATTTTCTCACTCGCATGTCATTTCAAACCTGCTTTCTTTTTTAAAACACAAAACAATAATTTTAGAAGAATATTTTTAGCCAAACGATGGTTTGGTGACCATTGATTTCCAGTTTTTAAAACAGTTCTTTTATATTCCACAGAAGAGAGAAAGTTATAAAGGTTTGGACAATGACATATTTCATGTTTGGTTGACCTATTACTTGATTGAGTATGTCAGTCTGTTTGTTACACAGAGATATTATATGACTTCAGAAGTCTCTGAATGTACTGCATGACTGGTATGGACCACTTATAGCGCTTTTAGAACTAGAACTTCAGTCACCATTTATTGTAACTGTGTGGTAAACACAAATTTCTTCACAAAAGTCTTCAAATTTTCTTCTTTTGTATTCTGTGGATAGAAGTCATATGGGTATAGAGGGTTGACATGAGGGAGCTATTCTTTTAAACAACTACTAAACCTTTTCCACACAAACTTTAGCTGTGTTAACAGTTATAACCGCAGAATTGCTGATGCTGATATAGACTTCAGGGGCCCCCAAAAACACAGCAACCAGATTAACCACAAAACAGCACTGAAATAAAGCCAGGGAAAGATGTGAGGAAATACAGGGAGGAAACAGGCTGGGGAGCAGGCTAAGCAGATCTTTTCATCCTTTCATTTACTCATTTCTGTTGAAACTGGAAAGCTGAGTCTGGATTCTGTTCTGTGTGTGGTTATAGCAGAGGACAGGGATAAAAGAAAAGCAGAATGAAGGATGAAAGGATGGAAAAGGTTCAAAGTTTCGGTTCTCACAGGTTTAGAAGCATGAACACACACACACACACATGCATATATATGTCTGTGTGATTTAGTGCGGAAATCTTCAGTAACATTACGCCTTTACTGTGACTTAAAACAGGGTTATTCAGTAAGTTTCATTTGGCGGCCGGATTATAAAATGTTTATTTTGAAGGGGACAAGGAGGTGGGTGGCTGCTCTGATCTCTTTTTGAAGGGCCTATAAAATTAGAAATTAACTAATATTTTCAACACCACCATCTATAAAATGTCGACATTATTGCTGTCTGAGAAACAACAACAACAACAAAGAAATGATTCGCACATAGCAGTTCAATTTTACAGTACAATTGGAAGCCAATTTTTTTTTTTACCATTAATAGGTTCTAAAAATATATATATATTTATTTGTAATTTATTTGAACTTAAGTTCACTTTAAATTACTAAAGTTTATTTTATAGTCTCTTTACGAGATCACTCGCCACTATTTGACTGAAAAAATATTTTATTGTTCAAAGCTTAATTAACTGAAGATCAAAACAAGGAGTCTTTTTTTTCTTTTTTTGACTTCTAGGAATCTGGATGTGAGAGACGTTTTAGTCTTGAGACTCAGCTTATTTAAATGTATTTTCAGCTGTGTGTGTGTGTGTGTTCATGCTCTGCACAGCCTAGCTGTTGGTGAGTAATTTTTTTGCACCACTGTAAAGATAAATGTGTAATATTCAGCTGTTATCACATTAAAAACACATTTTAAAACCATGCATACATTCACAGGTTCAGCAGACTAAACACAAGGGCCATTGATATGCACAATCTTAAATATTTATGCTAAACCATTTTTCTCAGAAATACACATTCACACACCTGCAAACGTACAGGCCGACAGGCCACTTAAAGCCACACAATTACCTCAAAACACACACACACTGTTGTGACAGTTATGATATATGAGCACTGGGGTTTTGAGGGTAAACAAATAAATGCATTCAGAATGTGCAGGAGGTCAAAGATCACGAGTCATGGTCAGTGACAATGTCATTATGATCATCTCTGTCAGGGTCATGACCCTAACATGCTTGACCAATTGCTGGAAAGCATTACGCCCACTTCAGACCGCAAACTGGAGCATGTTATCAGAACTTCATGAGTCATCACATTTATACAAATCCCTTATCAGAGTTTCGGGTTATCAAATTACCTTTTCTAATTCAGAGAAGTTAAAAACTCAAACAGTCCCATAACAAGCCCAAATTCCCAAATACATTCCACATAGAGGCTTGAGTGAGAATATATCCCGAAATATAAGCCTGAGCGCACAATTTAGGGTGTAATTGTACTGTAGTTTCATGTTTGAATCTGTTCATTAATCTTCCTATTAACCAGGGAAGGATAAAGTTGTTGTGTAACTGGCCATATGCCATAAACGCACACTATTCTGGAGACTTCCTCTGATAATCTATCTGTCATCAAGTCCAAGTCCCACACTTAGAAACACATGCACACAAAACCCCTGAGCTCTGAGATGGCCAGTCTTTTTCTATAAATACATGCACTGCTATTACAATATCTCTCTTTTTTTTAGCAAGCTGGCAGTGAATTTTTAGTGTAAATGTGTGTGCTTCCATGTGTATTCATGTTATCGGTACGAGAGAAATAGCTGGAGAAGAGGAAAGGGTGGGATGACAAATACTGGAATATTCTCAAAAGGAAAATAAGACTAATGAGAAAAAGAGCAAAGGAAGAGAGGAGAATGAGTGTTGTGTCAGAGGTCACAATACAATCAAGACTTTCTATAATTGAACTCTTTCCTCTTCATGGGTCAAAGGTCAAACCTCAGCAGGGATTTGTGGTTACCTCACATTTCATATGTCTAGCAGGTGGTTCAAATACCTTCTTTGACGAAACAACTTGTTGCTTTTCTAATATTTTTTATTGCGTTTTTCTCTCTTTTTATGGTCTGAAAATCCACAGACTTTTAAGTAAAAGATGAGAAGCTTATAGAAGAACCAACATATCAAGTTCAGAAACATTTAGCATTCCTTTGCATTCATTTTAGCGATTTAAATGGTAAATGGTATTCATATGATTGATTACAGGAGGATTACAGAATGAATTATCAGCTGTCTTTTAGATGTCAACTAGTTTTTTTGAGAGAAAAAATGTGTGTATGTGTGTTGAAAGTATAAATGATAAATAAAATTAAATACATACAGAGTCATCATTATTGATGTACTGTATACTATAGGGGTCGACCCATTACCGGAATTAATTTTATTTATAATAACACCTGTTAACTGTCTCTGGCCCAACGGTGGCCCTGTTTGCCGTTACATGTTTAAAACAATAATATCCTGTACTTAACTTGATCTAACATTGATAAACTATTTTTGGAAAGCTTCAAGTGTGTACTTTTCATATCTGAATCACTGTTTTGCAGAAAATGTTATGTAGTGACAATAATTTATTAATTTGTAACAAGAGGCAAAACTAGTACAATAGGAGTTGTGGCATTTGTTATGAAAAGTAAACACACTTATAATCATTTAATCAGTCAGTTTTTATGTTCATAATCTAAAAAATCTAAAAATTCTCAAAATATTGAGTATGTAATAGAAAATAACATATTTTTATAATTACAATGTCATGGTTAATGTAGTGTTCATAGTAAATTGATACATAAATTTTTTTGAACTTTGTGTTCAAAAGCATTTCAGAATTAAATTCATTTGAATTTCAACATTACCTTTGCAGGCCTACACTCTAAAATGGTCGTGGCAGTTAACAGGCTAAACCATTTGTATGATTATTGGTGTCATTTTTAATCGGATTTGCAAAGAAAATTATTTGAAAGCATTAAAAGTCAGTTTTTTTGTCAGAGCCTTTGTTATTCTTAATTTTGCATTAGACAGGTTAGTTAAAAATATCAGTTTTTTCAGTATCTGCATCAGCCCCACAGTCAACACCTACACTACATACTAAAACGTGAAGATGAGGCTAAGAAAGAATTAGAGGAGCTTAACCCATTGAAACACACATCTTAAATTTGTTTTCTCAGCCCACCAACATACTGGCTGTCAGTCTAAATCATTGCCTGAATCCTTCTGTATATTTAGACGTGAGCTGCTGTGTTTGGACATGGAATGACTGAGTACTCTTTGCAGACTTTAACTACAAAATGTCCTAGACAATAAACTAAAAGTCTGTTAAAACAGGTTCTAGTACTCCAGACAGTTTGCACTTGGCAAACAGTCATACTATGTCTGAAATCTTTCCCTATGTAATGCACATTCTTGTCTCTCTCTCCCTTTGCTGGTCATTTCTAATCACCCGTTGCTATGACAGGAACGGCTTTGGATGTGGTATGCTGACATCATCCACTAATGACGTCTGCTTTTTTCTCTGTTTGATTGTCCTGATCAAAAGATCCTGCAGCGTCCAAACGCTCCCAGAGTATCAGGACCTCTTTAGACCCCCCTGGCAGGAAAACGTGTTTTACAAAAGACACTTTTTGAAACCATGCACCTCCCCAATGCAACCCTTGAGTTAATTAAAATCAGCAAGCCGCAACAATAGCGCCAAGTGGCA
This sequence comes from Enteromius unitaeniatus, assembly GCA_032359435.1. Taxonomy (NCBI): domain Eukaryota; kingdom Metazoa; phylum Chordata; class Actinopteri; order Cypriniformes; family Cyprinidae; genus Enteromius; species Enteromius unitaeniatus. The sequence goes on from JAUMHI010000046.1 coordinate 7,931,042, forward strand.
GATCAAGAGAGAGATGGAATGTGTCCTTAGGTTATATATTCTGGAGTCAAAATAATCAGAATAGTCTTCCAAAACATCCAAGAACAAACATTTATGGGCTGACTGAGTGTAAAGATAAATGAATCTGTGGATCTGCAAGAACACTGAAGTACTTTTTTATTTATTATGAAAATGACCAGCAATCCTTCATTTAATGTATTTTGGTATCTTTGTATTAATTTTGTATTACATGTATCTTTTTGTTTATCTTTTTAAACAATTATTTTACTTCAACATTTTTTGAGGTACAGTGGGGCACTGATTTTATACTTTTAGTAAATATGTCAAAATAATAACATACTGTATTTAAGATGTAATATCCATAAATGACCAGCATATTCCTTCTAGACACCATTTAATACCAGCAGGGTAACAGTATGAGTTCAGTAGGCTATATGACATTTGTTTTTATATTAATATTATAACTTTTCTATGGCTTATATATGGTGATTAATGGTTAACCTACAATCCATCCAGACTTTTGTTATGCATGTAGGTAGCTTTAGACCGCTTTAAGCTAGCATGATTTATGAATGGATATAAACTATTTCCAGTGTAGGCTACATCATAATTCAAAGTCAGTGTTTTGTGTTCCTCTCTCTCAGTGGTGTTCCTCTTCAGATTTAGTCATTTTGACTAACTTGTTTGGAAAACGGCCATGGATAGTGTATGAATAATTTAATAGCTTTTAGGGTCGACCTATAAATGCTATTCCTGCCTACATCTAATAATTTGAGGCTCGTGCCGCCTGCAGTTGCTATGGTTACCTCCTCAAGCGACCTTCGCGGGAGTCAGTTTGGCGCTTTAACTTTCAAACTTTTAAGTTTACCGAAACGTTGTTTGGTAATGCTTTATATGTAGAAATATGTAAGTCTCTCACTCTTGATAGCACTGAGGTACCGGGGGCCCGTTTCGCTTTCGAGGCGCAGAGAGGGCGGGGAGGGTGTTTCTCGGGACTGAAGAGAGAGCGAGGGAGAGAGAGACAGAGAGAGAGAGAGAGAGACGCTGGAGGAGCTGTGTGGGAAAATATCGCGAGCCACTCGAGCTTAACCTGAGACCCGGGATCTCACCGTTCGGGTCCAGCTGTGGATGTTCAACATCTTTTGCGTCTGGACTTAGTTCAAACTTTTTTAAGGGGCGCAGCCCTGAGATAAGTATTTATTCCCGTTAAAGTAAAGAAGGGTCCATTGAAAGTGGTCCATTCAGCATGGAGTTACCGGTTCTGGTTTTAGTGACAGTGGTCCTGTCGGTCGGATCCAGCACCAAACTGAACGTGCCGCGCCTTCGCCTGTCATACAAAGGTTAGTCACCTTTGAATGAGCCTTTATTTATTTGCTCATCTTTGAAACGGAACGCAAAAGCCATCTAATGAACAGCTGTAAATGATCTGGTGAAGCTTTATCCCGCTACTGTGAGTAGAGAACACGGTCCAGTGCTTTCAGTGGCTAGATTAATGATTGTGTATTTGCACTGTTTGAATGTTGAGGTTAATGTTGCCATCCCTTAGTTCATCGTGTGAATAGGTCTACAAAATTAATATACAGGTGCGTGTGGTGGCAGTAGGCAATGTCACCTTTATTGGCAACCAGAAACAGAAAAATGTTCAATGCATAATTAATTAATTTGCTTTAACAGAAGCTCCCAGGACATTTACATGATGATATTTACTGTCGCATATCTGTACTGTAAAATGTTTAGATAATTGATCTTTTTTTTTTCACAATGCGTTTATTTTCTTGAATTTGTAACCTACATCAACCCAATTTTCTTTTTCGTCATTGTATTTCGTAGTGGTCGGGAAAAAAGTGCTGGCTTTACTAAGGCAGGATTTTTTTTTTGTACTTATGCACAGAATAATAGTTCCAGAAAACTGTTTCCCTTTGTCGCTTTTCGCATCTATATTGCTTTCCACACATCCTGCTTTCCACACCGAGTCTTTTTAAAGCATTGCGCCCTCGGTCCCTCAGTGCCCTTATCAGATTTAAATCTGAGCGCCCTGTTCAACACGTTTACAGTGCCGTTTCCGTCTTTGCTTCTCTGGAGATGTTTTGGCTGGTCTTTTTTTAAGCTGTGGGAAAAAGCTGCGTCAGGACTCGGGGCTACTGTTTCAGCTGTTCTCCTAAACTCCCAAATCTTCATGCCTCGAGCTCTCCTGGCGCGCGCTCAGACTCTTCGCGGTGCGCGAGACAGTTCTCGCACTTGCTTGTTACCAGATGTTGTATCACTTTTGTTACACGCTGCTGCTTTGATATTATTAAAGGACTCGTTCATCCAAACGTTAAGCTTCTGTCATCAACTCGCACTCATGTCGTTACAAACCCGCATTATTTAATCATATGAAAATAGGTATCCGTTTTTAAATTTGTGTGAGGGCGAAAAATTCCCCCACGTGGATTAAATGTTGACCAACAGAAAGCTGCTTGGTTTGAAAGTGACTAGTAGTCGTGCTTCATACATAGCGACTATATTGACAACAGACAAGCCACCTTTCGCTGTAAAATTTGCTGGTGTTATGGCATTTTTAAAATGACATTCAGTTTCATTTTATGGTAAAAATATTCAAGAAAAGTAAATGGTGACTTCATTTTTACTTCATGAAGGTTGCAACGGTGCTTTCGGATAAAGTTTTCTTAACTAAAATATGTATATGCAACATCTTTTTTGTGTGTTCCGTGGAACAAAGAAAGTCATATGGGTTTGTAACAAACACAAGGGTGAGCAAATGATAAAAACATTTTATTCTGATCCCTACTGGCTCCCTAGTATGTAAAGAAATTGCTATAAAACTCAAAGGGGACCATTTGGTTATTATTCAAAATATTTTTTATTTTCAACATGAGAGGGAAGTTGTTACAACATTTTTATTTTTGGGTGATTAATCAGTTTAAAAGAAACTTTGTGTAACCCTAATTTAACTGCAGGGTTCAAAGAACAATGCTTTAGGTGGCGACGGGAATGCAAAGCAGTAGTTTGTATTAATTGTTTATCTGTGCCTCTGATAAGCTCTTTTCATTAATGATTATAAACTGAGCTTATAGTTGGGTGTCCGGTTTCCCTCGAGCGCTCTGAGTGCGTGACTGGAGCGCATCTGTGCAGAGTTTATTGCGGTCATCTAATGCTCGCCCAGTCCCTGCGTGGAGCTCTGATTGCATGTAATCGGCCTGTGTTCTTCTCTGTGGACGCGCCATTAACCTTGATAATGATCAGCCTAGAGACCCGTTCGGCAATACTACATATATTTAGATTTTCAAAACTGCCGGGTCTCTGAACGCACGTTGGTCATTCTGCCTACTGAAAAGGCTAAAGCACACACTCATCAAGCTGTCAAAGCTGTATGGATTGGTCTGGAGGGAGCATGTTGTGTTTTGAGTAGGTAATGAGGGATGGCCTGTATGTGCCAGCAGCTGCGCAGTAAGTGTGTGCGTGGATCTTTTGGGTCCTTTGGTGGGTCAGTTCTGACCTCTGCTCTGTGAAATGTGTGTGCTGATTTAGGAGGAGACACACGTTTTTCCTCCCTCGTGCACTTTCACACCCACATGCATTCATATACACACACTGGCACACTTTCTATTTTATGGTTGAACATACACAGAGACGCAGAGGTGGGCGGATCTGTGTTTGTTTTAGTTTACATGAATGAATTAATGAGTTTATTTTTGTAGTGTTGCCCAGATGTTTATGCATGGATTGTGAGGCCTGGGTAAAGAATCTGTCACTAAAAGAATGTTTGATGATTCTTGTGTTTTGTTCGCATTCTCTCACTCCCTAAATATTCCCAGCTCCCTGGAACAGTTTGTTTGAGAGAGCGGGCCACAGAGTTTCATGTCTGTAAGATGGATGTTGTGAAACTCTCCCATGAGATTGCAGTTCTAGATTAGGAATTACTTTTAAAGATGAACTGCCAGACTATAGCCACTGAATTAGACATGCCCTCTCTTACCAAAATCCCACCCTACAAACACACAGTTGTCCCATTGAGCATATTGTAATCAGAGTCGATACAGCAGTGGCATGCAGCAAAATATCATTCTCACACCACAAACCAACAACTGCTTATAACAGCTGCTTATAAGCTGAATATGAAATTGAGCTTAAAATATCAGCTTCTCAGACGCTCTCAGCTTCCTGCATGCCATATATGGGCTGCTCTATGAATGTGCAAAAACATTGACTGGCAGAAAGTGCTTCAACGTTTGGTTTGGTTGGCAAAACAAAACATCTGCATGCCGTTTTCCCTGTTTACAGATATTTCAGCAGCTAATTCAGTCAAATCTACCCAAAGTGGGCTTTTCGCAGTTATCCTTTAGATTTGAAAATACATTTTCAAATCTAAAGGACCTTTTTCCACTATTTTATTCCTTTTGTGCAAAATAATAGTTCTTTATGTATCTATAGTTGCCAAATATTTGGTACTTTTAGGAGTGTAATATAAATATATTTTTTGCTATTTAAGAAAAATAAAATGCTCACATCACCTTTAATCCATGTTCAGACCTTTGGAGGCATACTGATTAACATGCACAGACATGAACGAGCTGTTTTGCATAGTGGTTCTACAATTTTCACCAAGTGTAATATGTTTGAAACATTAAATACACATTGTTTTATAGTGAACTCTCAATGCTGAGGCCAATTGCATTCTCATTAATGTGATTTGTCATCAGACGTTTAAAGTGCATGTGAATGTATAGAAACAGATTCTGTGCTGTACAGAGAATATATGGTGTGTGAATGAGAAAAAAAAATAAGTGGGCAAAACAGAGACCTATTGAGGAAATGAATTTCAGGCTGAAGGTTTAGCTCAAATACAGTTCATACAGGTACAGTATTGATACGGTACATATAAACAGGTGACAGGAATACTTTGTTTGTACTGCGCAAAATGGTTGCAAGTGGAATTTTTCTGAAAACATACTCCATCCGTGTGGCGTCAGTCAAGAGTTTGCAGTGTAGCAGAACAATGCAGCATTGTAGTGGTTTCCTACTGGGTTGAGGGGAGTTCGCAGTTTACCGCAATTAGGTCACAAGCCCTGCGTGATCACACGCACTGATAACGACCGCAACAGCTGCTGGTCACTTAAACTATGATTTGATTTTTTTAACCCCTGAGCTGATGACTGTCTTGGGAGCCGTCACACGAACACATGCACACACTTAATTGCAGCTGTAATGGTCTCAAGCACACTGCACAAATACAGCTGCCCTCTATACACACACGCTAACATATGGAAACATGGCTGCTAAAAGGGAACAGGGTAATAAAGGAGAAAGAAGAGAGGTGTCAGAGAAAGCAAAGAATGAATGGTGGTAAATAAAAGGGGGAATGGTATGGACAGAATGAATTTCACCCACTGCCATATAGATTATTGGTGTGAGAAAGAATCTTTTCTCTTTCTTTCTTGCTAAATGTGTAAACGAGTCTGTGTGTAGCCATAACAGGGCATTTTGTCTAGCTGCTGGAGTCTCATTGTTTGTGTGTGTACAGAGGGGAAGGCACTGACTCTCATGGCTGTTGTCCAGAGGGGTTTATCTAAACCCTCACGTTTTGATTCTTGCTTTGGGTAGAGAGGGGATCAGGAGAGGCCAGGGAGCAGGAGAAGACAGAGGGACTGAAAGAATGAGACTGACAAAAGAAACGTTGAGAAAAATAAACTACAAAATGTGGGTTTGAGGGGGAGAGGGTCTTTTATGAGTTTACCAGTGAGTGCTGGTGTAGCTGGATTTGCCCTGAAGTAACGTGAGTGTGTGTGACAAATGAAGACAGACAGGCAGAGGCCGAGTGAGAGAATTAGGGGAAACAGAACAGATACTATGATACTATGGAGAATTACTTATATGAACATGTATATGCTACCAGTCAAATGTTTGGACTCATGTACTCATTCTTAGTTATTACTGTTCTCCACATTTTTGAATAATAGTGAAGTCATCAAAACTATAAAACAAATGGATGTTTGGGGAGGGATTAAATTTAAGCAAAAGTCACGATCTGCAAACTCCAACTTCAATTAGGTGCATCTTGGGATACTGCAGAGATCTTATTTATGCTAGGTACTTTTAGATTTTTTCCCCCCTTCTCTCTCTCTCTCTCTCTCTCTCTCTCTCTCTCTCTCTTTATATATATATTTTAGTACATTATTATATTTTCATTAAAAAAAATAGATCATGTCTGCAAAATTAATAATGCTTCTATATAAAAATATGAATATATAAAAAATATCTATAAATTCAGTCAGTTGTGTCTAAAGTTATTCAAACACTACTGTTCAAACTTTTGGGGTCAGTAAGAATTTTTTAAGACTTTTTTTCACAGAGGATGCATTAAAAATCAACAAGTACAGACCTTTGAAATGTTATAAAATTTCTATTTCAAATAAATACGGTTCTTTTCAATGTGCTGTTTATCACAAATCCTAATTGCTTTCTATTCACAATGAACCTTAGAAAATTATGGCAGCTTCTACAAAAATATTAGGCTGGACAAATCCTTTTAACATTGATAATGAGAAATGTTGAGCACCATCAGCATATAACAATGATTTCTAAAGGATCAATTGACACTGAAGACTGGAGTAACTTATGCTGAAAATCCAGCTTTGCCTTGGCTTTTCCAAATTTTTCAAACAGTTATTTCAAAAAGTTATTTTGAATAGTATTATTATTTCACACTATTAATGTTTTTACTGTATTACCAAATAAATGCAGCCTTGGTGAGTATGTCTTTCAAAAATCATTATAAAACCAAACCCCACATTTTTTGATCAGTAGTGTATAAACAATGATCTTAGAGTGTTTTGTGTATGTTACTGAAGGTATTCAGTGAATTTGAGATCGCTTGGATTGTTTAAGTCTTAACCTGCTGTGAAATGTTGACGTAGTCTTATTAGATTTGTTATCTGAGAAGGGCAGTTTTTGGCAGTGCATGTGTGTGTGCAATTCTTAACGTTGTGTATTCCTACTGCCTGGGGAAGACACCATGAGATCTTCCTGTCGATGTTCAACTCTGTGAACGTTCTCCCCTGCTGCTCGCTGCACCAGCCAGTAATCAATTAGTTCCACAACGCAACTGATGACAGAATCAGCCCGAGGCCTCCAAAAGATCAACCTGATACTGAAATCACACACACACACACGCATAAAAAAGTACAAGTTATATATGAATGTATCTGTCTACACCAGAGTGGAGACCATGATTAACTTCCTATGTGGACATATTTTCTCCTGAGGGTTATGTATAGATAAATTACATATTCATACTTCCTTTCTCACTTTCTATCTCTTTATCTCTCTCTTACTCGGTCTCTTAATCACATACAGACACACATCACAAAAAATGAGAACAAACGCAATCCTTAAGGCAAACAGCCCAGTCGACTCTAACACAAGACCCCTCTCTTCTTCCATTTACATTCACTTCATTACCACTAAGTGAAAAGCTAAAAGGTAGGCCAGATGCCAACAAGCATGTGCGTGATATTAATGGTTGTTTAGAAAGTTGGTGGGTTGCCACTGTGTAGAAAGCCTATTGATGTAAGAAAAAGATTTTAGAAGAAAGAGAGTAAGGGTATAAATTTTCTGTGCTGTATCTGCAGCATAATGTCACTGCAGTTCAACACACCCCGTAAACTCTGGTTTTCATTTATTTAGCCTTTCTCATCTCTTCATCCTATTCTCATTGATTATAAGCTTTTGTAAATAATTTAAAGATTATATTATTTGTCTAAAAAATGCATCAGATGAACAGAACTTTATCATTATCAGGTGTTTCTGTGTGTTGTACAGTATAAGCCTGTAACACCTGAATAAAGCACCCATAAGCATTCCCATTCATGTTATTGAAAGATGATTTGTCAGCAGATGGTGGAGACATCTTATAACTGGCCTGTGCTAACCAGCACTTGTTTGTAACTACGTCATTTAGCTATTTTCCAAAGCGTTACACATCTACTGGCACACATACAGCCTCTTACTGTCACACTGGAGGATGACTATGAGATGTTGTGTATAGTTATAGTTAGTGTGAGTGCTTGCCAGCTCAAAGCTCTGTGTAATCTCAGGTTGTCATTTTGTCACGTGTAATGTCATTAAACTGTTGAATGCAAGGTGTTATTTTAAGAGAGCAGATTATTTACACAGCTTTGGCAAAGATTCCAGACTACCTGTGTAATTTACACTATGCTCTGTAAACTATACTAAAAGTATGTGTATGTACGACACGTGTTCACCCAATCGGGTGGCATTTGTAGTGTATAAAACCTAGTGAGATTTCTTGCATGTCCTCTTCCCTGATAAAAAATTATAAAAAATGTATTTTTGCCAAAAATCCTTAGGATAGTAAGTAAAGTAAAAACGTTTCGGTTACGTATTGTAACCCTCGTTCCCTGAAGAAGGGAACGGAGACGTCACGTCGAGACCGACGAATAGGAATCTC
>JAUMHI010000046.1:7959341-7989277 GCA_032359435.1 Enteromius unitaeniatus
AGAACATAAACAGTGGACACAGGACAAGGTTCACACGGTGATCAGGATAAAGACACACAAACACAAACACACACACATACATGCAGATTGTGATTGATTTTTAATCTTAATCTTTTTTTGGTTTTGTTTTAATGAGAAATGTTTTTATATTTACTTATATTTATATTTTTGTTTTACTCATATTTAGCCATTTTTTCAGCAAAAGTAACTTATTTTAATGATGTCTGAACATATTTTTATTTGGAAAACCAGACAAAATACAACTTTAAGTTTTTTTTCTTGTAGTTCATGCAACATTCACACACCAAGCCCTCACAAAACCCCCTTTTCCCCTTATTTCTCAGTTTTTCATGTTTCTCTTTCAGGCATTCTTTCATTATTCAGTGAAGGAACACAGGTGCACCTGTTTCAACTGACTCTTTTCAGAAGAGCTACAGTCAAACACGCATAATCCCTAACTCCACACACACACACACACACACTTCTGTAACACCCACCAGCTCGTTCACTTCGCAACTCCCTGAATGTCTGCCCTTTAACAGAGGGAGGAAGAGAGAGGAGGCGGCAGTCAAAAGTCATCCGTCTTTCTTCCTCTTCAGCTGTATTGTGTTTGCAGTGCGTCACCTGGTGGAAAAGAGAAAGGATAAAAAGCCTGTGGATGGAGAGAAGAAAGGCAGAACGAAATCAAAGGATGAAAAGAGATGGAGGGAACGGGAGAAGTGGAGTGCACACAAAATGAGCAAAATAAAGCAGAGGATGTTGTCCAAACTGAAAAGAGCTTTTTAAAGCTGCCCTCCCCTCTAAACTGCTCTTCAGGCCTGTGTGAATGTTCTGTCTTTCTGTTCTCAAGCTCAGCAGACAAAGAGAGAGGACCTAGAGCAGCTCATAGATGAGTGAAATGAAGGCTGAATCGGGACAGTCAGAACAGAGTTCACTGACTGCATGTTTGAGGAGTGTTACTTGCAAAGTTGTTGCAAAATGGCACACAATAAATATTGTACTGAGGAAAATATAAACTGAAAAATATAGCTTACAAAAGGGTTTATTCAAAGTGATGCCATAACATATTTCCACTAAAAACAATTCATATAAATGTTACATGGATGTCAAAGATCCTTTATGGAACCATCGATGCCAATAAAGAACCTTTATTTTTATTAATATTAGTTTTATTTGTATACTATCTCATGCTCTCCAAAACTGCATTTATATACAGTACGCTGAAAACAGTTGTGCTTCTTACTTTTGCAGTATTATTTGATACATAAAATAAAAGCTTTTATTTTAAATGTTTTTTTTTTAAATATACTTTTTTGCTCTACACACACACACACACACATGAATGGTCCCATTTTTAGACAAATTTCACCTTTAATAAATACACTTAATGCATGTTTTAATATAAAGCACAAACTAATAGTGTACTGTTTTCTATATGCAGGTATGAATACAGCAATAAACATAAAATGTGTGAACATTTAATTCTATAACCAGTTTCTTGGTGTTTCCTCAGATTAAATCAAAGCTGTAACTTACTCTCTGAGCATGTGTGTGGTTTTCCTCACTAGCAATCATGCTGAGCACATTAAAGTACTCACAACAGCTCTTTATGCTCCTCTGAGACTTACAGAAAGAGAGAGAAAGGCAGAGAGAGAGATTGTGTCTTCCACTGCCCACAGTGTTGGTCAGTGTGTCTGAATTCCCCACAGCAGCTCATATCTCACACAGTATGACCTCACACCATCCTACACACACACACACACACACACACTTAAACAAGTGAGCTAACGCTAAAGAATTGGACACAGTAGATAAAGAGGACAAAACATTCTACCCACAGTGTTGAATATGCCACAATGCAGTACTGTCTTTCATTTCCTCCCCCATTCCTTTCTGTTTTTTTTTTTCTTCGTTTAACGGGGTTTTGCTGGGGCTGGGAGTTACACAATGCCATTTGTTCCTCAAAGGAAAACGGATTAAAACAATGGCATAGATTTGCCGCCATATAAAACTGACATTTGCGTATATTGCTCTGATGTGAATGCACTGCCACCTACTGGATGAACGACATATTACAGATGACAGCAGCTTTCTTGAACGTTTTTTCTTCGATTTTCTAGACTTTAGCTGTAACTTCATGGGTGTCACTTGATCATTTTTACTTGAAAAAATATTCACAGCAAAAATATTCCTTATAAATACTTGTCTGGCAATTTGCATATGCCAATCTGAGAATAATGTTCCCTTACATTATTTCAGCAAGCAAGCCTGCCGTGTGTTTTCTATACGCTCAGAATCAGAACTAATGAAAGACAGATTTGCAAATAAATTATTTTGTAATGGAATCAATCTGAATAAAAGCCAATTATCTTATTCCTTAGCTTGTGCACAACCTCTTGAAAAGTTCCTAATTTGCCACCTTTGCTTTCTGGCACTCAGTTTAGGGTGTAGATGTTTTCAGCATGAGTCATAAACGTCATGTTACTAAGCATAGGAACCTGACATCATGATTGCATAAGATATCACAGCCACTTCTTTAAGCCTTAGATAAATAAATAATTCAAATAAAATATATTGGTCAATGGAAAAACTTGCTGCACCCCTGGCTACAAAAGTCTCAGAATTAAATTCCAGTATCAAAATGTACATTTAATTATAAGAATTGTGAGATGCAAACTGAGAACAGCCAATAAGTCTTAGAATTAACTTTCTTTTTTCAAGCCCTAAAGGAGACGCTCCTGAAACGTCCCACAGCTATACTGATGACATTCAACTATCGAAAGGATCTCTGCACGCCCCATGGACATATCACTTTAATCTTGACAAGACTAGGCTCCTCTTCCTTCCTTCTAACAAAGTCTATCTTTACCCCAGTCAAAGGTCAAGAAGTCAATGCTTCCAGGTGTGTTCAAACTGACCAGCTCTTATTTGAGTGACATTATGACTGACATTTATCCTTACAAACACATGGGAAACGTGTGGAAAAAGGGCCCCCTTCCTCGACAACTAGTTGCTTCATGTTTAGAGTAAGGTCACTCCTCCCTTACTAAACTACCAGCATCAAAACATTAGAGAGATTAAACATTTATCATAAGATCTGCATGAAACAGTAGTGCGGGAGAGAGAATTACTTCTATTCTCACATCTATTAATAGCAAGTGTGTTCAGCATTTAGACCCTTTACAGTCTGGGTCTAAAACCAGATTACTCATTTAAATGATTCTCTTATTTAAACGCTGTAAAATAAAAGTTAGTTAATGCTGACATTAAAACAAATAAGTAGCAACATTGTAAAAAGTGGGTGTCATTGGTATAGTAGTTGGCAGTTCAGAAAGTCTGGAATTCGCTTACTCACGAGGTCTTAGACAAACGCTGCAGGTTTTATGGTTAAACAGTAGATCTGTAGTAGATTTATATAAATCTACCTTAATTTAAGCATTTAAGTTATTTAATCCAACATTCATTTTATAGTCGTTTTCTGTTCACTGAATAGGCCTTTTTCACGCTCTGCCGGAAGCTTCGTGTCAAACAACTTCCGCATAACTTTCATTCAAGCATATCACATGAAAGAGCAATACAATCGGGCAAGCTTATACATCTTACAAAAATGTACAGTGACTAAGACTGTTCAATCGTCACGTATTAGATCAAATATTAATATTTTTCATCCCAGAACAATTAGAAAATAATTGGTTTTACTATCTCAAACGTGACATATCCTCTGGGTTTGAGTTTTTTTTAAGTAAAAATGTCTCTGAATGTGGATGTGCGTTCATGAAATATGCGTCAGAATATTTCCCCTCATTTCATCATGTTAATTAATCCCAACAAATAAACCCCTCCTACGGATATTGCAATTAATTCAGGCTACAGCTGAAGTTATTTCACACAACTATTTAAAGCTTCCGGTTTTCGAATGCAGAGTGTGAAAAGGCCCATTCCTTCACTCATGCCTGGATAAGTTCCTCCTTTCTGGTGATGAAGCTCGACCAATAACATTCTACTACAGTTCTGAAGGAGCGTTTGATTGGTTGGTCCTACTCAAGATATACACGCTTCACTGCCTGAATCGGTTGAGTGAACGATTCAGTGACTCACATTCTACAGCAAGGATCATTGAACAAATTAGTGAACAAGAATGAATGAATTGGCTCCGTTAGCGGATGAATCACAGTCCACTACATGAAGGTTAGGGTGTGAATTGAATACATCACTTCAGAATGGAAATGTATAACTGTTTCGAGAATTTAGAACCAAAACTTAAATCTTTCCTTGTGTCACATCTTTATTTTTCCCCCTTTGTCGTGACAAACTTCATGAATAGATATTAAAAACAAATAAAAAAAAAAAAATTCTAAAATGCCTTTCTTTATTCCTTTTGAACTTTTTAAAATACAGGAAGTGCTCTGAAGGATAAAATATAATTTATTCTCTTTTACAAAAACACTTTATTTTTAAGTACAATTAGCATCCCTCAAGATGACACAATACATATATAGAGATTAAATACATAATATCAAACGGTTTTTATTTCTCATTCCATACTAACTTACAATTATAAACAGAATAGAAAAAAAACAAGAAACACACAACATCATTAAATAGCATATGAGATTCAGAAACATTTTCCATTGGTCTTAAACTGCAGTCAGACATCAGCAACATTTCCAGAAAAAGAAACACTGATTTTTATTAATAACCAGCTATACAGGTGTGAAAATCCTGGAGTGTTTAGAGCAGTAACGCAAGTGCAGACAGATGACTGCGAGCTTGAACCTCACAGCATGGAGATGCCACAGCTGCCCTATGAGAAACACAGTTGTCTTCACACAAATCAACATTAAAAGCTACAAATAAAGGGATGAAAAGACTTGTTTGTGTATCCAAGTTAGTGAAAAAGGGAGACAAGAAATTCTCTGTTTGGTGATGTGTGTTAGTGAGAGAGTGTGTATATAAGGCAGCTGCAATGTCAAAGAACTTCTCTGTGTCGTAAACCATGAGGAGAGACACATACTGATGACCTCACGGTTTCTCACTCTGGCAACAAGGTCACCAAGAACAACCATACTTACACACAAACACAGAAAGTTAAAGACAACACAAGAACCAAAGCAAAGTTCTTGGAAAATGTACAAAAAAACATCACACGCACTAACACCCGAACACAAACACATATCAGTGCAAAAAAACGCAATAGTGCTGATGTGACTCACAGTTTACTGTTTCACTCCTGAAACTAGTGGACGTCCTATGAAATAAAGGTCTAGACAGCTTGGATGCTGAATTTCAAGTTTGACAGCAAAAACAAGACCGTTCTATATAAAGACCAGCAGTGGTTCAGTAAACATCTTTCGTTTTTAATCCAGTCAGCTGCAACTTTTTTATTTAAGAGATTTTTTTTTTGCTCTAAAAGGAAATATGCAGCACACAGGAAGACAAAATATAGGGTCTCCCCTTTCCATACCGCTGCCTCCTCTGTGCTGCTGATAGTGGCACATCCGTTCCAGAGTAGTTATATCAAGTTCAGAGAAGTAATTTGTAAGGTAGGTAGGCACACTTCATCACACTGCAGTGTTAGTGTAAACCTAGAGTACACCTCACTGTTCTGCGTTTGAAGGAATTGGAGGGAGCTTATCATCATACTGTGGAGGCGGTGTGAGGGGTTCGATAGTGAACACGTTAGTATGCTGGATATCGCCTAAGCTTTTCCTTCTCAGGTTGTCAGATTTTATGCGCCTAATTTTAAGGGGAATCAGTTTGCGCCCGGGGCGGCTGTTTCTTCGGCCGCCCGCTCCAGTGCTGGGGTCGATTTGGGATGAAAGTCTGCGTGCTGGGCTCAATCCATCTACCACAGTGTGGCCTTCCTCTAGTTCCTCATAGGCTGGCAGCTGGGTGATGCTGTTGTGTCGTTCCGAGGACTGACTGATGGGATACTGGCCACTCATTACCACCTCCTCGTAAGTGGGAACGGTGTAGTGTTGAGATAATTGTTCCATCCTAGAAGCAATAATAAATGCACATTTAGAACCATACACAGCATTTTAACCACATTTGTGTTTAAACTGTTAATAAAAACATTTGGTGTCAGTAAGACAACAAAAAGAATCCTGATGTAATTTTAATATTAAGCACGACTATTTTCAACATTGATAAAAAATAATAAATTAAAAACATAATTATACAATGATTTCTGAATGATCTCACTGAAGACTGAGTAATAATGCTGAAAATTCAGCTTTGCAGTCACAGGAATAAATTACATTTTAAAATATATGCAAATGAAAACCAGTTTTTTTAAATTGTAGCAATATACTGTATAGCACAATTTCACACTTTACTGTGGTTGTTATAAAATAAATGCAGCCTTGATGAGCATAAAAGACTAAAATGCCATGTGGTGTAAGGGTATTTTAAATTTATAAAAAATTATTAATTCACAAAATCCTAGTAATTCTTTGGGAGTCACCACACATTTTCCAACCTGAACCATGCCAAATGATAAAATATTTGACAAGACTTCTTGACCTTGACACACATTCTGTCTATAATTACAAAGTCTGCATCCTCTGGAGGCTATTTGTCAGTTGTATATGTCATCAAGGTGCCTCATTTTAGAAAAGCAACCATTACATTCCAAAGCCAAAAAGAAAATACAATAATTTACGCCTCAATAGGAGTAACAGACAACTTTATAATGGTTACTTTTCTAAAAACAAGACATCCTTGATGACATATACAGCCAACAAATGTGACCTCTGGTCAAAACGAGACACAGAGAAACTCCTGTGGATCTGCAGGGGGCCTCTTTATGATATGACATTTCCATTATGATATGACAGAAAGGTTGTGTCAACCTGCTATATAGACAAAGTATGTGAAAAAAAATTCTGAATTGTGATATTAAACAAATGTTACGCAATTTATGTCATGTGTTTTCCTTCATAGTCTGTCTATTCAAACAACAGCATTTAGCTTCAAATGGCATCTATGACAACAGTATTCTATAAAAATGATTTGCATTCTGATTCTGACATCCAAATGCACAAATATTTTTCTTGTTTCATAAATCATTTCCATTTTCCAAACCTGTTACCAGAGTTTTTGCCACCACTATGTGTGCGCAACAGTAAGTGACGTAACTGTGACATCTACTCTAAATTGGTCTGAGACATCATAAAATAATAAAGTAATTTATCAACTAGAATTTTGCATCTTCCAACAAAAATTATGATTAAATAATGAGGCGTATTCACTGTATGTGTGAATTACATTTCTATGCGTTTTTGTAAACATTAACAGAAAAAAATAAATAAATAATCGAACACGTCATTGGCTTATTTACCATCGTAAAGTGTAAGAATGTGGCTGCACCTGGGTGTGTATTTAACATTATGTACTCACGTAGCCCCCTCCTCCTGTGTGTTAGCGGGTGTACTGCCGGCTTCCTGTCCCCTGGCCGCCCGCTGTTTGTTCCGTACGCTTAGACACACAGACAGCAGCAGAAGCGCTACTCCTCCCCCCACTAGGACGAACGCCACGGATGAGGTCTCCCGAACTTGATTTTGATCCATGCCAGATGTGGAGCTGTTCCCTCCGGACCCTGCTGGCACCACGCTCCACACGATCATGACTATCCCCAGAGCAATGAGGCCCAAGCCCAGCGCAGCAGTAGCATACTGCGCCCCTGAGTTACTGCTGCTGGTCCTGCTGGGACTGGGTGGAGTCTGGTCGCTGTAGGACATGCTTCCAAACCTTCCCACGTACTCCAATCTCCTCTGGATGTGTTATTTATTGCGTTGTCCCTGTCGAAATGCCTAAAAAACGCATCTCATTTTTCCTGCCTTTTCTGGAGCACTAACCCGCTCTGTGAAAAGAAAAACAAACAAAGGTGAATCAGCAGAAAAGCAATTGAACAAATCAAGACAGACTATCATAAAAGAGTCTTATATCAATCAACGTCCAACAACCAGGCCCAGTCTTCTTGATAAAGCCTGTGTGAAAGTAGCATAATCCAGCCTTTGCTTTAGCAGTGATAAGGTTTTTATCAAAGCATATTTATTGTGCACACATATCGGTAGACATGATGTTAGGCTTGCCTAACTTCCTTCCATGAGATTAAGCAGGCGTCCCTTCAACTGAGCTTCAGTTACAGGTGCCTAAAAATGGAAGAAAGAGTTTGATTCAAGAGTGAAGTGAGAGAGTTCACAGACGTCGTGAAATTTCATCTCTGCTCTGGATGGTGTATGTTAAGAGTGAAATCCAGGCAGCTCCAAAAAGGTCTTTGCTAACAATGTGTTATTGTTTAATAGACAAACACATACTAAAGAAAGCTCATCATAACTGTGCTGTGTCATGCCTACACAGCTCCTGGTATTAGTTATCTGTGCAGGCAGGTCTGGGATACGTACTCTTACCGCACCCTCAATCCTTTCTCAGCATGGTGGCAACATTAAGTCATGCTCTCAGATCAGCGTAAATCTTCTACATGTAGAGCCAGGTAGTTTATAGGGGAATTTATTTCATTGAATTGTGACTCATTACTTATGCTGTGTGTATGGAAAATGTGGTCAGTTGCTCATGAGCTTTGCGCTTGTGTTGTATTTAAAGTCTCGATGGACAGATTTAATTTCATCCCGGCACATCTGACTTGTTGAATGCAATTTTTTTTCACACATCAACAAGGTTTACCAAGTGTACATTCCTGAAATGAATACATAACTTAGAATTTATCTAAGCACGTCTAAGCATGCAGACAGATGAAATTATGATAGTGAATTCTCCCTGGAGAATGGCAGGAATTTTCTTCTCTCACAAAGCCACCGTAGCCAGATTCGAGGAGGGAAAAATATAGTGCCACATAAATTCCCATCACCATAACAGGGAGAAAGAGTTCAGTTTGAGGGAGCTCAGGGCAACCAGGGGCCCAGAAACTCTAGTGACAGACAGTATTTCAGATAGAAGCAGTATCTTAGAGGGAAAAGTACACTTACATTCCAGCATAAGTGAATTTATGCTTTCCCCAAAATTATGTAATCATTTACAGTGCTCAAAACACACAAAATGGGGAGTTCACATGCATTTTTTATTTCAAAATGCAAACTGCAAGGGGAATGGGCAAAAGGTCTCCAGATGTGTTTCAAACTTATTTTAATCAATTTTAACTGGAGCACCAATAATTTTTAGGCAAAAATGTTGTTTTTTAAATGTTAAAGCCTTTATAAGGCTGTCAGAGGTTTAACATTTGCCAAAAATCTTCTTTTGTGCATCAAAGTTTGAAAAAGGGTGTTTCTTTCTTGGTTCCCTTAACCATCAACGTCTGAAAATCTAATGCGAGTATATTTTGAACGTGTAAAGC
This sequence comes from Enteromius unitaeniatus, assembly GCA_032359435.1. Lineage (NCBI taxonomy): Eukaryota > Metazoa > Chordata > Actinopteri > Cypriniformes > Cyprinidae > Enteromius > Enteromius unitaeniatus. The sequence goes on from JAUMHI010000046.1 coordinate 7,968,697, forward strand.
CTACGTGTCAGTGGAACGGAAAACAGATTTCAACCTTAATACAGTTCTTTAACGCAAACACTGGATACATTAATGCAACTTCACATGACCAATTCTGTTAAACATTCAAGAGGTAGCAACAGTGATTCTTCACAGAATGAGCACACGGTAAAAGCTAAAAATATGATTAAAAACAAGTTACGCTGCGCAAAACGTGCGTCTTGAAAACCGAGCGCGCTGTGTACGTCATGTAAACAGAAACAAAAGTTCCTGAAAAAGGAGTTAAACTTTAAAGTTCAATGAGAATGTGAGTCTTACCGAGAAAATTCCCTTCCTTGTGTTTGGGAAAGCAAACCGGTTTAAATGCTGGATGAAACCACTTTTAATCCAATGATGCACACCGGAGCATTTGTTACATTCCTTGAGAAACTCAACTTTGCGGTTTGGCCTTTAGTTTCACAGACGAGAACATCTTCCTGTCCCTGCAGTCCAGAATTAACCCTTTAACAGACCCGCTCGGTCTCCTGCCCCGCCCATGTGTTCTGAGGGGCAAAACTTCCCCATCCTCTGACACCGATGGTCCATAAAACTTAGCGAAAGAGACAGCAATGAATATAAGAACTCCATATATAATACAGAGAAAACTTTACTTTTAAACAGAATCATAAACTATCCAGTTTCAAAAGCCAAGTATTAATCTTATTTATATTCATCTTTCCATGAATACTTCATTTTATTACTGTATATACATATATACATATATATATGTTTTTACTGTATAATAATTATTTATAACCTTTAGGAAGACTGTGGAGAAGCTGACATGGGCTTTATTTATGACATGGAGTCTATTTATACATTTTTCAAGATAGTAGCATTATTTATCACGCCATTCTACAGAAGGGTGGTCCACATCAAATCACCAGCATCAACCTCATAAATATGTCAACCAGGGTTCAGCCAGACATAAATTCCAATTCCGGAACAAATGCTCAACAATTTTTAACTACTTTATGAGCAGCTGTGATTCTGGCAGTGTTAATAACGTTGGACAAAGGTTGACCATATAGGCAAGGTGCTTCCTCATACTTCCTACAACTTTTACAGTAAACGGAACAAGGAGTGCTCCGACATGTATTACGCATTTTTCTCAGTATAATGAAGGACTTTATTAATCCTGTGTCTGACACTGTGGGAACTGCAGGTATGATGGGTATCAGTTACTAGAAATTCAAGGAACAAATATTTAACAAGAACACAACAATGTCAAGGGGGGGGGGGGGGGGAATAGCTGATATAACCCCTACAGAATTATTTTCCTGGGATAAAATAGGGGAGTAGACTACCAGAGAAGATGGTGTAACTAAAATTTAAGACCACTTTATATGAGAACATATCGTCCTCTCTTTAAATGCACCTCCTTTTACGCTGCTTCAGAAAGTGGGTTAATAAACACAACAGTCATATCTTTGCACATTTACTACAGTATGATTATTAGCCTAACCCCTGCTACAGCTTTGCAATGTGCATGACCTTGAAGTGGCTAGCATAGCTATGTTTGCATGTTATTGAGATTGGTGATTTACAGTCGGTACACAGAAGCAGCAGGTTTGAAACATTTGAACCATGTAGGAGCAGAGGCTCATTTTAAATTGGGTTCATGTTATACACAATTGTGTGCTAGCATGAGTAGTTATGGACCTGTTATTCACTTACTGTAACATCAGAATTTTAACCACATAACTAAGTGAAACCCACTGGATGTAAAATTAATTTAGGCAAATTCGTGAAATTCAAATATTCATCTATTTAAAGAATGATGTATAACTGTATAACACAACATTTAACAATATTTTGTGGCACTTAATCTAAGTTTTCTAAAATGTACACATTAAATGTGAAAATATTATTTTTATTGGGAAACAAATCCAACTTTAGCACATTTTCCTTTGTGGAGTTCTCACAAATCACAGTTTTAATTGCCAGGGATACTTCACCCTGCTTCTTCCTGCATATACATTCCTTACCCACACATGACAATAATTTCATCAAAACCTAAACAGATAAATAAATGTTTAGTGTATGCGCCCTTTCAAATGGATCTTTAACACTGTCTCACTTTGAGACAAATGAGTCTAAAGCCACAAACAACAACATCTACAGAAGTCTACAAAGCAAAGTCAAGACCACTACTGGCAAACTGAAAGTCCAGAGACTGAAAATGTGAACTTTCATTGATACTTCACCAACATTCACCTTGAAAAAGAAAAGAAAATCCCCCTTTTGGGAGCTTTAAGAAAGCGTCATGTTTTTCATCAGTGATCTCGACAGGAGAATGATTCAGACATTGGTGAGCTCAGCAGCAGAAAAATGATGAACTGGGCAACGCTCTAGTTGTAGCGAGACCTCCTGAAGTCCATTCCTTGGAAATGACCCAGATCTGTTCTGGTGACTGATCTTCCGTCCAGTGAAATTCTTTGGGCTGAGACCAAGCTGCTGCTGTAGAAAAGAAAGTGGATCCGTCAGATTTCTGATTCACTGGTGTTATAAATGGTTGACTTTTAAGAATTATTCAAGCATTAATGCAAATCTTCACTCTCTAAGGATGCATTGTTACTGAGAACTACACACTTGAAGGAACTAAAGAGCAACTATACATGAAAAAAGAGCAACTGGTTGTGCAAAATATTGAAGCAAAGGATAAATTGTTTAAACTACGTTTAAAGTAATTGTTCACCCCAAAATAAAAAAAAACTGCCATCATTTAACTTGTGTCCTTTCAGATACACAGAACACAAAACACGGTATTCTGAAGAATGCTGGGAACCAACAAAAACTAAAGCCCACTGACTTCTATTGTTTAAACAAAAATACATTCTTTCAAAATATCTTCTTTTATGTTAGAAAGAATAAAGAAACCAGATTTGAAATGACACAAGAGTAAGTAAATGATGAAAGAACAAATACAACTTATATAACAATAAAGTGTAATATATTGTTGTATATATATACAGCTCCGGAAAAAAATAAGGGACCACTGACCATTTACTCCTAAATCAGTATCTCTTTTTTGTTAAATTTCTACACAAACATACTTCATTCTGTTTATTGAGGTACTTATTTGGTGAGCACCTGAATCCAATTGTATTTAATGGGAAAAGTATAAAAAGCACTGCTGTAATCACTATCCTCTTGCAGTGTGACCAGTTGGATGGTAGAAAATGCTAGAAGTCTTTTAAAAGTTATAAGAAATGTAAAAATAAACACTAAACAAGCCAAAAACAATGAAAAGAAAAGTTTTAAATCAAGAAAAAAGGCATCTATCCTAGCTTTACTGGCACAAGGATTCAGTGAGCATCAAGTTGCTTTAATATTTCAAAGACAGCAGTTCACAAAAAAGGAAACAAACGTGCATTGATTTGTATTGGTGGTGTATTGGTGAGATTAACAGTTTTAAGAATAAAACCCACACGAAACTGATTTTTCTGCAGCGGTCTCTTATTTTTTTTCCAGAGCTGTATATACTGTATGTATATACAGTATGTATATATATATATACATTGTATAACAATAAAAAAAGGATTTATTTTCTTTATCAGACTATATTCTTTTTTCCATGTGACAATATGTCATGGCTTGTGACAATATTGACTTTGCGTGTTATGATAATTGCTGAAGATTTTAGCATGCACTTTTAACCCAAAATGCTGGGTTGAGTGTCTTGGGTCCTTTTGTTGGGTTATTTTATTAAATTTTAAACACTTGTTGTGTAGTTTAAATTTTCCAGGTGTTGGGTTAAAACTGCTGTGTTGTTTCAGCCCAGGGTTTAAATTCAGCCTGCTGGGTTAAAATGTGTAAACCAACGCAGCAAAAAAGTAACCCAGCATGTGTTCTGTGGAGTTTTTACCCTATTGGGTTCTTTTTAACCCAGCCGTTTGTAGAGTGTGGTAGTCGCTAAAATGTAATAGTTATTATATAACAAACTTTTTTCACTTAGAACAAAAATAACAGAAAATTTTATACAATAAAGCAATACAACTGAAATTTCAGTAAACTAAGATTAATAAATGCTTTACAAGACTTTAATCATTTATGTTAAGTAATGAATGAACTAATGTTAACTAATGGAGCTTTAATGTAAAGTGGGACAGAACAACAAACAATTAAAACATTTTCAGACAACATCTAGGTCACGCTGTAGTTCAGATTAAAATGTAAAAAGAACGAACATTACAAATACTAAAATCTGAATGGCTGTTTGAAATATTTAAAGGTACAGTAGGACATTTTGGAGAATGCTAACCAGACACATTACTACAATACATCATGTGCCATTCACCGGTGGGAAAAACTTAATAGTACAGTTAGTGACAATACTACAATACCAGGAAGGAAGGTCAGGTTGCTGATGTTGTTTGCCTGCCATTCACAGAATATGTGAACACACTAATAATGTATCCTGTCTGTGCAAACCGGGTGTGCAGCGATATGCAAATATATATGTGGCCCTGGACCACAAAACCAGTCTTAAGTCGCTGGGATATATTCAGCAATAGCCAAAAATACATTGTATGGGTCAAAATTATTGATTTTCCTTTTTTGCCAAAAGCCCTTAGGATAGTAAGTAAAGATCATGTTCAATGAAGGTATTTAGTCAATTTCTTACCAAAAATATATTAAAATGACATGAGGGTGAGTAATTAATGACAGAATTGATATTTTTGGGTGAACTATCCCTTAAATTATTGCTATTGGGATGTGATAAGACTTTTAACCAGTATAACATAATATTTCTTAAAAACAATCACATATTGCACCTTTAAATCTTGTTTAGAACCACAAAGCAGCTTCGTTTATGGGAATTCTGAAGTAACAGCTGCATTTCTGCTGTTTCATCAGCGCCATCTGCTGGGAGTGGATGTGCATTTGCATGTGCATATACTCGTTCCGCCCCGAGCTTCTTTGTTGTTGGGCTTGTTTACATCAGAGTGCACATGCATTTTTGACGCAGCATATGGCGATGTTATGCATTTATTCGCATTGATTTTAATGCAATTTGTAAAAAATATCAATATTGTACATGTTCATAATCATGGTATGTCGTATTACCAAATACAGCATATATCTAAATGTAGCTTTAAGAATGATTCAGCTTTAGTGTTCTACCTTCACCCTCCTTAAAGACTGCTGATCATCATGACAGCTGGGTGATGAGCTGCTTAGAGAACTTTGCCGATGAAGTGTGGGCGGAGTCCCCAAAGGTTCGACTTCCTGATCAAGCCCTGCCCTGCAGACACAGACATCAGAGGAATCTGCATGAATCGATTGTCTCTTGAACTTGTACGACAATATATTCAAAGAGACATTGATTCATTAAGACATATACATTTATAGAGTAAGACACAGACACATACAGTACAATATTATCAGACAGGCTTACCTGGCTGCACTGACAAGTGCCTTCACTTCTTCATTCAGGTGATGACGGACCATGTGCTTGTTGCTTGGAATACATAAAGCTGCCGCCATGGTGTCAGAGCTGAAAGAGGGATCCATTACCATGATGGCACCATGAACCCCACTGTTCTGAAGATTGTCAGCAAATTCCTAAATGAAAAGATGTTTTTTCTTTTGGGTTTTTCCATCACCTATATTTTTTACATTTAGCACTGCTGTTCTCTCTTAATGGTACCTTTAGATCAATCTCTTTGATCCATTTGATGATGCGACGACAGGTCCACACTAAAGGGTCAGTGTTCTGATTTTCACACTCTGATCTCCTGGACTGTAATATCTGCAGCAAAACAGTATTTGGGTATTTGTTGTTTAGCCACACTAATTTACTATAGAGACAAAGGTGTTTTTCCAGACTGGGCTATTCTGATGCTTGTGTGTGTTTGTGATGGTTGTTGTTCCTTTTTTGTAAAGTTTAGTGCCTGTGGGAATTCGCATCATGCTCTTCTTCTGTTTTATGTCTGAATTTGTGTTACCTCTTTGTCAAAGTTGAGTGTGTGCAGCAGCTGTATTCCCAGTAGCAGGCTGTTCTGGTGGACTTTTTTAGACACATGCAGTTGCTTCTCAAGGTCGGTGCGTGTGAGTGTACTTAGGAGACGTCCATCCACAAGGTGAGTGTGGAAGAACTGGGAATACTGAGGGAGACCTACATCAGTCAGCCAGGCTTGAGCCACCCAGTGGTGATCCAGATCAGCTGCTTTAGAAAGGCTGAAACAGTATAAAGAAGAGGAGACATGTTTTAAAAATATAGAAATATCTTTTTAGAAATGCACTTCAAGCTACTTTTGTATATTGTTTTACTAAGAGAAGATGCTATTTACTTGTTTCTTTAAGAAAGAAAGTGATGAGGCAACATTATTATTATATTATTATTAAATTTATTAGTGGTATTCAACATAACGCCAGCAATTTTTTCAGACAGAGCTTAACTTGAACCTTGGATGTTCTTTTAAAATATATATTTTTATGTTTTTAAATATATTTGTAGGATTATTAATTGAAAAAAACAAAACATTGGATACTATTAATAACGTAAGCAGAAGTACATTTGGGGAGGAATTTAAGGTCAACACACAACTTGACCTTAAAAGGGATTGTTCACTTCAATTTTTTTTTGTCATCTTCAAATCTGTTCCATCATAAAAAGCAGTCATATCTCATCTTACAAGACTCTATTTAAACCATTTGATTTATAAGAGTGGATTGATTTTATGATCTATTTTTTTTTTTTTAACCTTTTTAGACCTTTTTACATACGTTTTAATCTAATTAGACAACAGTTAATGGAGAGACAGAAACAAGGTTTAATAAAAAAAATAATTGTGTTCAGAATATATTTTAAAATGAATCATGTTTTGAATATTATTCAAACTCCCATCTCATACTCAACAGTACGAGAATTATGGGGTGAACTATAATTTAATATATTTAATACATTTTTTAAATAACGTCTTGTGTTTTCTACCTATGTCCTGATTCTGCTTCCCTGTAGTCTTCAATGGCCAGACGGAGTTTCCTTCTGTGCATTGAATTACTGACACCTAAAACAAGCTCCAGGTCCTCATCCGTTAGTACTAACAAGACCTAATAAAACACATGCACATTAATGTTTAATTGTAACACTCACAAACACTGCAAAACATTTAGTGCCAATATGATATTATGGCATATTATGTCATCATTTTATACTCTGGTGTGGACAAGTGTTCATGTGTTACAAGGTCACGTCTACCTTCCCACTTTTAACGTTGTCTGCACAGGCCCGTATGTACATCGGCATGGCCATGATCACCTCCAGCCACGCCTGCACGGTTCCTGCACGCCAACGGGACATGGGTGCCGTCCGCGCGAGCTCCACCTGCTGAAGCCGATCCAGATGCTCCTCGCATTCTGATAGGCTCACACTGAGGCGGGCGGGGCTTGATAAACTGTCGGAGTCTAGATTGGTGGGTGACGGGAGAGGGGCGGGACTTAATGCTAGTTTGTTTTCTATAACAAACGAGCATAATTACCGTGTTTTCTCAGGTGAAATGTATCATGTATACGGTACCATAAACAGACAATATATTAATCCATAGATGAGAAGTTGGATAAATGTCCTAAAACACAAATTTCTTTTCCCAGTTTTTGACCAGCAGCTACTAAAGCGTGCACGAACTAATGAATTCACCAGTAGGCGGCAGCACTAAACCGCCTTCAAAAATGCAATCAACCCAAGCGCCCATAATTTGTTAATAACAGGGTTGTTTCTAAAAGCAAAGTATTTGGGTCAAGCAAAGGTTGTAAAATAATGACTGACAACTAACAGATGGCTACAGCTAAGTGCTTTGTACATACTGTAACTTTGTGAATATTGTAGGAAATGTCTGGCTTTGCCTGTAAAGATACTGCTTTTATCTCATCTACACAACCTATTTATTAAACCATTCCCCCCTCCTTCTCTAAGGGAGCTTCATTATCAGGATTGTGGAGTTTGCACATCACCAGGAGCTAATGAGCCACTGCAGAGAAAAACAATATACACAGAATTCATCCCGCTCCAAAATGACTTTGAGAGCCCCGTAGACTTAAAAGTGAGATAAGAAAAGGACGACTAGATTAAACAACCACACGCACACATACAGATAAATGCCCCATGTGGTTAAAGATATTTAGTAATGAGTTAGTTAATTATGCTCTGTACTACCTGAGTGACATCAGGCAGTCGATAAAGTAGCCAAAGACAAGCTCAGGGAGGCGAAGCGCCAAAACACAATTACAAAGAGAGAAGAACTCAGCCACACACGGTTCACCGTTTCTGATTTTATTTCAAAATAGTCTGTAGTTCTATAACTTATTACCATTTTCATTTCCATGCCATGCTATTCAGCACCAGCTTGAGCCAAACGCAGCAGGGAAGACGAGAGCCGTCTCTCCATCTCCAGCTGATGAAGAACACACTACATGCTCTGAAAACTCATTTATTCTTCATTTCATGTCAGTGCAATATTGAAATGTACACAATGGTAAGAATCTGCCACTGAATGATAGCTAGCATTGATTTCAGAAAAATAAAAATAATTGACTATAAACACAAAGTTTAATGGTGAAAGGCCCTGTAGATTAAAGGTATCCAGTCCCCACTTGCAAAGCAATATGGGAAACTACTGTGGAGATCTATATGTCATACCCTGCTTTATTAAAGGTACAGTAATCATTTCCATGACAACTATCCTAAGTTTTTTAAAAAATATATAACCAGCCAACTGGGTTTTGTATTTCCACACTGTTCTCAGATCAGTTTTTGCCTCCTGGTTAATGATGTTGTGAAGGCAGTTGTCAGAGTTAGTGTGTGTAACGGTTGTTATAAACTCTCCTGTGGGAATGGCAGGACGAACCACTGCTCACTAAAAGTCACAGACTACATCAAATGTCCAAATACCACAATATGCTCCAGACAGATGAATAGATATCTTTTGGATCACAGTGTGAAAAAGCAAATGTCCTTTTTGGGGGGGGGGGGTTTCATTCAGGGTCCTGCTAGCTTCCGACAGGAGAGCTTCATCAATATGCTTAATACACAGATTTAAAAACAGCTGAGACAATGAGCATTAAATGATATAAAAGGCATCTGGAAACACTTACAAGCACAGAGTGCACTATGACTATTATTTACACATTCAGCAGTCCTTCAAGTTTCCAGTGAGATGCTAAAGTGGGTAAAAATGAACACACACACACACACACACACACACAAACTCTACTGCAGTACAGTTTGGAATCATCGTACAGTCAGTTTATGGCAGCGACAGACACACACACACACACACACACAGAAACGAGTTAGGGGGGCTCTCAGCAGCGTCACCAGTCAGCATCCTCCTCTATGTAGTAGTCAGGTGTGCTAGTACCATCAAACAGAGTGGGGTCCATAGACTTTCTTTGCTTTCCTCGACCGAATACCCTCGATAGAGAGCCCAGACCCATCCTCTCTTTCTTCTTTCTGCGTCTCTGCTCCTCTAGATCCTCTAGAGACTAGAGACAGGGATAAAGACAGAAATAATAAGCAAAAGAAGCAATGGTGATAAATCAAAAATGGGCACAGAAACCATTTTGTATCATAGCACACTGCATATGAATATCAGAAGCTCAAAGTAGCGCTTTAATTTAAACAGATATAAATAACAACAAATTATTATTAATAATAGTAATAATAATAATAATAATTATAGAATATAAGTCCCTACATTTTTTACTTATAAACCTTTAAAAAGGAAACGAAAAGACATTAGAAACCATATGTGTAACAATTAGGGCTGCAAAACAATTAATCATTTTAAAAACAAAACGTTTATGTTTATATACTATATGTGTATGTTCTGTGGGTGTGTGTGTGTGTGTGTGTGTATATATATATATATATATATATATATATATATATATTTTAGATTTATATATATATATATATAGATGGTTAATATTTATACACACACAACTATACTATAAATATATAGATATATGATGTTGATGTGAAATACATATATATATATTAAAAAAAGCTATATGTATATATTTGTCTGTGTGTGTAAATATTTTATATAGAAATCTACCATGTGTACTACAAATTGTTTTAATAATTTACAGCTGTTTTACATGTTTCCTAATTTAAACATTTTCTGAATATTGTTTAATATAGTGTACTATGAATGTTGTTGACCGTGGGACAAATTTTCTGCTAAATAAGTACATGTAAATGTGCATGTAAATATATTGATGTTCAGGTCACAAGTAAACAGTATGTGTATGTGTTTTGCAATGCAAAGAGTGTCACAGTGAGCGGAATGCTGTGTGTTTCTTACATTGCAGAGAGAGTGTGTTCTGTGTCGTGGAGAATCTGATGGCGTTGAGGATCTCTCTCCCTCCATCACCGAGGCGTCTGAGATGACTGACGGTTGTTTAGAGTGACATGGACTGATCCTGGCTGCGGCTGATGACATCATGCTGATGCCGTCAGCATCGCACACGCACGATGATGCTTTCAGCACTAACAGACACAAACATTAACAGAATTAAGAAGATGATTTTTAACTCATTATTAAGTATTTCTCAGCTTTCTGGTTGACATCATTAAATGGACAGGTCATTGCTGTAAGTGTAGTGTCTGTGTGTGTGTTTGTACCCTGTCTGTCCATTGAGTGGTAAAGGTTTTGTTGACTCTGTCGTATAGCCGCAGTAAGAGGAAGCTCTGCATGCATCGCCCACTCTTGGTTGCCGTTGACGACAGTCTCTGTGGGCATGGCCAGTGAATGTCGCTTAGGAACATCCTTGGTGAGAGTAGCCAAAGACTGTTTTGCCTGGAACACACAAACAGATTTAATTCAATATGGTCCACTTCCTTGTCCAGAGAGAGTGTTGTAAACAAATGAAAAACGTGTGAAAATTAAAGTGTAGCCCAGAATAATGCTTCACAGTAGTGCCTGTCTGGAGCTAAAGTCAAGTTATAAATAGGCCCAACACAGAATCCCGAGGACACGGCAGAAAATATTACATGTCTGCAACTGAACCATCAAAATTTTCCATGCCTTGTTCAATGTCTATATTACTTTTCTATTTGAATATTGTTTATATATGACTCTCTATAAAAATCTATTTTACTGATCCCAAACTGATGACTTCCAACGTGTGTGCAGACTTTTGAATAGTAGAGTATTAAGTAACAAAAATGTTCTTTTTTCAGAAAAAATTGCTGTCTTGTTTTTAGAAAAACAAGCTAAAAGGAAGTAACTTTTTGCTTAGAACAAGCAAAATAATCTGCCAATGGGGTAAGCAAAATATTCTTATTTCAAACAGAAAACAAGATTATTTTGCTTACCCCATTGGCAGATTATTTAGCTTGTTTCAAGTAAAAACTCACTTTATGTTAGCTTGTTTTTTTCTGAAAACAAGACAGTAGTTGTTTCTTGTCTAGAAAGTCCTTCTTGATTTGAGAATTTGTAGATATTTTGGCTCAAAATAAAACAAAAAATTCTAGTCTTAAAAAGCATTTTTTGCAGTGTGGAGTAATGATGCTGCTAAATTAGCTGTGCTTTACAGGAATAGGTTATATTTGTAATAAAATATAAATGTATTATGTATTAAAATTAGAGAAAGTTTTTTAAAAAATTGCAATAATATTTAACTTTTTTCCTGCATTTTTATAAAATAGTCTTAATACGCATAAGAAATCTGATGCCAAACTTTGCACCTAATTGGTGCAGGAAATGCTGAAAAACTGCAGATTTCATGTTGGGCCTAGTTCAAAATCATTTCAAGCCACAGTCATGACAGAATACAAGCCAAAAAGAAGGCCACCACCACATTCTCATTGGTTTAGAATGGCTCCCAAGCTAGTTCCTAAACATTCTACAAAATGAGCATGCAGAGAGAAGAACATTCACACTCACAGTGAAGGAGCAGAACATGCTTTTTCCATTCCATATACACAAAAGTTTGTTCTCAAAACAACACGTGCAAACCAATCAAATTGGCCTATAGGATGGGGCAGTCAACACTGCAGGCTAATCAAAGACGGACTTGTTTGAGTGACAGGCCTGGCTGATCTTACCGACACTGTTTTGGGTGAGGCTGGTCTTTCTGGAGATCGAACAAACACGCGACTCTCTAGTTTCTGGGCCATAAAGCTACTCATCTGTTAAAGAAACACACACATAAACAAAAGCGCACACACACACAAACCACCCAACACTGACATTTCTGAGCTACTCAGTTGACAGATCGTTTGAATATACATGATGGCATCCTAAACAAGACAAACACTTTAAATATCTCTAGATTCACTCATTCAAAAAAGATACCCTGCTTTTCTAAACTCTGTGTATCTCACCATAGTCAGTTCAGCCTCCAGCTCCTTGATCCTGTTCTCTTTCAGGTCCAGTGCAGATCGGAGTGCACTTGCATGTTCTGAGGCCTCTTTGGTTTGTCGGCGTAGGTCCCACTTCTCCCGTTCCAACAAATCTTTTTCCCTTGCCAGAACTCGTACTGCATCCTCACTCTCCTGCAACACATAAATTGAATACTGAAGCATGTGTATAAGTGGGAATTTTGCATGTTTAAAGCCGTTGTGCTAGTATGAATGTATGCGATATGCATGTAAAATACTTTTCTGTGTTGCTCATAGTTGCGTATGAAATCTCGTAGCTGCTCCTCACGGCTTTCCAGTGTTGTGTAGAGCTGCTGCATCTGATTCACCAGATCAGTTCTCTCCAACCTCAAACGCTTCCTGTCTGCCTTCATTGCTAGGAAAGAAAAAAACAGATACACTATAGATTAAAAAAAAGGCTGTAAAAATTATCATTCGTGAGCATGAAATCACCATTTTAGAATCCGTTCTGAAGGTTCATGTGACACTAAAGACTGGAGTAATGAAAATTCAGTGTTTACTGTCACAGGAAAAAAGTCCACACAAAGTCATTTACTTTAAATTGTAATCATATTTCACAATATTACTGGATTTTTAATCAAATAAATGTAGCCTTGGTGAGCAAAACATTAAAATATCTTAACCAACCTCAAACAATTGTAAAGCAGTGTCCTTTCTTAAGCCACATGATTATAGGTAGGCTATTATTTATGTTCATAGCACAAAAGTGTAATACTTACGGAATAGTTAACAAACTATAACCTTGAGTAAAAGCAACACCAATCCTTAGCTGATACTTGGAAAGCATCAATAATTAAAGAAACAAATAAGCAATAATTATACTCTCTGTGGAAAATAAAAATACTCATTTTAACTTTACAGTCTAAAACGCTGTTTTATAAAAGTACTTTGCTACTCTGGAACCAGAAGTGCTTCAAAACCTTGACAATCAACCTTCCTCTCTGCTTTAAATAGTATGAATAGAAATCATATTCACAAAGACCTTACAGAGTTTTACCTGTCATTGCAGTTATATGTAGTAGCAATGTATTACACCTTAAAAATGTTCTGCATTTGAAATCATTTTCATGTGCTATTGGGATTGTGGTCTCTATCAATTTAAATACATAATATGGTTTAATTCGCATGTAACTATTCCCATTCACACATTACTATCATTCTCTTGATGTCCAAGATGTCCATTTTCTCACACCAATCTCTCTCTCTCGCTCCCTCTTTTTCCTCTTCCAGGGTGTCTCTCTCTCCAGCTGGCTATGGTTAATACTGTGTGATAACAGAGGCAGTAATTGACTGTTTTAGGTTGTTTGTAGCCTCTGCTCTGACTTGCAAATTGCAGCTCGTCTTTTCCAAGGACATTGAGTCCATTCACCAACCACTTAAAGACTCATTATACAGGAGCCAAACAGCACACACAAAAAGCCTTTTACACACTAATGCGAGCACACACACACAGACACAGGGACACCTGGTAGGAGGTGGAGAGAGCTTGTGAATAGCAGTGAACATTCAGATCAGTAAATCCTGGAAGATCAAGAGCTCTTCAATTCCCCCCCAAACTGTGTTTAATTAAATATTGGATGTTTTTTTCTCCATCAGCTCACACACAAATCACATTATTAGTTATTTGAGTTTACTTTATCCTTCCATCTTTTGCTGAAATGGATTTCCACAGAAGAAATGTATAATGGTTGTTTCAAAATTACAATTTTCATTAGTGATTTCATAATGACAGTTTACCTCTCTATGATCTATCAAGTGAAACACAAGAACATCTATTCCAGTGTTTCTCTAACACTGGGTTTTGAGGGTTACCGGAAAAAAAAGTAGATTTCAAGACAAAGTCAGACCAAGGAGAGCAGAATCCCTCCACACCTAGATATTGAGAATATTACGCCAGTTTTGTGGTCAGTGCTGTTCTGATCACTTCTGCATTTCACAGCTCCAGAGCTGAAAAATGAGCCACAGGACAAAATAAAGGAGAAGGAGAGATGAGGTCCAAATCATTTTGAGGAATTTCAGAATCTGCAGACTCAAAATGGTGCAGTCAAAACATTTCAGGTCCTTTAAAGTGTTCATGATACTGGATCAAATCACTTGTTTGAGACTCATTTAAACATATAAGTCAATTGCAAATGACACTAAAATTTGCCAAAAATAAATGCAATGAACTCAAATGAATCAAGCACTTTTTTCCCAGAATATTTTTGTTAACACCATTTTCATTTCACTGAGCGAGGGGATTGGGCTTGTAAGTCCGTTGTTTATTTTAAATAGATAGGTCTAGCGCTGACTGAGAGCTGAGGGTGAAAGGTCAGGCTCATGATATTCATTTCCTACCTTGCAATGCCTCTTTTGCTCTGTCCAGCTCCTGCTCTTTCTGTGTTAGCTGCACGCGGAGCTGTGAAACAGAGAGCAGCTCCACAGAACAGCCTCCTCCAGTCTCTTCCAGCTCCCGATTCAACATCTCCCTGACCTGCTTCAGTACTGACACTTCCTCCTGCAGACGCACCACCTCCTCATGCAACAGCACTGCAGAGACAGGGACAAAAAGAGAGACTTATTAAACATTAGAATGCATCACTGTGACAAATTCTTGATTTATTTTGCAGATGCATTTATGTCTTTTATTATTAAATCATTTACTATTATTGTTATCAGAAGTGGCAAGAGCAAAGTGGATTTTAAACAGCAACAGCAAAATAAATAAAAAACACACAAAACGTTTCTGGTCAGTTTAAAAGAAATTATATTGCATTATATTCATCTCTGATAGTAAAGACATCTAAAATTGACAGAACTTGCAACTTTATTATTATTACATATTTATGTACATACAAACATTACTAAGGTTTCCTATGCTCATCGAGGCTGCCTTTATTTGATAAAAAAAAAATCCTTTTGTAAAATGCTATTGCAATTTAAAATAACAGTTTTCTATTTGAATGTACTTTGAAATATAACTTATTCCTGTAAAGCATAGTTGAATTTTTTCAGCATCATTACTCCTCAGTGTCACATGGTCCTTCAGAAGTCTTTCTAGTATGCTGATTTATAATCAATGTTGGAAACCGTTGTGCTGGTTAATATTTTGGGACCTGTAATTCTTTTTTCAGGATTCTTTGATGCATAAAAAGTTATAAATAAAAGGAACAGTGTTTGTACAACATGCAAATTTACATTATACACAACTATTTAAAAGTTTGGGGTAAGCACATTTTTCTTTTCTCAAAGAAATTAATATTTTTACTGAGTAAGGATGCGTTAAATGGATAACAAGTGATAGTGAAGATGACTTTTCTTAGAAAAGATTTCAATTTGGAAAAAATGCTGTTATTTTAAACTGTTTACTCAAGAACAGGTTCTCCGTATGATGCTCTTCCTCCTCGATTTGTTAAGGAGGTTTTTTCCATGCTATGGGCATTTGTTTTAGCACTTGTGAATAGTAGTCTGTCCTCGGGTGTGTTCCCTGAAAAGTTTAAACTCACAGAAGTGCAGCCTTTGCTAAAAAAAACACAAAAAAAAAACAAACAAACAGGACTGGATACTACAGACCTTACAAATTTTAGGCCTATCTCTAAATTACCCTTCCTGTCAAAAGTTCTTGAAAAGGTAGTATGTAATCAAGTAATGACTATTAAGGAGGACTACAAATTGTTTAAAATTTTCCAATCTGGCTTTAGGGCCTTGCACAGTACAGAACTGGCCTTGTTGAAAGTTTTTAATGACATCGTCTTAGCTATTGATTCTGGGGACTGTGTCATCCTTGTGCTTCTTGATTTAACCACTGCCTTTGACACTGTGAATCATGAAATTTTTAATTTCTCGATTGGAAAAATAGGTGGGCATTAAAGGGGCAGTACTTAAGTGGTTTAGGTCCTGTCTGGAAGGACAGACGTTTAGCGTCCACATTGGGGATTATGTATCTTCCCCTGCCCCTCTGTTGTATGGGGTCCCACAGGGCTCAGTGTTGGGTTCTCTTGTTTTCTTTCTTTATTTACTCCCCCTTGGGTCTAAAATTAGGAGGCATGGCCTTCCACCTGTAAGCAGATGACATCCAAATCTATGTCCCTATTAAAAAAAGCGAGACTGTTGGACCACTGCTTCAGTGTCTCGACGACATAAGAAGTTAAGAGCCATCCAGGACTTTAAGTGTTAATGATAAGAAAACAGAAGTTATGGTTTTCAGGGATACTCCTGGGATATCCACAGTTGATTTAAGTGTCCTAGCCCAGTACATCAAACTGGCTATCACTTTGCCACCTGATTTGATAGTTGTTGAATAGTGTATATGCATGGCTTATGTGTGTAGTCTTTTTTTTGTTTTAAACGTGTATTATGAACTATGTGCGTACTGTCCAGCACTTTGGTCTGTTGCTGGGTGGTTGTAAAGTGCTTTATAAATAAAGTTTAATGAATGAATGAATGAAAAATAAAAAGTATCCCAGGTTCCAAAAAAAAAAAAAAAAAAAAATAGCATTGAGGGACAACAGTTTTAACGCTAATAATATATTATTAGCATGTTAGAATGATTTCTGAAGATCACATGAAGACTGAACTAGGGGATTCAGTGCTGCATCACAGAAATAAGTTAAATTTGATGCAAATCTTACTGATCCCATGCTTTTGAATGGCAGTGTATCACACACACACAAACACAATACACAACCATAAGTATACATATTAATCACAATACGCCTAAAGTGCTTTACTGGAATTGGCATCCAGGACCAGAACAATTGTATATAATTTGAAGCATGAAAAGAAAACCCTTTAAAAGTATTCCATCAGTTCAACTTCATGCACAATATGCAAATATACCTCCTACATGTGAACCAAGTATATAATCACAACAGGTGTTGGGACACAAGCACGAGAACATTCCAGTCATTTCTGCAAAGTGAAGCTATAGAAACTCAGTGTAGGTAAAGGGTGAGATGGAATGTCAAGTAAATTGTTTAGAGGCTTCAGCGATGACAAAACCACACAGAATCTACAAAACTAAAAATCATATATAAATATTCAAATGATTCTGCACATATGTAGCAGAATCACACAAATATAAACTGCCCTTTACAATCTCTGTGCTTTAAATTTTGAAACAGCCCTTCTGGATTTACACAAAGAACTAAGTGAGCGTACAGTAGTGTGAGAATAAAATCATAAAGAAAAACCAGCAGCAGTAAGGTGTGTATGTTTGGCTTTCATAATGAGCTTTGACCCGAGTCTGTCTGGCTCTTGGCCATTTATGTGATGCGTTTAGGTTTGTTGCCACCTGAGCTCTTCATTTAAAGTGGTATTTTCTATTCTCTAAGCATTGTGATGATGACATGAGTCTAAAAAGTGCAACAATCGAATAAATATTCAAATCACAGTCAGCTCTAAATGTGGGATTTGAAACAGGTGAAGAATCGTGAACACCTGGTGTTCCTCCTTGTCAGAACAGGCTGAAGTCTTGACACAGGCATCTAATGCAGCTCTAGAATCTGCTTTAGTTTACTTTCAGACAGCAGATACGAGACAACACTGCAGATTTGGCAGGCTGTATTATACGGATTAGAGCTCTAAGACCTCTGCATCAACTAATCCAAAAATGAGCCTCTAGAATGCAGATGTGACTCTAGATTAGCTGGGTTCAGTGAAGGGTTACGGTAGGCTCTAGCCTGAAGTTTCTTGTACAGACAGGAAATTTTTATTGTTCAATATTATATAAGTGTATGGTATGAGTTTTCACCTGGACTCTTTGTGCTTGCTATTTTTGTGCCTTAAAAACAGGATATCAGGGCTAATTTAAACAAGCGGAAACGAGGCCTGATCATGCGTGCTCAGCATAGTGGCCTAAAAAATGCAAACACTTAAACCATGTTCACTGCATTAGAGGGGAAAAAAACAACATGTAAAACTAATTGGGACACTAGATCTTTATTCAGAACCATTTTTTCCCCTCTTAGTTCCACTTAAGTTATTAAAATAAATGCCACTTGGTTTAATGATTTGTTAACCAAGGCAATGACATTAATACATCATTTGACAAGTGTGACAAAGAAATAAAAAAAGGAAAGCACAGTGAAGAGAAATGGAGGGAGGCATGTGAGGACCTCTCATGCTGTTTTCATTTAATTTAAAGTCTTGAGTGTTTTGGCCTTTGACGACATTACAGAAAAGGGCAGCGATCTGATAGCCATGTTCTGAAGAGTTTAATTCTATTAGTGTAGTCAACCACAAAATGAATCTGTGAGCCTTAGGGACTTCAGAAGCAATGATCATTTCCTTAAAATATCTCACAGCACCATAAACAGCATTTCAAAAAAATAACAGCGATTGTCTACAGTAAAAGTTGCCTTTTTTATCAGATAAAAGTTTGCATCATATACATGAACTTTGAAATTGGTAATAAAGAGACTGCTGACTTGTGACGTGCGTGTGTGTGTTTCTGTCCTGGAAAGCTCAAGTTTCAGTTTATATACAGTGGGACGAAATGATGCCAGGCCTGTCCAGTATGATAAATACTCCCAGATTTTCCGCCACCGCACTCTGTTTTATCCATCTTCTTATGGTGGGGTATTTTAATGAAAACAACTCTGATGCAAGACATTGCATCACTGCATATTTTTTCAGCTTTTACAAACAAATTTTACATTAAACAGAATGAGGATGATGACAAGTAAATTCTCTTTCACAGGAAAAAAAAGATTTTGTCATCAATCCTATCCTGAGGAATCATTTCACAAAAATCATTTCAGGAAGTAAATATTTTATGCATTTGAAAGGTAATTTCAAGGTTACCTACAACTATTAATTAAGAAATGTTTATGTACGAGTATTTCAGTGTTCATTTGCAGCATGACATTATTTTGTTACTTTATAATAAAATATATTATTATAAAATATAATATTGTAATACTATGTTATATTTTAAATTTACCTTTTTAGATCAATTATTATTATTCATGTGCGTGAAGTACATTAATTAATCTTTAGAAATTGTCCACTACGGCAGCATCTAAAAATAATTTTATGCAAATATTTACTTTAAATCTAGCCTAAAGTTTATGTCCTTTTGTTAACCAAGAGTTAGTGAGTGAGTGAGTGTATGTGTGTGTGGGTGTGCTCGTGTCTGTTTGAATATAAACACGCTTGATGATGTAACCGTCCATTCTGAAGCCTCATTGCATTTACAACAACAAACTTTGAAAACCACTTGAAATCACATCAGACTATTCATCATCTGAACACACACATGAACCCTCTCCCAGTGATACCAGTCACGCAGCTACAGAGACTTTTGCTGCTTTCTGTTTCTCTCTAGCCTGAGGGAAAATGCTCTCGATCAGTCGTTTACTCACCCGCATTCACTGCTCATCCCTACACCAAGTCAAATGCTCCAGACTAAAAGAACCTCAGCTATCATCTCCTGCAAGAAATCCAACAGCACGCCAAATTCAAAAGCTCAAAATCCCTCTTCACCTGCCAGAAGTGACTCCCACTGTTTTACAGACATTACACTGTCCTCAGACTCCCTCTTTTAAACGTTTAAAAAGGAGGAGCTACAACTGACACCACACACACAAAAACGCATACACCGGGCAAAAGGAAAGGAAGGATCTAGGGTCAAGGTGCAGAATTTCAAGCAGGTAATGACTCTCTTTTCAAACACATCCATACACACACACACACAGCACTCTCACTTGCCAGATTCCGGTAAGAGGAAACCACACACACACACGCACTGAAGTTAACAATCAACAACTAACACATGGTTCTCAGAATAATCTGCAGGAAACCCCTGGTACTCCGATCTGTGTGTGTCAATTCATTGTAACAGACTAAACTGAAAGATGACACTTACACAGCACATGCTGTCGAGCATCACTTCTCCTGGGGAAAAAGATCTTCAAGTGTTTTACTGCGAGAAATGTTTTAATAAAAAGTGTTACTGAAATACAAAAAAAAGAAAAAAAGAAAAAGGTATTGCTTTACAATAACTACACATTAAAGTTGAGGTGGGGTCATACGGTGGTACAAGCTGTGTGGACTGAAATGTGTGTTGGGAGTGTGTGTACACAACCACCCTACAATGATAAAGATCCGCAAGAATCAAGCCATTCTCAAATGCATGTCGGTGTGGCGTCACACAGACAGAGGCCACTCCCACAATAGTTGATTGACAGC
>JAUMHI010000046.1:8009245-8069581 GCA_032359435.1 Enteromius unitaeniatus
AGCACACAGCCAGGAAAACCAAGGAGTGGCTCCGTAAGAAGCATATCAAGGTTCTGGAGTGGCCTAGCCAGTCTCCACATCTAAATCCAATTGAAAATCTTTGGAGGGAGCTGAAACTCTGTGTTTTGCTCAGCGACAGCCTCGAAATCTAAAAGATCTAGAGTAGTGAGCCAAAATCCCTCCTGCAGTGTGTGCAAATCTGCTGGAGAAAATGTCCTTGTTTAAAATGTAAGACAAAATAATTTTTTTCCCCAAAACGCTATAATCGCCGAATCTGTTTTTAGCCTAAACTCGATATGTCCTCTCGACCAATCAGAATTCGTTCTGATGCAATCCAGCATAGAGATGCTTTGAAGCGTTTCTTTGTGCTCAGTCTTTAAAATGAGTGCTGTAAACTCTAAACACTTTTGATGGCCTGGATAAACCAGTGAGACCAACACCTGAGGGTAGAAAACATCGACTGGAAAAAGAAAATCACAAAAAAACAACAACAATAAAAAAAGAAAACCCCACTGAGGGATGTCAACACAAGGCTGGGACGACCGGTTTCTGTCAGGCTGAGAAACTGTCACCAGACTTTTTCACTGCACTTTCTCTCTCCTCTCCAACTCATTTCATTCACCTCAAAACATTTTACCTTATTGTTACCACTGCATTCTAATTTAAGTAAGTTTGCTGAACATTGTGTGAGGCCAAGCCTCAGACCAGTTTTAGGCTTCTCCATATTTAAAAAAAAAAATATATTTTTTTTTTTTTCGGTAAAAAAATATAATTTTCCTGAAAACTATTCAAATGGATTTATCTTGTTTTGGAAAAAAGCTCTTCATATATATATATATATATATATATACATTAGTGAAAATACTTCATGTGGACCTGATCATATTAAAACACAATTCAACACACAACAACAGGATTGATATTTTATTTTATAATATAAATCTCAATTGTAGGAGTAGCTCACAGTCACAGGTCAGGATTTATCACACCCTAAAACATCTTCTGAATCGCTCAGAGATCAGTTCATAAATATACAGACAGACATTATTGCCTTTGGAGTCATCTTTCTCTATCACAACTATTCACTGTCAGCCCCTCTCACTGTTTTTTATAGTCTCAAAGTGGATCTGAACCTGAACAAATGGGGAAAAAGTCTTTCTCTTTTAAGACCAGTTTAAAATATGAGTTTAAAGCATTATCTACATTTTTCTCTTGTGTCTGTATAAGGGACACCACTACAGCTCTAGGCGATTCATTAGCTGATGGCAGATGCTTGAGTGAAATTATACCACTTATCTTTTAGAGAGCTTTAATAGATGCATGTTAATTAATTTAAACAACGCTGACAGGGAGGAGAACCACATAAATGTCACTAAATGCTCTGTCGAAGAGACTATAAACAAGAAGAAGATTGGTTCAGAACAGAATTTTTTTTTTCTAACATCAGATGTGTGACTATGCTGAAATAAGCATGTTTGAGAGCCAAAACTGCCTTCTGCTGTCAGTCCTAATCTTGAAGCGCATCTCTCATTTTTAGCTGCAACACCATGGATGTGCGTGCATCACCATCATGGACAAACAGATCAAATACTGCTACTGGGTCATGATACACTCTTAGTGTAATACTAAACACACACAAAAACCCTAAATTAGTTGAAGAAGGTAAGTAGCTCTTGGGCTAATGCAGAAATCCTTTGAATGAAACAACTACGTCAAACGCTGTTCATGTGTGTGATTATATGCTTTATGAATATTATAAAAAGCAATGAGCTATGCATTTTTACATGGTTTAATTGTGTTTGCAATGTTCTTAAGTGGAAAATATTTGGCGTCTCGTGTGTCTGTATTAAAGGTTACACGTGGAGGTTACACTAAGGAACTGTGTCGCCCTCTAACGGTCATGTAACTAAACAACAGCAAAACGAGCTAAAAGCAACAACAAAAAATCCTGAATATTACAATGAATCATCTATTATTTATGTTAATCATGAGAAACTATCCTTTTTTTTTTGTAAAATTACAATACATCTTTCTGCTTAAGTGTGTGAGTGCGTGTAAGAGATAAAACAAAGGTGTCGGGCAGACTAAATAAAGCTTTTGATATAATGAGAGCTGACACCAAAGGTCAGAGAACTGAAGCTTCTCTCTCCCTATCTCTCTGTTCTTTGGAGATTCACAAATAATCCACTGCAGTGATGTCAAAATGTCCTGTTGTGTTGTATTTAAATGATCTGAAGTGAAGTGAGAGTCCTTGCGATACGCCATGTTTAACTGCTGCCCTTTGGTCACTGCGCTGCTGGGTGCTCGAGTACATCTGGACAGAAGGCCCGTCATTGCAGCAAAAAATGTATCTGAGAGGCTTCTGCTGAAGTCTTCCTACAGCGCTCAGGGTTAAAAGCCCGCAGGGTAAACAAGCAGAGCGAATGCAGCCAGGCGAACGACTGTGCTGACATCCAACATCTACAGAAAGTACTGAAACCACAGGCTTGGAAAGACAAAGTATGTGTGTGTGTGTGTGTGTGTGTGGAATAATCTGCCTCATCATTTGTAATAAAAAAAAGTCGAAGAAGTCCACAGAAAAGCTGAGAAGGGTAAAAAATTAACATTCTGCAGTTTTTCTTTTGCCTCACTCACTCACACCCAAACACAAGCAATCAAATAAAACAGCATCTGCTCTCTCTGTTTCTCACTCTATTTCTATTTCTTTCTCAGGCTAATTTGACAGTATCCTTGAAGGCTTAAGGTCTTGCTCTAAATCAAAAATCACCAGCATCTCAGCACCTTGACAATTGTCAAGTTAAATATGCAAACAATAGTATATTTAATCATAAACAAGAATTATTTAGCTAATTATTATATGTTCCATTAGTTATTGTTTAATAACTAATGTACGAAGAAAAAAAAAGTGAATAAAACATAAAATAAAGATGCTGTATAATGCCAAGTAAAACCTTATTGCTATTTATCAACTTTTGTTTTTTGTCAATTTATAGAATATATATATATATATTAGACCAAATATATAAATAAACAGAGAACTAGTAAACAAGTAAAACTGAATGGGCAAAAGTAAATTTTTTTGTCATCACTACAAATAGTGTTTAAATGAAAATAAAAAAGATTATCATAGAATAAGATTTAATTATTACTGATTTATTTTAGAAACCTTGCAGGTGAGAAGTGCACTGCAATCCATGAAATGAATTTGAATTTGCAGAAGCAGAAGAAAACAGATACTCACTGTCTTCTGTCCGCTGTATTTGAGTTTTCTTCACCTGATAGAGACTCGGAGGAGCATCTGCCATCCTGAGTGTGGCTCTATGAGTGTGTGTGTGTTATAAGTAAATATTGCTATATACTCTTGATCGCATTGGTTTCTGTTCTGCTCTTATTCATTCCCTCTCTACCCTCATCACCCTCTCTTTCTTCTTCCTCTCTCTCTTTTACTATATGAAAAAAGGAGAGCAGGCAATACTGCAAGCATCTAAGATCACTGCCCCTGGGAATGTATGCGTGTAACATATTTTGTGTGTGTGTGAGAGCATTTCCTTTAAGTGACCCTTCTGCCTCTCATTCCAAGCTAAACTGATCTGACTTTTCTTCTTAAGATACCTCCTCCTGGGGTCCTTTGTAGCCTATGGTATATCTTCTTTGGTCTTTTAAATTGAAATGAAATGAGTTAAAAGAATGTCTTTAAACAATGCTTTTCAAATACTTAAGGGTCATTCCTGTTATGCCGTACATTTTGAGCATGCTGGTTTGGAACTGCACACTAAGAGTTTAGCAGAACAGTTATTTGCAGAATGGTGGTATTACCATACCAATGTCTGTGGTTTTATAATAGGCCCGCCATGGCATCAAAGAATACATCAAATCCATTGCTAGTGCCTGTGCAGCTGTTTCCCCAGCAGAATTATGTCACTTCCTGTCATTAAGGAAGGAGCTTTTTTAAAGGGACATTTGTTAAAGGGACATTACAAACAATTGGAACATTAGGAAAGGGATATTGAGGACACAAGAAACCCTATTCAATTAGTTTACTCAGTTAGGCTAAAACAATGTTGTAATCAAACAAGTGTTTTATTTGACACATTTTCATAAGAGAAAGGAAAAACATGGAGAAGGAAAATATTCAAAATGCAAGACTTCATATCCAGTGTTTTAAATCACACAGCCTATGGACATGAAAATGTAATAAATAACAGGAATTAACCTACACAAATTGCTAAAAGTGCTGCTGGTAAAATGTACAACTAACCTCAGTCTTTAAGAAATGTAGATTTTCTGTGTGGCCTTGTTAATATGTGAGAGTGAATTTGGCTGCTGTCAGACAGAAGGAACATTGTGCTCCTGTAATTGCACACATTAACCACTAGATGGCAGCATAAAATGGCAGCATTGACACCCAACAAATACCTCACAGGCCATTTCAAACTTTTTTAACTGTTGAAAATAATTTAGTGACAAGTATTTTTCTCCCTCCAGGTCCTCAGAATCACAAACTGATGTGTTGTAGGACTTTGCATAGACCTCGTGGCAGCAGACAACTCTCATTTGTGAAGCGTAAAATAAGCAATCTGTCCATAATTACATCCTAAATTCACAAATTCCCATAATCTAATAGACCTTAGTCAGGGTGTGCGCCATATTTAATTACTACACAATGTGGCTATGAAGGACAGACATAACTGTTACAGTCTGCACAATAGCCTGTACTGTCTGAAATCATCTAATCTGTGATTTTTTTTGAAAAGCCATATTTTCAGTACAACACTAAACCATTGATCAGACTGTCTAGCAATCACAGTCGTGTTTATACTCAAATAAGATTAAATAGAGCATGTTTTTAACTCGTTCCGTAAGGTTGTTTTTTATTTGAGAAAATGCAACGCAATGGTCAAAGTAAAAAAAAAAGAATATAAAGGTGATATTGCAGCTGTTTTCAGGTTTATGTAGTCAAAGAGAGCAAGACAGACAGACAGAGACTTACTTTAAGGCATAAGGGGCAGGACCACCTAACGCCAGTGCCCAGCCCCCTCACCCTCTGAAGACACACTAAAGCACATTACTCTGTCTCACTCTGGCTCTCAGTGCCTCTGTCCACACTGCTGCTTCAGACCTCACCACCCTTTTCCATTCAAACCAACTTTAAGCCACACTTCTGAGAGTGTGAGCCAGCATTTCATCCACGGTCTGCTGTGCACTTTCAGGAGCCTCTTACTTTAATAAAGTTTCAGCTGGAGAAAAGTGACCAACAGTGACCATGATGAGGATCATACTATTGCTACTGCTCTCCCTGACGGGGCCTTTCTGTACCTTTACCCAAGCAAGTAAGTAAACACACATACAGGGTGCTCTACTTTCTTTCCATCTGTTGCGGATCCTATCCTTTATTCATTCACTTTTGTTTAGCAACATGTCCACTAAATGTTTCTTCTCTTCTGATGTGTATTTTGGCATTACATTTGAGTATATAAAGAAAACATTTTATTTATTGATTTTATTTATTTACTTTATTTCTTTACTCAGATCAATGCTTTATTGTAGTATTTTAGTGACCACCGTCAGTATATATACGCAATGTTTCCAGTGCAAGCAAATGAACGTGAAATTTCGAAGTAGAAAGTCTTTTTATTTTTACAGTATATACATCTATATGTGATGTTTTCGTGCCTTCTGTTTATGATAAACATTATCCATACATCTAGGCATGTGCTGATACAGTGTTTCTCTCATGTGGACCTAGTGGTGGGAAAATGATGTAATGTTGCAATGATTTTTACAGCCATTTTTAGTTTTAGTCAGCACTGATCTATTTCTCTGTTTCTCCCTGTTTCTTTGGTTACACATGTATTAATAGAGCCGACTCTATATTTAAGGGAAGCATTTGAACATTTAGTACACAGGCTGGTTACATCTGAGGGCAGAGCAGGCCTGAGAGAGAGAGAAAGAGAGACGCCCCGTATGTGCTTATTCTGTTGGTCTTTCTCTCCCTCTTCTCACCCCCCTTCGCTTGTAACCATCTTTGGCGGGGTATCAAGCTTTCACCCCTCTCAGAGGTGGGTTGGAGGGGCATGTGCGTTATTTTTAAACTGCAATGCCTCTGACTCACTGCTCGGGGTCGGTTACAGCCCTCTAAACATCCCGTTAAAACGCTCAACAAGTTTCAAACTTTGGAAAACTTCACTCCCTGCAATCAGAGGAGAGCATCAGCGCACACTCTTCCTCTCCAGACTTCCTTCTGTCTATTTCATTCTTTCTCCTCGTCTCCCTTTCTTCCCCTTCTCTCAGTCTGCCGGTGCCACTCCCTGCTCTAAAATCGGGCTTCATCAGACAGTTAAACGTTTCTACTCTGTACTCTTTTTTTGTATGCAATTGTTTATGCAATTATTTTGGAGAAATAGAGATGTTTGTGTTGTCCTGGGAACTTTTTACCTTTTCAGATCGCTCAGTCAGCCTGTTATGTGTTGTGTGTGTTATGAATAGAGTAACGGTAAACTGACACGTAAGAGCACATCGAGGTATTGGGTGTACTGACCGTTCATTTAGCTACACGAACCCTGAAACTTTCTCAGTGTCTCTGAATGCTACCACAAACTGTTTCGGTGCTCAGTTCGACACACTTTACTTTTCAACATGGAAATTAGCCATTTTCTGTACATATGTTAATTAACTGCTGTGAGGAAATAACGGCAAAACACTTTGTACTACAAACCAATTTGTTCATAATTAGGACAGTAAATGTAAATGTATGGTAAGTCACACTAGTTTGCCATATTAAGCAGCAAATGTAAATATGTTAAATATAAGTCAACTTCACAAATGTTCTTGAGAATATTTATTTATGTGGAACTATAGAGTTCTATTAGATATTGATTCGGTTTTGTCTTAAGTCTGGACTCCTATATGTGTTGTATTTAGATTAGGATTTGTGTTTGTCTAAGATAAGTTGTTCCCTGGAGATTGTGAGCGTGAGAGCTGTGTGCTGTTGCAGAGATAAGAATGATTTTTCACTTGTTGTGTCCTCTAATGCCCACTCATGGCATGCCATGGATGTGTGAAGGAGGGAATTTGCCTTTATGAGACGTTCTTCACTTGTTCTTCCTGAACTAAAACATTCCAACATCTTACTCCCTCACAAGACACATGCTACACACCCACCCACACACACGCTGAAGACTGAGATTAATCTGATAGACTGAGAGCAATTAATTAAGGTAAAAGAAGACCAATCTTTCCTGTCTGTAATCCAGTAAAACACTTATGCTTAACAGACACCCTATAGTGGCCTCTTGTGCTGTATTTCTCTTGTTCTCTGATCTTTTTCTCTATATTTGTCTCTCCTTTTCCTTTTATGGTTTTAGTTTTGTCAGGAAACTGTTTCAGGCTTGGTCATAGATTTGAATTTGATCATCTCATGGGTGGAATTTCACTGACACACACATACCTGCTCTATTTGGGAGAGTTTTGACTCATTGCAGTCTGTACTAACCCAATGGTTTCTCAATCAAACCCACCCTACACAGAACAAACGGTTTGGAGAAGGGATATTCGGACTTTTGCCAAAGTCAGTGTGGTATCCACCTTAATTTTCAATGCAGTAGTAAGTTATTTCCTGTGAATGTGCGAGACTTCCGATTAATTAGCCACAATAGGTAAATAACTAACAGTTTTATCCACCTTATTCTTCAATGCAAAAGTAATGTGTAGGAGTTCCAGTTCATTAGCCACAACAATAATTAAAGGAATAACAAAGTGCAGTTAACAGTAGAACACTAGTTATGACTACGATAATACATTTAAATAATATGACAACAATTTTCAGCAATATCAAACAGGATCAAATAACCTGAAGCAACTCAGAAGCCTTGCATGCTTAAGGTGAAAATGGCTTATTTATTACGTTAAATAATGTGAATATAACTCTGTATGGTAACCGAACTGGCAAGTAATAGGAAAGTAATAATATTACTGTAATACTGTTGCAGGCTAGTGATTGTCAGTTAACATAATGAGTGCCCGTTATAAGTACCTATCAATCGCCGCTGTTCCCCAGTAATGGGCGACTGACTTTATTTCTGATATTACGCTTTACATAACTCACAGTTACAATCACTGGCCATGCTGCTGTGTAGAAGTTAAAGAAAGACAGGAAGAGAACAGCTGGCTCTTTCTCCATACTCTGCTCCTCCCATCACATCGTGTGTATTTATGTGAGTGTGTGTGGTAGTGGTTGGAGGGGAAGAGGGCCATACTTAGAACTAATTGTTGGGGTCTCAAACATAATGAGCTGATTGTTATCAGCAGTCAACAAGAACATTAATATAAACACACAAACTGATGCTTACACACATACACACAGGACATTGTGATCTCTGACCACACCACATATGTTTCTTAACAAGACCGTTTTGTTTGATTGTGGCACTATATGAACAAAAACAGTGGCAGATTCTTTTTTCTTTCTTTTTCTTTTTTTTGACGCCCACTTGTAATTAAATAATTTTCTCCTCTCACGTAAAAGTTCTTAACTTGTTTTAATGTGTTATTTTGTGAGTCCAGTTAATTAAGTTATATAAAGATGGGTTTAAAATAACAAACTGTATGGAAACCTATTATTAAAGGGATAGTTCATCCAAAAATGGACATTCTGTTTTTACTCATCTCACGTCATTCCAAACTTTCTCTACTCTGTGCATTATATAAGAAGAAACTTCAAAAAGACCTCCTATTACTGTAATGTACTTTTCACAAACAGTTAGAAAGAAAGAGCAAGTATTGCTATTTGTGTCATATTGCTAATATTAAATACATTCAAATTTGATGACACATTTTCATTTATGTTGAAGAAATCTTTTAATTAATAATTGAGAATGTCTGGGCCACATAATCATCAGGAAAATATCAAATCTGCTTCATAAAACTATTACTGAAGAACCAACACCATATTTTGCTATTCACCCAGAGCTGATGTGCAATGCTTGCTGAGTTTGATATTTAAAATTGTGTAGTTCAGCAGTTGAGGTGGTGTTATTGTAAAGGGAGTTTCCCCTCAGATCACCAAGAGTAAGTTTCTCATGTGTAGTCCATCTGGATTAGACACAAGCACAGATCTAAGATCAGTTTTTACAGTGTCTCTAATGGTTGCTGAGGTCATTGTGAGTGATGCAGAAATATCTAAGATCAGCCCTAAGGAAACATGCCATTTTTGCCATGTTGGTTTTTTTTTTTCTTTCTCCAATGCTTCATTTCCTTTTGTGCAGTTATTGGCGGCTCCACCCAGGAAGTGAGACAATTAGTCTGGCTAAAGGTATGACGTAGACAGGAAGTGATCTCATTAGTGTGGAGCTGAATAGTCAGGGCATGATTTCTCTTTATTGGGGGAGAGAATGTTTAAGTTTGTGTTTACTGTGCTGATGGAGAAGGCTGGAATGTTCTTGCTATTAACAGCAGGCCATGAGAAAATTCTGGCTTACCCATCCAACGCAACCAAAACACATAGCAAAGAGTGTCAGTGGATTTTCTCAATTTTCTTCCAACTCTCTCCTCTTATGTTGAAATGTAACATCTAAGGGTTTCTAAGATTTTTATAACCCTTTTTGTTTTTTTGTACCAGGTACTCTGGTGGTGCCAACAACTAATGTTTTAACTCCAAAAGCAAATACTGTACCAGATGCGCCTGCTGTCGAAGACACAACATTGGAAACAGTTCAACAAGATGCTGTTTCAACATTACTGCCTGCTTTGGGGGCTACAGAAGTGTCTGCCTTTACAGGAGTGACAATGGTTTCCACAGCAGCACCAGTGACAGAGTCAGAAGCCAGATTAGAAACAACAGCCCCAACAGATACAACACAAAAAACAGAAGCCGCACTTGGTGAAACGACCGAAGCTGAAGCCACTACTGTCAATGCAGGGTCAGAAAATGTGAAAACTGAAAAGGCAGACTCAGAGTATGCAGATAAGGATGAAGGTTAGATATACAGCATGCTCACAGACATACAATGTAAATATTGTTAGAGTAAAGGCCTTTTCACTCCAAGAACAAGAACGGTCATCTTTTTTTTCACTCATCACCTGGAACAAATGTTTCATAGTTTGTAGTGTAATTATATAGTTTCTCTGTGTCACTATTGTATTGTTGTGGTGTGGATTTTTATATTACTTTACATTTAGACCATTACTATAATAGTATCTTTAATTGTGCGAACGGGAACTCAGTCATTTTCATGATATCTATGATCTTCCTCATTCCAGATATGGGTACAGGACAGGTGGTGGGGATCGTAATCGGCGCATTGATTGTAGTGATTGTTGTCATTGCTATAATCATCTTGGTGGTCAGAAGAATGGGTCAATATTCGTAAGTATAAGAAATTAAAAAAAAATGTTTAAGATAAAAACGTTTTTTTCTTTTTCTTTTTTTGTGTAATCATCAATTCTTGAAGAGTTAGTTGACCTAAAAAAAATTCTCAGCCTCATTCTATTCCAAACTTATGTGATTTCCTGTTTGTTTCTTGCCTATACAATGAAGATGAATGGAGTCCAATGTTGTATTGATAATAATGTTCAATGATGTTTCTGGCTGCTTTAGGAGCTTGTTCTCTATATAGGATTGCGGTAAAATTTTGCATGCTAACAGTAAATGGTTTCTATGTTGTAGGACTGCAAAGAAACGAAAGCCTCAAAAACAAGAAAGCATCTTGATCTCTGTAACTGTCTTACTGTTTCACTGATAACCTGCATTAATTAGTGTAACCCTTTGCTAATAAAATGTTAGAGCTTGACAAAACTATGTTGCTACTCCAAGAAATCCTTTACCAGCATCCAACCAAATAGAAAGTATTGGAGAAAAACACCACTGATCCATTAATGGATCAAAATGTTGACTAGGGAAGTGATGTCATAATGGACATGTTTGTGCATTGAGGTGTAGCAGCACAGTGGTGTTCATGATATTATTTTGTGGTACTAACATGGTGTGAGCCCACCCCAAAAGATAAAAATAAATAAGATGGCAAAAAAATGTAAAAAAATAACCAACTGAATTCATATGATCTAAAAAAAAACTTTCTAGACTTTGTGAGTAGGTTTAGAACATCGCTGAGTCAAACTAATAAATGAATTAAAATACCCTATTAATATATCCTGTTAGAATCTTTGTCTGTGTTATATAAATAAAAAGTATGAAAAAGTTTGTGTTTTTTTTTCTGGTGTATTTGTACTAAACTGCTTTCCTCTTTCCTTCTTTCCCAGCCCCTGAAAAGAAAGGCACGACAGGAAGAGAAAAGGAAGAAATCCGGGAAGTTCTGAACAATTGTTCTGAAGTTTAAAAACAATTCAAGCAGCACTCTCACCATCCATCCATTCAAGACTATTCGAGGTGCAGGAGAGTATCCCATCCCCTTTCCCATTGAAAAAGATGGCCTCCCACAAAAACACCTTCCCAATGCCCACAAATCCCTTTATTTAGATTGAAAAGCCTCATTTATCCCAACAGTGGGAGTCCACAGGAAGTTACAGTATCTTTTTTAATGCATATTAATGTAACAGTAGATTAATGAATGTCAAATTTGTAAAGGGCCTAATAAACAAAAACAAACAGCTTCCCATGCAAGCAAAAGCTTGTATGTTTTTATTCCACCGAGTGTAAATATTGGGCAGAAAAAAAAAAAATCATTATTCTTTTCCTCATACTACCGATGTGTCCAATAAGACTATGACGCATTATGAACAGTCTATGAACTGTCATAAGCAGATGCTGAGGACACACTGTTCTCAAGATGTGTAAGCGGCATTAACTAATGAATATTTTTTTTAATTATTAGTTAAGGGAGCAGCACACTCGTTTGAAGTGCATTAATACGAAGTGACTTGACTGTGTTGTTTTTAATAACTGTCACCCATTCCAAAAAGTGACATTACTTCTTCTGGAACGCATCATTTATCATGTGTTCCAATCCGCTTAGCTCCAGCGCACAGCTGCTATTGGCATGTATCTCTAAAATACTTTAGATGTTCCTCAGCCTGGACTACACAATTTTAATAGCATACAGTCATTTTGCATGGTATAGTTGAGTTGTTTGCATTTCTTTTTGTCAGTGTTGGGGTTTGTGTTTCTTTCTGACGTTTGAGAGCGTTGCTATCCTGGGCTTTGCTTTAAGAGATCAGTATTAGGTGCACTGAATAATGAAGAATAAATGTTTAATACTGACAAGACACTGCAGTTGTTTGCAACGATATTTAGTGGTGGTTTTTTTTTTTTTTTTGCTTGCCAGATTCCTCCTTATTTTCCGTTACTCAGGCATCTCTATTTCCTATTTGATGTCAGAATCCAGCTACAAAGCAGAGAGTTTGTCTTTGTAGTTTGGGGGTGTTTTTTGTTCTTATTGTTCAATCAGTTTCAATAAAAAAAGTTCCAAAGTATGTTTCTCTGCAATATTGTGTTATTGTGTATCCCAGATAACATTGTCTGTTTATCTGTGTTTACTTTTCAGCCCATTTTACTCTGCATTCCAGCTTTTCACACACATTTACGCCCTTGCACTGTCTCTTTCTCACACAAACACACACCCACACATTCCCTTTCAATGTCTCTCTAATCCCTTAGGTTATAAAGACTGTAAAAGACAAGGGAGAGAGAGGGGAAGAGATATGCAGAGTCAATGAATAAAGGCATTGTAAATATAACTATGTACTTAAGTGACCTCTCTGGTTAAGTAGAGTAAATAACACGAGGGTCCCAAACAGCTGCCCCCAAAACGTATT
The DNA here is from genome assembly GCA_032359435.1 of Enteromius unitaeniatus. Lineage (NCBI taxonomy): Eukaryota > Metazoa > Chordata > Actinopteri > Cypriniformes > Cyprinidae > Enteromius > Enteromius unitaeniatus. Next base: position 8,022,014 of record JAUMHI010000046.1, read on the forward strand.
TGGACATTGACTTTCATTTGGAAGTTGACCATAACAGTTGTTTTCCATTCATTATTTAAAATATCTGTACTTAATTAGATTATATTTGTGTTTTTGGCCTATTCCATTTTAGATTCCAAAGATGTCTAACATTTTACTCCACTAATAATGCTCATATGTTTTATTAAAGTCAGCATGAAATAAAAACTGACCATTTGTAAACGAACATTGAACCACAGATATTTCCCATATTGACATGTTTGTATATTTTTGACCTAGTAATGTTTAAAATGGCACATCTCAATCTTTTTGTAAAAAAACTGCCAACTGGAACACGTTAATATTTAATATGCACTACCCCTATGTCGTAGTAAATTGTAGTTTGCTTATTTTGGTCTTGAGCTATATAGTATTTACAAATCTGAATAACTGAAAGGCCTTTAATTTATGACAGTCACTTCTATGTATGTGTTTAAGTGGGTGAGCATATATGTAAGAGGCTGAATGTGGTTTTAGGCAGTAGCCCAAGCTGCTCTCTCTTTAGCTATGAACAATGGACTCTTTTAGTAAGAGACTCACTCTGACGTCCTGCTCACAGTCTGAGCTCTATAACAGTTTGTTTGTGATACAATGATTTCTACATTCCTAATAAGAAGGGCACTTCCCGACAAGTAAAAGCCTTCATGCACACTCACATCAACACAAAGCAAAGACCTAGAAGTGCCAAAACACACAAAACAATGTCTGGATATGCACACATATAATACAAATATACACACAATGTAAAAATAAAACCCCAAATACATAACAGGACTGTAAGCAGCTTAGGTACAGAAAATAGTGAAGGGACTGTCAAATCTTGCTCACACACACACACACACACATAAAGATGCTGAACTTTAAAATTACCTAAAGTGAACCACATGTGCATCCCAGAGGAATGTGAGTGTGTTTAAGGGAGGACAGCTAATACAGCAACCTCATGTTTACTTCAGAGCCTGGATACACACATACGTGCTCCCAGTCTGGTCACTCCCCAGGACTCACTCTCAGGGCCGTCCTCTCGCTGTGATATATTTGTAGGGAGTACAGTACTAGTGAAGGACTGGACTTATCTGAGATACTGAAGGTTACACTCAACACTATACAGTTAATCATGTATAGTTGATATTTAACATCCTCCTGTCTCATTCCTTTCTGTGACTTTGGTAGAAATCATAAATAAATCAATGTTCATTTAAATATTTAATAACATCAAATGTTTAATATAATAATGACATTATTCTACATCCCTAATCCTTCCCAATAACCTAAACCTAACAACTACCTTACTAATCATTAATAAGCTAAGAGTTGTCTTTAAAAGTAAATACGGTTCCTATTCTAAAGTGTTACCAAATTGTCTTATATAAAGGTATATTTGTATGGTGGTTATTGTAAGGATCTCATTTCTCTGTTAAGAGTGTAAATGAACAGCAAAGGGTTAAATGCAGATTTTACTTTCATTGTCTGGTTCTTAGAAACATCTCCAGAGAGAGAACAAAAGGTCTCCATACTTACAATCCTCACTGGTCCAATCTAATGATTTACACACAAATAATCTACAGCTAACACTAAGGTATGAGAGTCATAGGTCGGAGGCTTTTCTCTCTGTCTCTCCTGCAGACAAGTGTTAATGCTCTGTGTTGCTGAGTGTTTTGGTCTGAACAGCCTAAAGAGTGCAGATGATATTAGGAAGCACTGGCATTAGGAAATAGTGTATGAGTCATTCCATGTGAACGAAGCAGCTCCCGGTTCAAATTTCTGAATTTGTTAATACTTCTTCTTTAAAAAGACAAACATGTGTGACGTTTTGTATTTTGTGTGTAGAGTTGGAGATGAAATGGAAATTTAAACTGTAATACTTCTTGAGTTATAGGCATGCAAACACGATGAATGCTTTATGCAACTGTTGGCATAATGATACAAAGATTGCTAAAGTCAACAGTTAAAAAAAGTAGTAACTCTCAGTAATAAATCTGTAACATTGAATATTTTCACTTTCTTCACTGTCTATGTTTGTTTTTTAAAAACAAAATCTGAATAAAATCATAAAGTTCAATCAAGTTTCTGAAATTTGGTTAATTTGACATGAAATGACCCATACATATGTTTAAACTGAAAGTGTGTGTAATCCTTATTATTTACAGTAAAGGGTTCTACATGCATTAATGTCTTGTGTGGTATAAAAGTACAGCACACAAGAAGCTGATGTCAGGAGCCATGCAGGCTGACATTTGAATTTATTAGACAGCTGAATGCTGGGTGTGCGTGGATGTGTTAGCATGTTTGTGTGTTGGGTGGGTGTCAGGATGGAGGTTGTTTTAGTTCACATCTGGTGTTGTGTGATATGTAAGTCTCTCTCCCTCTCTTTTGTCAAGCAGCTCTTTGTGCCATGTAGACGGAACATGCATTGTGTATGTGTGACACTAATGGCAGCTCAGAAGTGTTCATTGTTTAGTGCATCTGTGTGTGTGTGTGTGTGTGTGGCAGTGGTCAGCGGTTGGCACAAACATGTATCTACTGCATAGATAAGTGTCCTGTGAATTGCTCTGCATTCATGTTTGTATTTTCAATAAATAAATCAAATGGGTAAAAGAAAAATGGTCAATGACATTGACAGACCCTTTAGCCATTTATGCACAAACCCCCATGTAGCACAATCCTGTCTTTGCAAAACAATCTATAAAAAATTATGAACCTACAGGAAAGCACTTCATTTAAGTAAACTCTTCTATATATATATATATACTGCATAAAATACTAATTTATAAGTCATGGCTCCTTCATCCTCTTGTTTTTCTGGAAACAATTTATAAAAAAAGAAACGAACAAACCAAAAAAAGAACAGTTGGAAGTTGTAAATTCTGTAATTCCCATGGGTGCCACAATGATCTTATAATCTCTGTTCAAATCTAGGATACTGTCGTTATCTTGTAAATAAACACACACGATTTCTCACAGCTTCACTTCTATGTAGGAAATCCATGGCCATCCAAATGGAGTATGACTAAAATACCGTTTCACAGATTCAAGAAATATCTGACTTTATTCCACACATTTTTAAATCAAGCTTGTCAAATAAATAAATAAAGTCAGTAATAATGTAACCTCAAAAGTGAGTATACAGATAAGGGTTAGTGGGTAATTATGAGGTTTCATGAGAAAATTGTGGGATTACAAGAAATTGCTAACTCTCATAGGTAATAGTGAAAAAATGGTGAACACTCAGTTCTCAGATACTCATTCTTATTAAATTGTTTTGAGCATTTACCTTTTATTTGTTTGATGTTTAAAGAAATACTTTAAATTGGGTTGCATGTGTTTGAGAGACACAGAGACAGAGAGAGAAAGAGAGAGAGATGATTTGAGGATTGTATTATAACAAGCAGTACCAATAATAGATTAATCATTCAGTTTAATGTTAAATAACCCAAGCTTCTACATTCTACGCCTTTATGAAGAACTAAAATATTTTGTACTCTTGTAAGGAACTGCCATTATCTCAAGAGCAATGAAATAAAATAAAACTGATGGGGGGCAGACTTTTAGCTCACAGCCATAAAATACTGATCATGGGCATTGAAGTCACACATGATTTCACACACATTAACATACGGGAGACTCTGTCTAGCACATGCTGTTCTAGCACACAAACGCATTCTAACGTAAAAGAATGTGCAGTACGATGTGACAGTGTGAGGGTGGAAGGCAGATGATGGAACAAGAGTGGGACAACCCGCAGACGAAGGATGAGTAGGTGAAGATTAATGCAGAGTAATGTGACAGTTCTATGGGTGATTGTTGAATAGAACAGAAGCTCGCTGACCAAAGATACCAAAAGCAGGCCTATACATTCCACAGATGGCCCATGTGCTCGTATAAGACCCGTGATTTCACAATACACACTGCACACTGATGTTTCCCACTCCTCTTTACACAACAATGCGACCTAGGGTCCTACTTGTTGACACGGGAACAATCACATGTGTAAACGTACACCAACACACACACCAGATGTCAGTTTGAGGAATCAATTATTGGCTTCTCTGATATCCAGTGTTGCCAACTATTTCCAATGAAAAGTAGCTAAATGTTGCCAGATGATGTCACGCACTAATTTGCATATCAGTTACATCATCACGTAGTATCTGACAAGCGTAAGCCCGTCATGTCTCTACTCTCTGAGGCGCGGTGTATTATACTATATTAAAACATTACATCCAGATGCACAATAAATAGGTTCTTACTAACATATTACTTTGCGTGATGACGTCATTGCGTAATCGCAACTCAAAACTACATCTTTGTGTAGTATACAAAATGATTGTTTTCTCATATTGACTGGCCATCTCAGCAAAAACATTATTTGAAATATGTCCATTTAGATTTGTATGAAAAATATAGTTGACTATTTGTAAAAGTAATACAAAGTTGTTGTTTTTTTTAAATATAACACTGATAATGGACAGTTACATTATTTTAAACAATCCCATCTTGTGAACTTGTGAAATTAACACATCTGTGAAAGTGACAACGATTATAGCACTATTGGAATGTATTGCTACCTAAACTACCAACAATTATACATGTTAACAAATATCAGTAAATTAACAGTTATGAAAAACAGTTTGAGCTAGCAATTTAACTTGATGTAATATGTGTGTGTTGAAAATTGCTAAAAGTAGCCAAATGATCAGTGCTAAATTTGTTGTTAAGTGCTTTTTGAAAAAAGCTAGGGTAGTATGAAAAGTTGCTAAATCTAGCAACAAGATTGCTAAGTTGCCAACACTGATGATATCTCTCCAAAAGCCACTCAAACATTTTGTAGTGAGCATATCCTTATTTAGGGAGACGCAATGCGAGCTCTCGATTAATGAATCTTATTTTCAGGACAGAATCTCACACCAGTACAAATTGGGACATAGTGGCCTCTAGTGGTCACTCATAAAAAAGTGGGTTTCGGAGCTGGATAGACTGCGTTGTAGCATTAAATTAGGCTAATGTTCTCAAAACAGCAGTACAAAAACTTGTGACATTTATATGACATCACTAGTAATTATATGCATTATTATTTTTACATTTATACATTATTCATAGAGCATTCTGAAACATTTTTATTGTTTCAGAGAACCTTCATGAGTAACACGATGTTTGCCAAATTATACAATTTAATGTTCCTTTAACATTTGCATAAGCAGAAAAAAAACGTTCTGTAATAATAAATAAATACATATGTTGTGAACGAGAACGTTAAAAACATTCTTAGAACACACTTGTGTTATCTAGAAGTGTGCTTGTTTCCGCAGCAATCCATGGTCTACTTCAGTGAGGCATTGACACATGATGATGAAAATACAACCAGCAGCTCGTAAACGTTGTATAATTTGGAACGCAATTTGCATAAAAGATTTCTTATTGTGTAGACGTCATTTTTACTGTTTATAAAAAATAATAATGAAACAATATATTTTATACACAAACAACCAAACGGGTTATAAAAGATGTGTATTAGCCTATGATTATTTGCTTAATTATATTCATTTATTATTCATCTATTAGAATCAATACCTGGATGATATTGATGAGTTTGTTGTTTCTCTTTAAGGCAATGCCTATTTTACTAATACAAACACACTGTTTTTAAAACAAAGGTTTTGTTTTAAAGCATTTACATTTATAAGCGAATTTTTTTTTTTTACAAAATAGGTTACTTTATCACAACAGTATTCCAAAAAAAACGTTTCTAGATCTTCAGTCAATAAAACATTCTCCCTGAAAATATTTGCGTGCATGCAGTAAGCAAAGTAAAACAGTAATCCGCTGTCCCTGTGCTTCACGCCTAATATTTCATATAACTATACAGGTGCATGAGATCTCGCACATGCGCTCTGTCATCAGTGCAGTCTGCAGTAGCCAGCGTCCTGCGCGTGCCCACCAGACTCAAGCGGCGAGGCGTCACAACAAAGCTGGTAAGCAATACACAGGTATAGCCAATTTAATGCAGAGACCAAAGGGCGTACCTAATTAGAATCATGTGGCGTGAAATAGCTCTCCAAAGCTTCGCGATGACCGTTTTGTTCGTGTTGTCTGAGAGTTAGCACTGAGACTAACCATGTATGCGTTTTTATTATTTTTTGCATGTAATTACGCCGTAACAAACCACACCGATATACAGGCGCACTAAATAAATGGATGTCGAAGCACTTTAGCGTGAAGCGTGTGTCTGTGACTGTGACCTTCTCGTCTGCGCTTAGCGACAGTGCCAAACAGGGTTTGTCTTATTTAAAGGGCTGTCAGACACCCGCAACATGTGCGCCCTGACTGTACAATAGATATATTTACACGCTTATACCCGCTTTAAACTGTTTAATCTGTTCGATGACAACATGTGCTTATGTTGTGTAAGTGCATAATTATTTGCGCGCATGCATACATCTAAGAAGGCCTGACATTATAAACAGCCGCTGCATGGTAAATCGATTCCCCGCATATGTACAGCGGGAATGCGGCAGTTATTAGTGCGTAACGCTATTTTTTCAGCATCGCAGACAATGAATTGTGCCTGGTTCTGCTGCTACTGTGTTGATAAGTTGTCAGTTTTCAGCATTAGGACGCTCTGTGACCCTAAGAGGCGCCTGTAAAATGAGATTATTTATTATTATTAGCTTAGGTAAGTTTATCTGACCCCACCCACACCTCCACAGTGTTACAGGTGGAGTACAAATAAACCCCAGGAGCTCACTTTCTGTTGTGCTTTATCTTTAGACGTGTATTGCAGTGTGTTTGTAACATATTTGAAAACAGATGATTCACAATCATAACACAGTCATAAATCAAATCATAAATCAAGACCTCTATTGTATAGAGGAAAATACAGTGGACAATTAGTCATTTCACCCAGCTATTTTTAATATGGTTAAACTGATATGTGTAAACTCAACCATTTTACAACAATCATCAGTTTTCTAAATGAAAATGTACCAAATGTGTACATATTTAAATGCATTGCTTTTGTATGAATATGTTGGCATTACTGATCATTTTATGTTGAAGGGCAGAGTAAGTGGGAGACGTATGTTTATTATAATTATCATTATTATAAAGTATTGTATATATATATATATACAATATATTAACCTTATTTATTTTAACCCTTTAACAACATTATATTAATTAATCTTTACTAATTTTCAGACATGAAGTCGTTTGTTGAGTTTTTCCTCCTTGGTCAGTTAAAATATCAGATGAGGGTGACATTGCAGCATGCCATGAATCAGCAACTGCACTCTGTCATACAATTGGTTAATTACCTTCCACACAAACATAACTTCTGATAAATAAACTGTGTAGAAATCATGAATACTTTACTGTTTTTTAAGTTATTGTTTTCTTTGAGTGCTTGAAATTGTCAAGAAATATTACTATTTATTTCTCCCCAGCAAACAGGGGGCCTCTTTTACATAGCTCAGAAGAAACATTAGAGGGAGAAGTTAAGAGATGTGGAGATCAAATGACAGTAAGTACATTTTTTTTGCTTAATTTTGTACATTTAGAAATGTATTTTGCATATGTTGGTCAATATTGCACAAATAGTAGATATATTACTACACTTATTTATTATTTCAGCAAACAAAATTCTTTATCGCGTCACAGGCATGTTCTTATATTTCAGCTGTGGAAGAGGAGAGGCCTAGTATGTCCTCAGAGGTTTCTCTCCAGCAGCCTGAGGTTCAAGATGCCCACCCTGATGAAACTGCTCTTCATATCATCTCAGAGCCACAAGGGGAAGAGATAGAAAAAAAAATAAAAGAAGAAAGAGATGTGAATATGGACTGCAAAGACAAACACAATGCAAGCCAGTCTGTGTCCCAAAATCTAGCTAATCAAAATCAAACCTGGCAGACAAGTGAGACTGAGCATGTTGGAATCATACAGCAGGATTATGGGACTGAGTTGCCTTTAAATGACACTAAGGGTGATCTGGACCCTGGCAGGAAACCCCAAGGTGAGTTATCCTGTTCTCGCTGTGAGAGAAAGTTTGCGAGTAGTCATGGTCTGGAGCGTCACATACAAACACATGCTCTTTCAACCTGCCACACACAGCGTTTTAAATGCAGTCGTTGCAGAAGGAGTTTCAGTACATTGTTTAGTCGTCGGAGGCATGAGAAAAGACACGAAAATAGAAATAATGCCCCTTGTATCGCCAATCAGAATGTGCATGGCACTGTAGAACCTCTGAAAACTGCAATAAAGAACCCAGAACCAAATAAGTGCATTAATTCAGCTGATGGTGAACAAAAGGATGATAAAAACAGTGATGCCAAAGCCTCACATGTCTGCAAGTACTGCAAAAAAGCATTTAGGACTCATGCTAGTTTAAGGAGACATCAGCGCAGGATCCATGAGCGCCATCTTCTTTCTAGAGGAGTTTATAAGAAGGTCAAAATCATTCAAAAACCTGAAGGACAGCAACTTGTTGATTTGGCACAGGACAACCAAACTACTAACTTACAGTCTGTAGAGGACATTGATCAGGAAAGGGAGTACATGGTTGACATCTCCAGTAACATTTCAGAGAATCTCAGCTTTTACATAGATGGGAAAATTGTCTCGACAAGTGCTGTAAGTAACTGTGAGGTGATTGAGATGACCTCTGGTGCATCTGCTGTGATTGGGTTAAATGCTGTTATAATCAGTCCAGCTCAAATTTCACAGGCTATTAATTTAGAAGCCAATACCAGTAGTTTTACCCCTGACTTGTCTGGGCAGTCCTCAACAAGACGTAGGACATCTACCCCACCTTTACTTCCACAAATAAAAACAGAATTAGAGTCTGAATCCATCTTGAGTACCTCCTCATCTTCCTTGCCATCCTTGTCCTCTGTGTCCGGAGCGCCATTGGTCACTGATCATTTACCACAGTGCATTGAGACCTTTAACAAGGAAAAAACTGTTTATCTGTCTCCAAAACTCAAGCAGATCCTTCAGAATCAGGATGGCAGTAAACTGGCATTTGCACTTATTGCTGATGGCCAAAAACTGAGTCCTCCCTTATCCCTGACTGTTTTACCTGCAGCGACAACAACTAGATTCAAAAGAAGGACAACCTCCCCTCCCAGCTCACCACAGCAAACCCCTGATGTGAGTATAGAAAAGCAAGATCAGGATTCGACAAAAGCAAAGGGGTCAAACTTAGAGAGCCCAGATGAAGAACTTGAACCTTTGAATTCACCCAAAAACAACTGTGATGGAGCTCCAATGCAGCAAGAGATCTTGCCATTGGACTGCTCTGTATCAAGAACAGGTGGAAATTCCTGCAATCAACAGCCACTGGACCTCTCTAATTCTGTGGTTAGGCGAGAGAGCTGCGATGCCTTGGCAGAGTCCATTCTGGACTTAAGTATTAGTGGAAAGAGTTTAGATTGTAACTTGGCAGGAGTCTATTTCACTCAACCTGCTTTAAGGAAGAGCAAACCTAACTCCAGTATGCTTCAAAAGGTGCTAATGAATGAATACGGTGGGGTAGACGTTCCTTCTCTTGAAGGTTCAGCTGCTGCAGGTGTCCTCAGTGTCCCTGACATAACAAAATTTGCAGTTGTGGCAGTGTCTGATGAAGGTCCACCAAAACCTGAAGAGTTTTTGTTTGAGTTGGCTCTTCCTTCTGCTTCAAACAATCCAACCCCTCCACTGCTCGCTCCAGTCAGTATCCATTCAGCTACCCCAGTCCCTCCATCTCCATGTTCGCCTTCTTCAACTCAAACTTTTGTATCCTTTCTATCGACTCCAACAGTGGAACCCAGTCAGGACATTCAAACTCTTCATTCAGCCTTTGTGGTTTCTGACAATGTAGCACCAACAGGATCTGTAGAAGACTGCATTGATAATCCTGTACATCTTTCACAAGGTGATATGAAAGCGACAATCCCTGACTGGGGGTTCTCTGCTCCTGGAGGTCTGGAATCCCTCACACCTGCAGTCCCTTCACTAAGTTTACAAAGCCCTCACTGGGTTGCTGATCCTGCTGTATGCGAACTAGCTCAAAGAACATTGGTTGTAGACACTGTATTATCTTCTGATGCACAGATATTTTCTCAGTCTCTGCCTGTTAACCCGTCTAACGTCACATCCTTGGCTTTTCCTCCAAACACAGTTGTTATTGAGTATACAGTTGCTGTGCAATCTACAGAAAATATTCTTCCAGCTCTCCAACATAATTCTCTTCAATGTCTCTCAGATAAAACTCCTGTCAATGAATTTCAGGAAGAGCCTCATGTCTCACCTGAGCCACAACCTCTCAGTCCTGACACCACCCTACTGACTGAAACCTCAACACAGTCAGCACCAACAGAGCAGTCAACAAGTTCTACAGATGCTACATTGACCCTTACCACTTCCACCAGTGTTGCTGAAGCAGAGAGCAATGAGAATGAACAGGAAAATGTTGAGTCCTCTGATTGTTCCAAGCAGGAAAGCACAGTTGAAGAAGAGTTACCTCCCGTGCATCCTTTTTGCAAAAACTTTATGTGCAATGTTTGTGAACAGCCCTTCCAGTCAATGAAGATTCTTAGTCAACATGTAGGTGAGCACTCAAAAGAGTGGCCCTATAAATGTGAATTTTGTGTGCAGTTGTTCGAGAGCGACACAGGTTTGCTGGAGCACCGTTCCAGTTATCACAGCATTGGTAAAATTTACATTTGTAAAACATGTTCTAAGGAATTTGCTTTTCTCTGCAACTTGGAGCAGCATCAGCGAGATCTCCATCCTGGTCAAGAGTGCTCACACACCGAAGCAGTACATGGCAGGTTAAGACCTGAAAACCATAACAATCCCAAAACCAACATGGCTGACCCAGGCCTTCCAGTCACAGAAATTAAGCAAGAACCTGACAACCCAACCTCAAAAGCAGAGATGTATACGTTGGACAACACGTCTGAGGAACTGTTCACAACAATAAAAATCATGGCATCTGGAGGGGTGAAATCGAAAGGCCCAGATGTACGATTAGGCATTAACCAACATTACCCAAGTTTCAAACCACCTCCTTTTCCATACCACAATCGGACACCAACTGGAACGACGGCAGCATCCGCCACCAACTTCACCACCCACAACATCCCTCAGACCTTCAGCACAGCCATCCGTTGCACCAAATGTGGTAAGAGCTTTGACAACATGCCTGAACTGCACAAGCACATATTAGCTTGTGCTAATGCTAGCGACAAGAAGCGATACACTCCTAAAAAGAACCCTATACCACTTAAGCAGTTCGCAAAAGCGCAAAATGGGGTGTTATCACCTGCACGGATTGTTAATAGTAAGCAGAATTTCTCACAAAAGATTGGCCAACCAAAAAAACTGAACTTTCATGAATCGCCAGTTAGGATAAAAATGACTATCCTCAATAAGAAGAAATCTCAGCTGGTGCAAAGGGGCAGACCTGCAGGGGTAAGAAAGGCCTTTGCTCAGGATGACCTGGGCATTTTTGCATGTCCTCACTGTAGGAGAGAGTTTACATACAATGCTAGTTTAAAGAAACACGTAGCTTTTAGCTGCCCCATGAGACCAGCGAGTAGAAACTCCAAAAAAAGAACACTCAGCATTGTTTCAGCCCAGGAGAACAACGGAAGCCTTCGCAGGCAAATTGCAAATATGAGCGCAAAGCCACAAGGGTCAGACCATGGGCCAAAAACAATAACAAAGAATCAGATAATTAAACAAAATGCAGCAGTTGATACCACTCAGGATTTTAGGATTAAAAGATCTACCATTCTGTCAACATCTGTGGTTCAGTCTAATAAAAAAGGCAAGCCTATGGAGCTAAAGAGTGGCTTTATGCCACAGCTGGCTTCAAAGCAGATAGTCCTCTCTTCTGTCGCTCAGGTTAACTCTCAGGAGCCAGGTGTTCGGGTACATGTTTTAAGTAGAAAATTGGAGCAGAGAGTGGGTGACATAAAGATACAACCCAGAAGAGAGGACCGTTTGTCTCTGAGGTTAAAAGAGAGAGTAGGAGGACCTGTTACTCGCAGTGTGCAGCAAGCCAGCACCACAACAACAGTCCTTAAACAGCCAGACAGTCACAGCATCGTCATGCACCCTGTTGTTCTCCAAGTCAAAAAATAAGACTTGTGAAATAATAATAATAATTATAACAATTAAAAAACATATTATTGATGTCAACTATGTGTTTTCATAAAATGCCTCCTTAATGCAATATTTAGTTGTAAATATGATCCATCTTAATATTGGACACTATTATACTTAACATTTCATTTTAATTTACTGTCTCAAACACAGCAGGCTATAATTTATATATTCTTAGCATTATGAAATCTCATTACTGTCTATTCACATATAAACACCTCAACATATCAACATTTCATTTATAAATTAGTGATTTATCGTGAAAATAAAAGTTTTTCTTTGCATAATCTATGTGTACTGTGTATATTTATTATTTATATAAACACTCACACATACAGTATATATAATATCTTAAATATTTACATGCATGTGTTTATATTTATATATACAGCACACACACGTATATTATATAAACAAAAACTTTTATTTCGGATGTGATTTATTTTTAAGTTTGATTAGGATTAAGTTTGACAGCACTATTGTAAATACATTTGGTGTCTGGAAAAATTGTAATGTGCTAATGCAGGTGGAGGTATTCCTGGACATCTGTATTTAGCTATACTCTGCTCTAACACACCTGTGTGGGGTTTTCAAAAGACCTTGATAAGCTGGTTTAGGTGTGTTGAATTAAACTCTGAACTCAAGCACTTTATGCTGTAGTTCGTATTTACCTGGTTTAAAATGCACTGCAATACAATTAATCCATTACTACTAATTATTTAATGTCAGTATTCTGTGGTTAAAAGTTGTGTTCAGTGGGGTTCACTGGATTATTGTAATGGTTACTCACTTCTATTTTTGTAGCTTGTGTTAGTTGTGTTTTATTTATTGAATAGATGCAGTCTGGACTCTTCGTGCATGCCAGAGGTTTCATGTTTGAGTGATCATGTGAGTGTTTATATATCAGACTCTGTACTGTAACAAATGCAGCAGAAAAGGAAAAAGAAGAGTCAGATTATACTGCATACTTCACAACATCTGCACCTCAAGGAGCAGGAGGGAATTATATTCTGCTCACAAATAATATTTAGGAATATATGTCAAAAGTCTCTGTATTTCTTTCAACTTTACTTTTTTGTGCTATCCTATTGCAAATATTTGGTTGGTCGTCAAATGAATCATTGTTTTTTGATTGTTTGTTTTTTGGAAGGATTGGTGAACATATTTATTTGCAAAATAATAAACTATTTGCTGTTGACACCAATATCCAATCTCTCTCCCATTTTGCTTCCTGTCACTTTTGCACTATCCTATACGGATAAAGTAAAAAGAACTACAAAAACAAAGCGTTTGCCATCAGGCCTTGAAATTTAGAAGAAGATTGTTACATTTGCACAAATTTGTGTCTTGCTGAATGCTGATGGTAAACATGGTATTATACTAAACGAGTCCTGGAAGGGTCAGTGATTTTATAAATCATTATGAAGAATATATGCAGTGTTACAGAATAATATTTCTTTTTATTAGAGGTCTTTTGTTTTAGAACGAGGGGTCAAAAGTTCATTAAATCTAATATGAACACTGAACTGTTACACTATGATTGATTGTTGTGAATGAAAATGTTACCAAAGCATGCCCATTTGAAACGTTCACAATACTAATATCAAAACGTGTTCTTGATATCTAGACTTATTAACCATCTCCATTGCTTTGTGACATTTATATTCTTGACCCTAAATAGGTTTGCTAGACTTGAAGGGTTTCAGAAGATTCTTTAATGTGAAATGTCTGTGCAGTCTGGGAAATGGAAAAAAAAAGGTTTGAGTTAAATATATATACTTTAGAAACCTTGTTCTTGAATGATTGAATAAATTGCTCTGTTATTAAATTCATTTGATGAATGTGTGTTTCGTTTTCATTGACTAACTGCATCATGTCACAAAAAGAAGAAATGACAGCAAGCCAAACAACCTGAACAATAGACATCATATGATAAGCATATAAAACATTTTTTATCCTACCCAAACAATTATGCATCATGAACACCCTAAATAAAAGGTTTATCATCATATGCAGTTTAATATATTAAATTAGCACAGACGTGTGATGATGGAAGGAGGAAGAGTTTTGTTTGTAAATGAGAGAGTTTATTGTTTACTTTAAAGAATAAAGAAAAAATCCAACTTTATCTTTATTATGTTATATATTTTACGTAAGAATGTTGTTAGGTTAATATCAAAGCATATGTTGATGTCACACTGATAATAACCACCGGGTGGCAGCATCGACTCGCTTTAAGATCGCATCACAGTGAAATGTACATCTCCGTCGCCCACATCACTGCTGTTTTCTATTTTTCATTGTGTAGAAATAGCGTATTTGCGTTGCAATTGCTGAAGGAAATGTTTTATTTGTCCATCATAATAAAGCATTTTGAGGAAAATGAGAGGGTTGTAGATTTATAAATATTATTTAGGCATCGCACTGCAATGTTTGATCGCATTGAAATAAATAACGAGTATCACGCCATAAATGTTCCGCCCTGAAAACATTTGTTGAAAGCTGATTGGTTAAGGAATTTGTCGCTGGGGGTTGACTGACGTGTTAGGTCGAGATAAAGGCGGGACCAACAGTCCTTTAGGCTGAAATGAGGATTCGTGTTATTTCTGTGAACGTTACAGATCACATTTCACAGCGAATTGAACACAACTTTATTTGAGAGAGGGCTGTTTTTGAAAATCTTTTATTAACTTGCAGTTTCAGTAATATCTGCATCTAAAGCCTGTTCTTTCTGCCTCCCGTCGCCCCTCCCTCTCCGGGTGTAAACAAAGCCGAAGTGGGTCATTTGTCGTGGTATGATTTCGCATGAGAATAGCACAGGTTCCGCATCCCTGACGCATCATGTTAAAGAGCCGATGCAAAGAAAGAAAAGGGTATGTGAAGGGAAATGTGGCCAGGTATGGCTTCCCATGCTTGGAATTTGTGCTCTGCATTTAACCCGTCCATAGTGAACGCAGTGGGCAGTCAGGGCTGCGCCCCCCGGGGAGTTGGGGGAACGGTGCCTTGCTCAAGGGTCTCACCTCCGTCGGGGTATTAAAAGTGGAGAGAGTGCTTCCCCCACCTACAAGCCCTGTCTGACCTGCGACTCGAACCCTTGACCTTTGGGTTACAGGTGTACGACCGGGGGCTATGTATTTGGCATTTAAACAACAAAAGAAACTAAACAAAGCTTTTAACGTAGCTCGGAGGCATATTGACTCCAATTTTCAGACAAGCTATCCATTTCCGACATCTGCCTTTCCAAGAAAAGAAATCTTCTGTGTTTTGTTGTTATGTGGTTGCCACGACAGTAAGAAAACGCTGGATGAGCTACACAAAAGAGCAAGGATGCGCTTGCAGACGCTCTCGCTCTCCACCTCCTCCGGGTGGGGGATTCTTCTCTTCTTCTTCTTCTTTTTTTTGACCGTTTCAACACGTAGCATGAGCGGGAGGCGTTGGTATCCAAACTAAACCAAACCAAACCTCCCCGAGCCCGGTCTGAACCGGTTCAGGGGCAGCGCGCGCTCTTGCGGACCCCCCCCCCTCCTCCTCTCGCGCGCTAAAATTCCTGCCACGCGCTCACGCTAACACACACACACACACACGCGCGCGCGCTCCCCCTAGCATCTCCCATTGGCTCTTGCGGACGTCTCGGGCCTCCTCTTGTAATCGCGTCTTATTGGTTGGCCGTGAGGACTCCGTCCTGCGATTGGCCGACGCCAGCGCGAGCCCTCCTCGCTCATTGGCTGGTGCGAGCCGTGCATGAGCGCGAGGGAAAGAGTTGTAAACGCAAAGCGCGTGCTGGAAAAGCCGAGGCGTAGGGCTGAGAGCAGCGCGAGCGCCGGAGAGCAGCGGGGCATCACTCGTCACAACATCCAGCCTCTTATCCGCCCTCTCTCCATTTTGTCGCGATTTTTGTCGTTTTTATCGTTTAAGTCTGAATCGTAGGGAGCGGTAGTACCCGAGTTCCGCAGCGAGGCTTTTGTTAGCCCGTGTTGGGGGCAGTTACTGTTGCCCCTCAGTGGGGGAGCGCATTATCATCTTTCGCTTATTTGGGAGGCAAAGCAGCATCCTCTCACCGCGTGTTCGTTAAAAATCGATTTAGGTGTGTTGTTGCCTTGTTTTGCGGCCTGGTTAGACCGGATTACCTAGGATTTTTCAACAGATAGTGCCGCGGCTCTTTGTGTGGCTTCAGCTTCGTGTCCCTGCAAGCTACCCGAAGTTCCGCGCTTCGAGCTCCGAAACATGTGCTCCCGGGTGTGGTTTATCACAGACCGGCGAATCAGCCAGGAGTACCCACAGATCCAGATCCTGCGGGCTCTGAAGGAGCGCTGCACCGAGGACGATGTTGAATTCCGCTATCTTCTCATGGATGAGATCGTCCTGACCATCACGGATGGACAACTCGGTAAAAACCACGCACACACGCACATAACACACATCATCTCTGTGCGAGCGCAGAAATTGTTTTCGTTTAAACGGTTGACTTGGCTGAATAATCGGTCGGTGTGGATGGTTACCGCGCTGGCTCTGAGCGGATGTACATCACCGTGTGAGTGTGTTTTGTGTAGATGTGCGTGTGGGTGACCGCCTAACCCACTTTTATCCAGTCAGCCGCCACAGCCTAGCCGATGCACGGGCCGTTTAAAAGCATCATCCTTGCAATTTTATATCCAATATTTGATATTTCAATACTGACGTGAACGCGTTAATACCAGCGTTTATTGTTGCACCATGTGCGCGCGAATGAGCCGACAGTCACGAGTGTGCGGCGCGAGCGCGTTCATTATGAACACATAAAGCCTCGAGCGCAGATGGCGCGACGTTCACAAAGACCCGTTATATCGAGGCGCTGCACACTTGATTATTTGACGTATTTATTATCTGATTGTGATCTGTTTGTTTGTATGTATTAAATGCCCAAGCTTTGGTCCAATAAATGAAGACGGAGACGTTCTGACGCATTCGCGCGAGGTTCCACATACAAAGGGCTTGAATCGAAATAATCGGTTCGTCACGTGCAAACCTCGCTTGAATACGAATTTAAAAACGTTTAATCAATCGGTGGATGTTTGCACCGCCGTTTAGACGGTTATTGATGTAATAGCATCACGGTTTGGTTACCGTACTGAAGATGCAGATATTGTCTGATAAACTTGAGGTACCCGGGATGTGTAAAGACACACACAACCTATATCGAGTCATTGATAAAGCTTTCTTGTTTTACCAGTTTAGATTTATAGCCTTTTATATGCTTAACCTCTTGAACATCTGAGACAACAATGGTTTCTCTACCAAAGATGATTTCAGGTCACTTTAAAACCCAAGAGTGTAGATTTGGGGCATGCAGAACCCACCAGAATACGAATAAAACATGTGGTGGACATGGTTTTTTTTTAATTTTTTTTTTATTAAATGGACAGTTCATAAAACATTTTATTTTACCACCCATATGTTGTTCCAGGCTGATTTTCCTCAATGGCCTTCCAAGCTAGATGTAAGGCTGGCCTGAGCCGCCATTCACTTTAATTGCATCTTTCTTTCCATGCAAAGCAAATGAATGGTGACTAATGTGGTCATTCTGCTTATGTCTTTTTTTGGTAGCAAGACATAGGGGTTTGTAATAACACGAGGGTGAGTAAACAACAGTGATGCTTTCATTTTCAGCTCAAATGTACCTTTAATAACCTGCTGACAGCCAGTTGCAAATTGTTTCATAAGACAATGATCTGAGTCATTGACACCAGTGTTGCTATTGTGGGTGGGTGGGGCTGTTTTGCTTCGAGGTGACAGCATTTCTTTTAGGGGCGGCAGATGGGGCCTGGGACATAGTGCATTTTGCATGGACCTGAGGTAAAGGGAGTGGCTATGCACCAATGCAGCTATGCTTTGAATCAGCTACTTTTAAGTTTAGTGGTGTGACTTTGCAACATGAAGGGCATGCAGACTAACAAGAAGACCCGAATGGACAAGATAAGTCAAGGAGAGAGGAACTGAGACCATATTGACCTACTTTAATGCAAAGGTCTGGAGAGCATGACAGCAGCAGTGCAGGTTGTTGGCATGTCGTTTGTGTGTGTTTAATCTGCTGGCCTGGATCCTGTCTTGGTCCGATTAAGAGGTGGTTGACAGTTGGTCAGCTTTTAGATTTAAACCCCCAGAGATCCTGACATTCTGCTGTGTTACATCATCATCGTGAGACTCATGAAACAGAGTAGGTCAACACTTGATCATGATCTCTTGTGTCAGTAAAAATACTGCAGTTAAAGACAGCGTCTTAAATCAAAATTCTTGAACATGTCTCATGTAATTGAAAGATTGCAGATCTATTAGTGAACCTGTTGACAGGCGCTGCAAGAGTGTGTATGGTTATCTTATCACCTGCTGTGTGTGTTGCGCCACATGCGGCAATCAAACAATCAATGGGTAATTGGGGTTCAAGACTTGTGACTGTGATTCTTCGCTTCATTGATGGTGTGAGCGAAGTGTGTGCGTGTTACTTTTTGATGTCAAGTGTCCATTCCTCTAAGAGATGCGAAATCTAGCACCAATTTAAAGTCTAACAGCAAGCATGGTGAAAAAAAAATACAAAGAACATGCACACACATGACTTTATTGGATTGTAGTTGGTGGTAAGTGTAACTTCAGACTGGAATGATTTAATCAACTAATTCCTAAGACGTTTCATTATATATAAATGAAATAAATGGGAGGATGGATGGAGAGGTGTAGTGTTTAAATGTCATTGGCATCTGTTGTGCATTAAGATTGGGGTATTTCCTCAACTACAAAAAAGAAAAATGCATTTTCATTAACAAATGAGGAAGGCAGTTTACTTGGGTTAGGATCCTCAGTGTTTGATAACACTACTCACTGGCTTTCACAACTGAATATAGTGTTTCTATGCTGTATACTAGTGTAATCATACAGGAATGTATGCCATTTCTAGCATTTGCTGCACACAGATTGGGTCATGTGTCTTAATATGCCAGTTTATGGTGGTCTGGTTGGATTATGCATGAAAGGCCTTGGCTTTTTTGCAATAATTGTGGTTAAAAATGTTAGTTGTACTACTGTTCGGAAGTTTAGAGTCGTACAACTATTTTTTAACATCAATAATAAGAAAGGTTTGTTGAGCACCAAATCTGCATATTTGAAGGATCATGGTTTTTACAAGTAATTCAGCTGTGCCGCCACACAAAACATTATTCAAATAGCAAACAGTTATTTAAAATTGTAATTTTTAAAAAATTTGTTTTTAAGCAAAACAAACTCACTCTTGAGTATGTAGTTTCATTCAAAAACATGAAATTGTATCACTACCAACCCTGCATTTTTGAACCGATATAGAATAATCAGATCCTGTGCGATTAGCCCTCATGTTAAATGGGGTTGTTTGTCTACCTGTATCTAATACCAGCTCACCTCATCCTCAAAGCACACCTCTGAAGTAGGTTAAACCTGTGTCTATACTGTGCTTAACACAGTAGGTTACCCTTAAATTCTCACTTGCTCTGGATTTGGCGTGAGTGCGAGAGTCAGTTGTGCTTCTTAACCACAGTGAGACAGCTGCCGCAGAACTGACAGAAGGGGAAGTGAAGGAGGTAGATGGTGTTTGTGCTATGAATTCTGAGGCTGTGGCTTCACTGATTGAGCCTCAGGCAGGAAAAAAACTTGATTGTCTTGTATTAACTTATACGTGTAAGATAAGCAAACAAAAAAACTGTGTACACTTACGAGTGTTTGAGGACTGATTTTTATTTATTTATTATTAATTATATTTTAGTTATTTATTTTTTTGTTCACTTCCTCTGGAAATTAGTAACTGCATTATTAAATACATGCCTGATCTGTGTACCTTTTTTGGTTAGTTGGTATGTTTGTATGTGTGTGTGTTTTTTTTTTTTTTTTTTTTTAAACCATATATAAAACAATATAAAAAATTGAAAGTCAATAAAATAAGATGATTGAAACAATGAGAAAATAATTGTTCTTCCATCTTAATCAGTGCTTCAAAATACTGAGTATGAATTATGTGCTGTATTAAAACCTAGTGAGCCACTGAAATCCAAGATGGTGGACACGGTAAGAGAGAAGTCAACTGTGAACGTGCTGCCATTCAGAAGTTTAGGAAAAAATACTAATTATTACAGTTATTATTTTTTACTTTGTAAAATAATTCTGAAATGCATATACCATGATTTCAAAAAAAACATTTAGCAGCACAACTGTATTCAACATTGTTAGAGATGTTTTTTGATCAACCTATTAGTATGATTTCTGAAAGATCATGTGAATCAAATAATGGCTGCTGAAAATTCAGCTTAAAAAATTAAAAAAAAAAATAGCTAGAATTTTATCATTTATTAAGATAATAAAGCAGGTTCACACTGAGCACATGTGACAGAGTCTGGAGAGGCTGTGGAGAATGTTCTGCTGCCTGCAACATCCTCCTGCATGACATATTGTTTTTCCAGACCTCCATGGGTTATTCATTTGATATCCATTGATAATTTTTGTGTGATTTTTGTTGTCAGCATATTCAACTATGTAAAGAACAAAGTATTTAATAAGAATATTTCATTCATTCAGATCTAGGATGTTATTTTAGTGTTGAATTTTATTTTGAGCTGTGTGTATATAATTTTTTTAATTGTACAACATTTCACTCATTCATGGTATTATTGTTTTAACAGTGTTACACTTAAGTTAACAATATGTTAAAGCCAAATTAAAATCCGTTGTGAAACAGCGTGAGTTTCCAAGATGTGAGTGCTTTTTGTGTTGCATATGATGTCTAGGATGCTGCCTATGTAGGTAACACTCTAGGTTTTAGAACAGGGCTAAAAGATAACATACCTAAATCAATAATATCAGTCTCTTTATGCTTGCATAGTCCCATCATACTATAACTGCATGCATTCAACTCCAATCTGCTTTGATCCATGAGAGGAAGAGGGAGTGCTGATGTAGCAGTTGCTAGTGAAGATGCTGAGTCGTGGTTTGTGTGTGTGTGTGTGTGCTCCATCCTAAGATGGCGGTGAAGCTGGAAAGATTAGAAATTCTGTGACGCATTCATGTTTTTTTTTTTTGTCTTATTCCTTCATGGCTCCTTTTATATCCTCTGTTTTACATTTCCTGTTATCTCCTGAATGCCTGTACGTAATCTATGAAATCCTTTCTTGTCATCTGCTGTTTGGTGAGTTTGTTCCATCCAAACAACAAAATGACACACTTGCTATTTTATGAAAGTTTGATTGCTCTTGTGTTCAAAATTCAAGAGAGCATGCATGATTTGTGGAGTGAAATCCAATGAGTGCCCATTTTAAAACTGGTTTTAGATTTTACTAAGTGAATGCTGGTGTTAAGTGAGCATAAAACATAACTGGCATCGTAATTAAAAGCAGTGCAAACTGGGTTAGTGGGTCAGCGTGAACGTTGCAGTGGCAAGGCAAAGCAAGAGAGCGACCTTCTGCAGTGTTGTGTAATGCTCTCAGAAGGAGATCAGCTATTTAGTATTGCAGAGATGCTGCCGTGTGTGGTGTTTGGTAAACCAGGGCCAGCTCATCTGTCATACTGGGTGTTTGTGTGTGTGTGTGTGAGAGAGAGAGAAAGGGGCGACACATCCAAATGAAAGTCTGGCTTTCATTGGTTGCACAGATACATGAGTGTAATCCCTTCACACAATACTGTGTCGGCCAAAACACAGACTGCACTGACTGTACTGCAGCATTGTGATTTATCTTTCCTTTCTTTCTCTCTCTTTCAGGTCTGCGGGTTGGGCAGGAAATCGTTACCTCATACCCGCAAGTTGCCATGGTGCGCGTTCCGACCCCATGGGTCCAGTCGGACAGTGACATCACCGTTCTGCGTCACCTGGAGAAGATGGGCTGTCGTCTGGTCAACCGGCCTCAGGCCATCCTCAACTGTGTCAACAAGTTCTGGACCTTCCAAGAGCTCGCCGGGCATGGAGTGCCTCTCCCAGACACATACTCGTACGGTGAGAGATCATCTTTATATCTGAAACCTGGCAATCCCCAATCTGTAATTGGAAAAAATATAAAAAATAATAAATTATTTCCTTGTTTTCAAAGATGCACTTGAAAATGCAACTAGAAATTCTTGCCAATACAGATAACAAAAAATACATAGTACATGTTAGGTTACATGTCAAATATATACAAGTACTTCATGAAGGATTCATGTGTATTTATCACAATATTATTATTATTTTTTTTTTTCAAATAAATGCAGTCTTTGAGCATTAATGTTTTTCTTTTCTCCGTTATAAAAAAATCATACTAACCCCAAACTTATTAACATTGTACATGAGTGCGCCCCTGTATTCATCATTCATTCATATAGACAACTGCCATTTATGTGATGGACTGTTTAAAGAATGAAAGGGGAAGCCCTTATAACTAGCTAAAGAAAACCAAAATGAAAAGGCAGAGAAAGGGAGAAAGTGAAAGGGGGAGGGGAGGGGGTGTATAACAGCAGTTACAGCTGCTGTAGTGACGTGTTCCTGGCAGAGTCGGTCTGACATACCCTGCATTTTCTCTCTTTCGCCCCCTTGCTTTGAACGCTAGTTCATCTGCTCAGCTCAAAGCAGCCAAACACATTACATGCTTTTGTAGAGAAGATTCTTTGGGATGCATAGAGCATGTAGAGGGTACAGAAACATCCAGCAGTTATACTTACTGCGGTTTGGGTTCGAGCTTAAATTATATTTCCACCCACTCCTTCACATTCTCTTCTCTTAGACTCTTTCCATATGCTTCTGTTTGTTTAATCTTGAAAATATTGCATTCAATTTAAAATAGTTTGTCATTTACCAAACATTAACGGTTATTTTCAAGCTGTCTATCATTGTGAATTTAAATACAAGGTAGAAAACCATTAAACCTATAGCCTGTTTTGTTTGTCACAGACTTGGAACAATTAAATCCCATTAAAGCATAAATAACAGACCTGCTGAACTGTCTCCATGATCTGTCATTTGTCACAAATTAATGAAAATGTTACTTTTTTACTGTAGAGAGAGATCACGTTTTTACAAAGTGTTACAGACATGTGGCCGTGTTTCTCCTAAAACATCTTCAGGCCATTAACCTTGAAAAACTGGCCACGTAGTACTGTCCAGGAAATGGGAAACACCGTGCATGGCAAAAAAATCTGTCAGTCTTGCAGTCCTTCTCATGTGGATATTGAATGTCTCAGTGTTGCTTGTTTCATTAGCACTGTTTGCATCCTGCTCTGGAATCTCTCACTCAAATTATATCTCACTTTAAATTACATTCATTACATATTCACTAATCAACATATGCGTGTGTGTGTGTCTCTAGGAGGACACGACAATTTCCGCAAGATGATCGATGAAGCCGAGCCACTGGGTTACCCTGTGGTGGTGAAGAACGCTCGTGGACACAGAGGTAAATCATTGACTCTAGAACAGCCATGTGCGGAATGGGTCCTTTGCTGACTGGGAAAAAAAACCCAGGCCACATTAGACTTCAGATCTGGGTGCTGACAAACATTCAGGAGCCCTGGGAACACAAACGCCTCAAAGTTATACAGCACACAGGATCTTTCCAAATAAAGAAATCAGGCAGCTCGGAAACATCATCTCTTTTACCTTAAAAACAAAGGTTGTCTTTCTTTCTCGCTCCCAGTGCACATAAGGCGTCTTTGTCCTGCACTGTTTTTTCAAGCACATTTGAAGTGCGTGTGTGTGCTGAAAGCATCATTTTCTTTTCAACTGCTTTTGTTTTAATGGTAGTTGCTGCAATCAGGCAGAATTACACAAACGGCTCTGAATGAAGTCACAGTCAGACTACAAGTTGCTTTGATGCCAAGACCAGCAAACACACCTGAGGAAAATTATTGAACAATGTGATTACCTTATGATATAATATTTTGTTTTTGTGCTACAATAATTCTCCCAGATCAGCCCAATCGACCTGTGCATGCAGGTTCAGAATGCTGCAGTTCATGTCTGCAGGTTCATGCATGTGTCGATCTGAGGAGTTATGAAATGGTGTATTGCATCATGTTGCAGGTTTTCTGAAATTAAACATGTGAGGCTTAATTAATTAAACTTAATTAAATTACAGTGGTATTTATAATATTCATTTAAAAATTTAAATCTGTTAATGGAAAAGTTTTATTGTATATTTATTTACAATTTACATTCAGATATATTAGTAAAATAATGAACAATTATACTTAATTCTTGAACGCATTTATAGGCTAGAAATTTGTTGTCATGAGAAAGTCATGGAAATTATTGGTTTGAGCTATGGGAACACTGGTTATGTAAAGCAGGACTGGTGCACACACATTTCAGTCAAACCTTTGTTAAAAAGTGTATTGGGTCTATGAACTACAAATGAAAATAAAGGTCATATTTTTGACCTTTGTCAGGCTGGGACATTTTTTAAAAGGTTTCCTTTGACCCATGAGAAATTGGGTGGGGTGATGACAGCCAGTTGATTAAACATCTGGGTAGTCACTTTTTGTAGCCTTGAGCCAGGCACTTGAACCCTGGTTGCTCTAGGGGGCCTCTCCCTGCTATTAGTGTCTTACGCATCTTCTTGGATCTATTAGATGACAACTATACAATTCTCTCCTCTTACTCCTTTTGTTCATTAAAATCAAGTAGGACATTCTGTGTCCAAATACATGCTGCTACACATGGCTGTGTATTTATTATTATGTGAAAGGGATGAATTTGACACTGATTGGTTACAGGTTGATCCTGTTATATACGGTTGCTGTGCAGAGAAGTCAATCATCAATTAAACTTCTGGCAATGACGCTTTGAAACGTACCTATTACATAAGTCTATTTTTACTTTATTTCTGAGAAAGTCAAAGCATGTTTCCCCCTGGTAAAACCTCACTGCTGATAAATTTGCACAGAGTTGGACTTTAATGGTGTCACATTTTTGATCTGTACAGGTAAAGCTGTGTTCCTGGCACGGGATAAACACCATCTCTCAGACCTGTGTCACCTGATTCGCCATGACGCCCCGTACTTGTTTCAGGAGTATGTGAAGGAGAGCCATGGGCGGGATGTGCGAGTGGTTCTGGTCGGAGGGAGAGTGATTGGATCTATGCTGCGCTGCTCTACTGATGGACGCATGCAGAGCAACTGCTCACTTGGTACGCAATCACACACCTAAGATATTTGACTTGGGATTTAAAATGTTTATATAACTTATGACTTATGTTTATATATACATTATAGAAATTTTATTATAGAAAAAATCTTCTTTAGTAGTTATTTTACCACTATTTATATACTGTAATACTGTTTTTACATTGAAATGAATTTATTTTATTTATTTATACTTCGGCTTTAATTTTCTTTTTTATTATACTTATGATTACAGCTTGAGTAATTGAATTTTGCATCTAATAACGCAACTTCATATTAGTTTAACTAACAATCTGACAACGCTTTCCAAAATTCCCAGTTAGCGCCTCTGCTCATGATTTCACTCTGAATTTTAGGTGGGGTGGGAATGATGTGCCCCCTCAGCGAGCAGGGGAAGCAGCTCGCCGTGCAGGTGTGCAATATTTTGGGGATGGACGTCTGCGGAATCGACCTGCTGCAGCTAAATGATGGTTCCTTTGTGGTGTGCGAGGCCAATGCCAACGTGGGCTTCATCGCATTCGACCAGGCTTGTGGGATGGACGTGGCTGGCATTGTGGCCGACTATGCCCTCTCTCTCCTGCCAAGCCGCCTCAGCAGGAAGATGTCCCTGCTCTCCGTGGTCTCCAGCACCAGTGAAACCAGCAGCGAGCCTGAGGTCTGTATCCCGACCGAGGTGATAATCCCTACAGAGGTGTGTATTCCCAATGAGATCTGCCCGCCTGGCGCTACCTGTGCCATCCCTGACGGCGTCTCCACCATGAGCACAAGCTCCACCTCCAGCGAGAGCGAGGCAGATCTAACCGAAACTGGCCCCGCTCCCGTCACCGCAGATTCCGCCTACAATATCAACTCGCTTCTTGCGAGTGAGATAAAACTGTTGACTGAGTGAGCTGGAAATCCAGCCACATACACACACATATATATACACACACACACAGATATACACAAACATCAAAGAGCAAGACACACTGAAGCGGACATTATACATGCAGATGCACACATGTAATTATACTAACCCTCCCTGTAAACCCCCATCTGAGGCTGCTCCCCTGATGTTTCTTCTCCATTGACAGACTATAGAATTATACAAGTGTACAGTGCAGTTGGAAGTGCACTAGATAGTGTACGCTCCAACCTGGCTGTAGTGCACCAGCCGAATATGCGTTTGCCACTGTAATTTGAGGGTGCATGCACTGTAGAGTGGTTTTACCAAATGTAATCTTTCAGCTACCATCAACTGGATTCTGATGTACATACTGTGGGTTAGGACACACACACACACACACGCACACACTGACATACACCTAAGGACATACTAAAGTCTGTATTATAGAGAAAGAACGAATGAATTTTGTCTGTTACAAACCTTGTGGTAAAGCCTGGCTGAAGGTATAATGCATTGCATGTGTGGGGTGAGAAAAAGGAAATTAAATGGACCCAAATTTCAACCGTCTACCAGGATACAAAGGCACATACCTCCCTGCCCTCAAAAAAGCCCACACAGACAGACATAGAGGGACAGCAAGAACAAAAACTGGAAAGCTGTGAATATTCTCATCCATCCCAACTCTTTTAAAAAAGCATGAATGAGTATGAGTTATTTTAGTCTGTTGCAGTGGCTGCCTGAAGTAAATGAATTACTGCTGATCAGACAGGCGTAAAGGTTTCATTTGCTTTGCCGGTGTCAGTAAAATTGAATGACTGATGTGGGACCTGTTTTGAATTCTCTTCCTTAATGTGTAAGTGAGGATTTGGGCCGTAGGAACGCAAGTCTCACAGCCATCTTCTGTTTGGTAATTCTGTGAACGAGGCAGCCATTTTAGAAATCCACCATTTTGAACTCTGTTTACGGATCAATAGTATGGAAGATATTGTGAATAGAAAAACTTGCTGAGCTTCTTTTTTTCCAATATCTACTGCGCAAATCTGCGAATGACCACATGCTGATCTGCATGTCTGCCACCCCGAAAGCAATTTCCCACATATTAGAGTAAGAACAGCGAGTTGCATAGAAATAGAGCAAGTAGACTTTTAAATACTAATGTTTTGTACCACAAGGGCTGAACGATTTGCCAACACTAAGCGCTGACGATGAATAAGATATTTGTCTTCAACGATTTGTTTGTACTGCAACAATAAAACTGAAGTGTCAACTCAAATGGGTGCTACAACTCTTAATTCAGCCCGGTGGTCTAAAAGCCAATGATAACCTGAAAGAAAACCAGGAACTGGATTGATTTGCGCTAAATTTACATGTATTTGTACACTGAGTTATATCTGTACACCACAAGTTTCTCATAAGTCTCTATTTAAACTTAAGCAACTCTATTCACGTCCCTTTTCTACCTGATCTCGTCTCAAAATGCGCACAGTCTTCATTTCAGCACATTTGCATGTAATGAAATTCACATAGAGTCTTAAGGATTCCATACAGCAACCCTAAAGTGGACCAAGCTCACAATCCAAGCCAGCTCAGAATGGTTTACAATGTTAGACGTCATAGTTTAGATTTTAGAATTAAATATGAGTCCAGACTTTAGATGAAGTCGTTTACATTAAGATGCAATATAGGTTTGAAATTTTGAGTCAACTCAGGGAAGCAGCCTTGATCAAATTCCTCTCCATGGAAACATGTGACACATTCATGCTCGACAGTCCTGCCTATGTGTATCAATAAACAAAAGGACAAAGCGTTATAAAATATTAAGAAACAGATGCTGTGAGACCTGATGGTTACATGCACTCTTTTCTTGTTTTTATAATATTTAGTGTTCTGTTGTCTTTTTGTTTTCCTAATTTATGATTTCTTTTTTGAGTAAAAGGAAAAACTGGTTTATATGCGATAATCTTGCTTGGGAGAGATTAAAGCGTGACAAAGGGTTTTGGTGTGATTTGACTGAACAGCCGTTGACCACCTGAGACGCGCACACACACACACACACACTCTTCTCACCGCCCACTCTCAAGCGTTGTGATTTGCCGTCTTGTGTGTGTGTGATGTGTTCCATCATTCCATGCACCCTCCACCTCTTCCCACACAAGAACAAGTGTCCCTGTAAACTCCTGACACTTTTCAGTGTTCGCGATAATGCACCATATGGTTGTCAAACTCTTACAATATCTGCCTCTACTTCCTAGGACAAAACAGGAAGTCTTTTCTCCCCTTATGTTAAGTATCAAACCTGTGTGACTCCAAATTTTAAGGCGTAATAAAATGCAAATTCAGAATGGAGAGGCCAACTCCCATGACAGCAGTTCAAAAACTTACATCTGAACCGAGTGTTACAATAGCATCATCAGATCTGCCACTTATCAATATGAACTAATGCTCAATCTGGTTAAGGTACCACTATGCCCCTCCGACTTGAGTTGCAAATAACGTAGCATCACATAACTAAAAATAAAAAACAACAGTTGCTGCTAATGAACACTTAGTTCTCTGGTATGGAAAAGGGAAATGTTTTAAGACGTGTTCATTTCATTGCCTCTTTTATTTGAATTTTGTTTTTTTGTGGGAACCTTAATGCCAAAAACCAAGCAATGTTGTATAATTTAAAACAAGAAATGACTAGTGATAGAACGCTAACATTGATGTTATGTGTTATTACGTAATAATACCAATAATACCAATAAAGACATTTTAAAAATGTCCAGAACGTGAAATTGTGTCAGCTTGTCTATTTATCTCACATCACAGTTGACAGGCCTTTTTCACTGGTTTGTTGCAAGATTTGTGCTGTAGTCTGCCTCACTAAAATATGTGGTCACATTTTCCGTTCTGCAGATTTTCTCAGGCTGAATTCAGTCATTTTAATAGGAATCCACTCCATGGTGAAAAACGGCCCTATGCAGATGGTTGAGTTGGTCACAAATTCACTGCACTGACAATCAGAAATCTGCTTGGTTTTATAGTAACATGAATGTGAGCTCTGCTCTGCCCACGAAATTTTGTGACCTCACCATAATTATACATCAATAATCTCCCAACACCCTTTAATTATAAAGACACTGCTGTTGTGCTGTATATTGTGATCCTTTTTGGCTTTTGGGTTGTAGGTTAGTAGCCAGACTTATTCCAAGTGTTTTTCAGCATGCTGTAGTAGATTATGGATTGACTCTCTCAGTGTGTTTTGCTCACTTAACGCTTGGATCAACACCTCAGCCTTCTGCCCATACTCCAAAGCCTATATACACAAACACAAAAACATAAAAGGAATATATACCGAAAACAAAAAAGACAACCTGGTTTCCACACAGAGAAAGAGAGGAATGCTATCACCTGTATAATGTTTAGGGAGAATGTTGTAGTTGAATGAATAATAGGATGTAAACAGTTTGATGTGAGAGCTGATGAGTTGTAAAGTGTTAAATCAGGGTGTTTAGCTGTAGTTTGATATGAGAGCTGGGGGTGAACACGTTAAGAACTGGTGATTTAAGCTAAGTCTTAAGATGTAGGGAAAGTAGGATGAATCCGAAAGCAGAATCCCACTACAACCAGAATAGCAGTGGAACAGTCTGACTGTCAATTTCCAGCATGGCTTTAGTCTTTAGTGTTAATCTGCACTGAAGCACTTAAACATATTCAGAGCGCAACATCTATCCAAGTCAATGGAATTGATTTGGTAGTGCAGGGCACTGTTGAGTGTTGAATTCAAGAGCATACTGTAAATATATCTCATGAAGTGTCTGAATGGAATACTTTAATTAGTCTATGTTTGTTCACCTTGGTGTAGTTGTTGCACAGTAACCACAGCATAGCCAAAGAATGAGCCAACATGGCTGACTGGTCAGTGTGGGGCTTCACACTCTGTTCCTCAAACTCTAGGATACATCTCAGCATCTGATCAGTCTCCACACACTGGGCCTCATCTACACACAAAAGAGGAAGATCAATGTCAGCTATAGTAGTCACAGGTGAGTGCAGCCGTTTGAGCAGAGAAACCAGATCTATCTGTGAAAGGCTGAATGATGAATTCTGTGGAATAATCTTTAGGAGATATTTAGAAATGGGATCTACCGTCTAGTGTTTTGAACTATATCCCCTATACAGAGCTGCTCCTGTCTATAATTGTTTGTCAGGCTGATAAAGTAGCTAATATTTAACCACTTTGAGATCTGAATTGGCTGTTAACCCAGCAAGCTTTGTCCATTAGAAGAAGTGTTAACACTCCCTGGTGTCAGTTTAGAAATCTACCAACAACCACGTCTATGAATAACATTTCGAAATAATTTTACTACCTAAAAATATTCACACAACTGTTCAGAAATCTGGTCGGTGATATTTAAACATCTATTTACACGCAACAGTTCAAAAGTGACAGGAAAGACGATGAAAGAAAAAAACAGGCTATATATAAACATGTTTTTAAACCTTCCATTCATCAATAACTGCTGAAAATTCAGCTTTGCCATCACAATAACAAAACAATATAATTTTTAGAATTTATCTATATAGAAGAGTTATTTTAAATTGTAGTAATATGAATATAATTTATAAGTATTAGTTTATAATCAGTAGTTCATTTTGTTATTTTCTAACATTAAACTTCAAGCAATCCAAACAAACAATAGTTTAGTTTTTTTATTTAAAGGGATACTCTACACCAAAAGGAAAAATTTGTCATGAATCACATATCTCGTCATCCCAAACCAGTAAAAGCTTTGTTTTTCTTTAGAACAACTTTTATTTATACTACAAAATGTCATTGAACACTGCATACGTACGTGATTTGCGCATATTCTCCAAAATGGTGCGACGGTGTGAGACACAGAGAAGACAAATTATACAATAAATTCATTATTTCTATTTTCTTTATGTACCAAAAGTATTCTCGTCACTTCATAACATTCAATGTCTGACAATGTCTTTCATATTTTACTGCCTCCTTGACGGTGTAATTTACTTGGCAGCCAACGGGACAGTCACAAGCCCCACAGTTCTCATAAAACATCTTAAATTGTGTTCCGGTTTGGAACGACATGGGGGTAAGTGATTAATGACAAAATGTTCATTTTAGGGTGGAGTATCCCTTTAACATTATTACGCTGATTTAACATTGAATGTATTCATTTATAAACAAAGTAGGAATAATTATGCTGATAACAACTGCATTACCAAAATCTAGCAAATAAAACTGTACTGTACAGTGTTACAGAGATGCTTGACTGAATACAGTAAGTGTAGTTTCATGCTTCATTGACCGCTGACACAATATGACTGTCTGCCCTACAGAGACAAAAATAATAAAACCGGCTAGTCTGTGTCCCTGTTTGATACCAGGTCATGCTTGTTGTTGTAGCTCTGTGCAGAGCAAGGCCGGCTGAGCTGTTTCCTGCTATAGAGTCATCTGGTCAGAAGTTATAATATGATGTGGCTGGCCAGAGGGCGGAACCAGTCCACTGACCTTGGGTCAGTCAGTATGAGGCCAGAGAGCAGGAAGGATCAAGCATGACCACTGACCAGCCAGCCTCGCTATGCAAAGCCGGCCACGTCACTGTAAGACCAAAACACTGCTGATGTTAATAGGCTTAGAGAGAGAACTAGGGCAGGAGCGCCGCACGTACTCGCGCCAGTGTCATGTTTGATCTCAGTCATCAGTCAAACCAACTAGGTTTTGCTCTAGGACACAACCTCATGGCTCTAAATATAACACTAACCTCATACGAACTACAAACGAAACACAATACTTACAATCATAATGGTATAGGCTGCTATATATAGATATAGATCAAAGAAATCCACACCACACAGATGTGACATTTCATGCTATCAAGTTATCATATAAGTTAATTTATTCATTTTTATTATTTAAAAAAATTAACTGTTTGTGAAATGGGTGATTTGTCAGATTTCCTGAAAAGGATAAATCCGTTGAACAGGAGCATCTGTAAACTTAACAACCCAACTGTTCGGTGTTTTAGGAACAACAATCTTTATGATTATGACTGCATACACAAAGCATGGCAAGACTTCAATAGAGAAGAAGAACAGTGGGCAGAAACAGAAAGTGAATGATAAGGATTGTTAACATTAAGCAGGCCTGTGTCAAAATAACATAGAACTACTTCTGCAAAGTGACAGTAAACCTCACCCACCTTGAAGACTTCACAACGTCAGTATTCATGAAAAAGCTGCATAATGCTAAAATGTAAAAAATATGCTTTCACAATCTTAAAACCTGGACAATTTGAGCGCCAGGATGAGTTCAACACCTACCCTTGCCAGTTCTATCACCTGACTTGAATATTATATCAAAACATTAGGGACCGTTTTAGAGAGAAGAGTGAAAAGTTGATTTCCTACAAGGCTCAATTTATTAAATATTACTGCAATTTAATTACAATTCAAATAACTGTTTACTGTCTATCTGTATATATTTTAAATCTAATCTATGTGACAGCAAATCATTCTAATGTGTGACTCTGGACCACAAAACCAGTCTTAAGTCGCTGGGGTATATTTGTAGCAATAGCCAAAAATGGGTCAAAATGACTGATTTCCATACTGAAATCCTTAGGATAGTCAGTAAACATCATGTTCCATGAAGGAATTTAGTCAGTTTCTAACCGAAAATATATTTAAACTTAATTTTTGTTTAGTAATATGCATTGATAAGATCTTCTTTTGGACAACTTTAAAGGTGATTTTCTCAGCATTTAGATTTTTCTCTACTCTCAGATTCCAGATTTTCATATAGTTGCATTGTTTACTCTTATAGTTGTATCTCTGTCAAATATTACCCTATCCATCCATCATACATCAATGGGAAGCTTATTTGTTCAGCTTTCAGATCATGTATAATTCTTAATTTCGGAAAATTAACACTTGTGACTGGTTTTGTTGTCCAGGGTCACATATAATTCTAATACAATTTGATGCTTAAGAAACATTCTTCTTATTATTAATGTTTAAAACAGCTGTGCTGCTTAGTGTTTTGGTGGAAACTATAAATTTTTCAGAGTTCTTTGATGAAAATAAAATGTAAAAAAAACAGCATCCATTAGACAAAAATTTTGCAATATTATAAATGTTACTATAACAGATTAATTTAATGCATCTTTGGACATGAATATACATGACTACATACATACACACACACACACACACACACACACATATATATATATATATATGCTGATTGAATGAATAATGGATTGGGTGAATAATGTTTGCAGGTGTCTCTTTGTGTAGGTTTACTTTCTTTATGCCACTCACCAAAACACTCCTTTGGTTGAGCGGCGCTCTGACTGATGTCATCCATCAGCTTACACAAGTGAGCATGCCATGAATTTGCCACCTGTACACACGCACACAATGTGATGAGAGACATTTCACAAAGGCTGATGTCTGAATGTGTGCTGATAGTGGGTGTGCCTACCTCTGTGTAAAGCGAATGGGCAATGTCAGGCTTGTTTTGCTTCAGAAACACATCAGCCATAAGGAAATATCCTCCAGACATCACAGTACTGTCCAAACCAAACATCTCACTGGCATAGTACACCTACAGTATGTAACAGTAACAGTAACTGTAATGTACAGTTAATACACAAATAAATAAGTTATTTTATAAATGGACATAAAATATCAATTGTTACAATTGACTGTTCAGAACTAAGTATTTCAAAGGGCCTTGCGATATTCTTACAAAATCCTAATATATTACCACACAAACATGTATCATGTAGCAATAGGTCACGGCAGATTATTATGTGCAATCCAATAACAGTGTTCCACATCTTTTAGGACTCACGTCATTGGCATAGTGAGTGAGAGCAGATGTGTATTTTCCCGTGGCAGCATGCAGGCGGCCCAGGGTTCTGTGTAGCTGATGAAGGACAGTGTGACTGCAGCCTGGTGTTTTCATTACTGTCCACTCGGCCTTAGACAGATACTCATGTGCCTGGGAGGGAGAACCCAAACCTACACACACAAACAGCATATATTATGAAAAAAGGTCCTTGATGCCTCTTGAATTGAGAGCCTGGCTATTTAGAGGGTCTTTCCATTCAATACAACCATCTTTAATGTTTCTGTTGGAATAGACATCCAGTGTTTTAAACATGCCTGCCTGGTTTGCTCATCTGTCAAACAGAAGATGAAAGCAGCCACTGTGAATTCTCAGTGTACAAAGCGTCGCATCTATCCATATAGACAGAAGCTTAATAATCAGGGGTGTGTTTCAATCCGCTCCCTAGTTCAACAGTGCTCTGCCCAGGGAGTTGGCCATTCCTAGGGCCATTCTCATCATCAAAACTATTCCATATTCACTCCCAAGAAATCCACTGAATCCACCATCATCCAATCCAGCATCAGCTGCTCACTGTAGTCACTTACTGGAAATGTCGTCATGTCTGCAGTCTCTCTAGCTGTGAGAAGATGAGTGCAAGTGTAAATCCATGTAGACAAAGCTGTATTTCTGTCTTTAAAACCTTTCATAATGTGCACAAAAGAGAGGCATCCCTGCAAATTATGTTTTTATAAGATTCATTTTAATATTATGAAAGAAATAATTAAATGTTATTTATTTTAATAATTGAATAATAATTGTTTATTTATTATTTAACAATTTAATTATCATTTATTATAAATGTTCTATGTTTTAATATATTTAAAAATTTATATTTACTTTTTTTTTTAGCAGGAAAAATAAATACATTTTCAGCAGCCATTATTTCTGACTGTAGTCTCTTGCACATTACCTGTTTCACATTAAAAAAAATGCAGGACAAGCATATTTTTTAACAGCTGTTATGTAGATGCACTACACAGTGAGGTTGTTTATTAATACCAGATGCATTTTAATGTACAGTTTCTCATCACAGAAATGGAGATGCAGCTCATGACGAATGAGTTTTTCACTCAGACAGTACACATCTGCATGACTAGTCTGCCACATCCTGAATTACATAACAAGTGTCTCTCTCCGCAGTTCATGTCCAAGCACCGCCCTTGAGCCCACCAATAGACCGCCCCACAGGAAGTAAACAGGGCTCTTTGCCATCCTCAGATTTTAGCAAACGTTTGTTTCCATTCTCTCCTGAAGTGGAAGTTATTGGCTGTCAGCCTCCAGAGAGGTTCAGAAAGTGAAGCAAACTGTGAAGTCTACCAGTGGCTTTTAATCTAATGGACCTTAGAGAGATTTAAAATGAGTACAACACTGTGTTGGTTTTTCCAGATAGGTTTCTATGCGTGTCTCACCTATATTAGCCTGTGCCAGCAGTAGATAAGCTGGTACCAATTCAATAGCACAGGATCCGTACACCCGCATGGCCCAGCGCAGGAATAGGAGAGCGGCCGGTAATGCATCCTGGAACCTCTTCTTGGTCACCCACCTCTGCGCCTCTAAATGAGCAATCTCTACTAGATGTTTCTAGTGCCAAAAACACACAAATCACAGACTAATTCGATATATGCCCTGCTGGCATCCCTTTTGCACCAAATTTATGTGTTGGAGTGCATACAAACCTGCTTCTTCAGTGTTTCTTTGTGGTGGCGCTCTCGGTCGGACTGCAGTGTGCCGAATGGTGCAGGTGCGTGGATAGATACCAGCAACGGACAGACTTTTTCATGAATACTGGTCCAGTCGGTCTGCTGGTGGTCAGAGTTACTACACTCACACAGACACACACATTCAATGTTTCTATACGTACTATAACTAAACTCAAATAGAAAACGTATTTGAAAAGGTATTAGATTTAGCTCATTTCTAAGTTGGTACATGTGTACACATACATGCTGATATGGTTTGTACTGTACAAACTAGCTATTTTCTATCCCCTAACCCCACCTCTCTCACACACAAAACACTATTTAATATGATTTTAGGCCATTTGCTTTACAAAAACACAGGAAGTGTCCTCATAAACCGTGTTCACATTGTAATACCTATGTCTTAATACGTATTTGTGCCCCATAGACCATATAAACCTGTACTGCCGGTACTCGCTGTACACCCTGTACACATACACACGTGTTCCAACTTGTAATACAATCTCCTTTTGTGATACAGACACAAAATAAAGCAATACAGGTTGGAAATAAAATGACTGAGTAAATAAACACCTGGTTTTCATATTTCATTGAACTATCGCTTTAAGAGCTGCCCGTCAACGAACATACTGTTTCTGTCCAGGTTTTATCGATATGTATTTGCATGCAGACTGTGACGCCGTAAGACGGTTGTGAGGATCGTGGCGTCTTTAAAAACAGCAAGTGAAAACTCCACGCATGCACACAAAACACATGCATTTTCCAGTCGTAATTCTTTCTCTTTTTTTCCTGGTTGGCTTTAAGCACGCATGGCTGGCTATTCTCTTCCCTCTGCACATAATTTCTCCTCCAGCTGTTTGAACTCGTTCAACCTTTCCATCTCTGCAGTAACGCGGCCAAGAACAATGTGCGCGTGATTTGTTTGTCTACAGCGCCATCTGCTGTCCGCGCGCGCCATTACGCTTTACGTAGGCTGTTACTTGTTTAAAGGGCGAAAAAACAAGTTGGTTATATAAATAAAGACCCAAACACACATACAGCAGAAGAGACTCACCAGTAAAATGTGACCGGGCATTTTGCGCACTGAAGTTTTGCAGGTTTCTGGCATAGTTCGCACAGCTTCTTCACTCCTTTAGGATTTGCTAGTGGACTGATGGGGAACGACATCCCAAATACATTTAGTCGCAGCTGTTTTAATCGTTTCAGCCTTCAAAATGTGCTTAAAAATTATACGGACACTTTAATTTGCTTTTGACCACAAGCCGTTTCAAGATTTTTCCAAATACAAATCAATTCAACTCAAGCAATAATGAATTCTTCCTTTCTCTCTCGAGTTAGTGGTGTTTTTCAAATGGGTTACCAAGGAGACGACCCCGGGGCAACCGACGAGGATTTGTTTTTGTTTTTTTATATACAAGATAGTTTTGTTTTTTTACAATAGCGTTATTATTGTGTTTTAATTGGTATTTTACATACTTATAGTTAAAACGTTTAATTTGCAAAATCGTGCTAGTTTATAGCCATCTTGGCTAGTATTTACTTCAGTGATAAAAACTGCGTTATTTCTTCCTTGACCACTAGATTTGAGAGACCGAGGCTTTCGTTAGTTGTCACAGGGGGTTATTTTAACGTCCAATTGAAATGTAAAATGTAAAGCGTTGATTTTGTTTTTCAAAATGTAACGTTACTCATATTTATCCATCGAAAGACTGAACTGTTTTCATGCATGCTATAGGTTGTAAACATAAATATTCAAAGTCCATGCGTTCATTTATCATACGCCTTAATCTGAGCATCTTTTAAATGAGAATATAAGAGGATGAAATTAAGTTCAGGACGCAAATAGCGATATTATTACTACAGCAGATGGGTAAAAAAAATATTAACGTTATACACTAAGCACAAAGTTTCCATATTTCTTAAGTGGCTTTTATATTTTCCTGGTTTTGTTTCATAATTGCGGTATTATTCAAGTTATATCGACCCCATATATCGACAATGCGAAATAACTGAAAATATTGAATAACGTCTCGTAAAAATAAAAAGTCTACATAGAAACGGACTTGGGTGGGTGAATATTTATCAGAGTAGGTTTTTATAGTAAAAACAAACAAAAAAGCCGTAGTGCACACAACATAAATCATGATAATTTTTTATATGTCACTCACAGTAATAACTCATTTAAAAAAAAAGTTTATTGATTTGCTCATCCACACACACAAAAAACACACATGATGTTGTTTAAAATACCTAAAATACAATTATATTTCCTTTGCCCTGAATACCTCATAAGGGCCAGACTCTACCCCCCTCTCCTATATTAATCATGAAATTGTATGGAATATCTGTGCACAAACAAACACACACAAATACAAACATTTCCTAAGCCTGTCTCTCTTTACCTCAGTCAATTCTCTTTCTGATAGGATACAGATAGGCTGCTTAGTGTTACTTCTGTTACATCGACCCCCTATTAAAGCGGGAATACGACGATGGAAAAATGAGAAGAGAAGCTTTAAAAGGCTTTCCCCCTCGACAAAGCATTTTCTCAGGGTGGTCCATTTTCTCTATACAGCAGTATTTTCCTTCAGACAATTACCAACACTAATAAGAAATCCACCTGCTACACAGTGGAGTGGAGTTTAGGCCGCTCTGATCCTGTAAACAGCCATACTGAAAACCAGTCGTTAACACTACTCTGATTCTCTTTGTGCTTTTAGTCGCACAGCTACTGTTATTCAGGCGAGCTCTGAGATTACATTACCAGAGAAAATACAAGCGCACATCCCTCAGGACCCGCACCGATACCTTTCTGCTCAGAAAAAAAAAACAAAACAAAAAAGTCAAAGAAATTGGCTTACACCATGAATGCCGTGTAACTCAAGATTATGAATTTCACCTTAAATGTATCTAATTAAAGTGCACGATACAAAACTGTCATCTGCTGTGACTAAACAACGACACTAGAAAAGATTTGCTACTTTGCTGAAAAACGAAACGACACAATACACAGCTTTTGGCCTGCATGACTCACAGCAGCCAGCAGATGGTGGTGTTTTCTTCCTTATTTTTAATGACTCACTCTAGAGAGCCAAAGCGGTCAATGATACGTTTGCGATGTGCTAAATCTTGTTCTTTTAGCTGACCTGAGAGTCGTGTTGTTTTTCCACACTTTCAGCGAATTCAAAAAGCAGAAGGAATAAAATGGCTTGAGTAACTTCAAGAATATACCTTCTCCGATGTCAGAAAGAGCATCTTCGTGAGTGCGGGTTAACACTAGCAAAACCTGAATTTAAATCATCTTTATTTCAAGCAAACGCAGTACCGTGTTTGTTACTGGCTCAGTCTGAAATGAAAGCCTCTAATCCTCCTTAATATGATACAAACAGCAAATTAATATCAGACTATAAACTTACAATCACTACGCATCTTTTTGACAGTAAAAATCTCTGTATAAAGGGTCAGGAGTTAGTACGGTTACACGTATGGCTGTTAAATACAAATAAAACCTGTATGTAGATAGAAAAGGCACCTAATCAAGGCACAGGGTTTGTTGGCAACCATAATTAAAACAGTTTCTAGATATTTCAAAACAATGTGGTTAAAAAAGCAAGTGAACACACACTTGTAATAAAGGACCCCTATTTGAATGTACTCTAGTGAAACTCATCTTCATTACTGCTGAACGAAACATAAAAGCTGAAGCTCATCTCCAGCAGTCTTTTCATGTGAAGAAGTGAGAACTGCCTCAGACCAAAACAAGACATTTGCAATATTGTGTCTGCTGTAGTTCCTAAAAATGGTAACCACAGAAATCTTCATGGTTACAGCACAGAGACTAATGAGTTTGATAATCAGAGAGAGAGAGATCATGATCAGGAAGCAGCCTTTGAAAAAGAAAATACATTAAACAGCACTTGGATACAAAACTTCTGCCATGCAAAGGCAAAACACAGTAATTCCACAATTTTCCGTATCTCATGAGTTTTTTCCAGTCCCGTGACAGACCGTATCTAAACTAATCTGTTCAGAGCACAAAAGTTCATTTTCAAGTCTTGACACAATTCTGTGTTTTGCCTTTATATGGCAGTCCAGTAAAGCCTGGCACGATTTTCTTCCAGCCAATCAAAACAGGGAAGATTACATACACTCACTAAAAAAGAAGAAGAAAAAAATTCACTCCCAACTTAAAAAGAAAGTATCCTACATATAATAATGACCTATAGTCCAAAAACACTATATTTCTATGATGGAAGATAAACAAGAGTAAAATATCTCCCTCTTCCATGTCTTGAACTGACAAATTCTGTGCATGTTCTCTAAATGTCACACATCATATTATTCTCATAAAAAATTTGAAATGTGCATTTTGTGGTTTCATTTAAAGGTCAAAAACTAGGAATGCTCTCTTTATGGTTATAAAATTTACCAAAAACGGTGACTTTTGACATTAAGGTGTGGAGACACTCCCGTATGAGAGAACGACAGTAACATCGGAGACGTGTGTGGAATTGCACAAAGAAGAATTTCTAGGCATCATAGTCATTTGTGCTGTTTTAAACACGGGGTGAGAATCATGAAGTAATGCATTAAAGGGGAAACGATTTGTGTTTATCATTTTTAACAGTCAAAACCGGAAGACGTGGATTGTTGGTGTGTGCGTACAATGTTGTTTCCTCCAATTGCCTTGCATTGTCAGCTCATGCATCCCATGCTTCTCCATCCGCCTCCTTTGCCTTCTCGATCAGGGCATTGTCTACATTTGTCTCTGCATCCTTGTCTTCCAGTTTAGCTCTTTTCTCCTCTTCTCTCTTCTCTTTGTCCAACAGCCAGTAGTTGATTCCCATTCCCACGAACAAGAATATGCTGGCAATCACTAGGACAATTCCACAACCCTGATATGTGTATTTATAATCACCGTAATCATCATTGAGTTTTCCTGAAAGAAAAGTTGAAAAACAGGTCTGTCAGTCTCTTTTTTTAAACTAACTAGATCAGAATGTGCTATAACTTCCAGTGATTATGGAATTAAAGCTGAAGAGTCCCAAACTCACAGCACTGGTTAAGCTAATGTCATGACAAACCGATGCCATGGGGTCACAGAGCCAGAGAAGTACCTTTTTTTCTTTCTTTTTCATTTTA
Source organism: Enteromius unitaeniatus (assembly GCA_032359435.1). Lineage (NCBI taxonomy): Eukaryota > Metazoa > Chordata > Actinopteri > Cypriniformes > Cyprinidae > Enteromius > Enteromius unitaeniatus. The sequence goes on from JAUMHI010000046.1 coordinate 8,062,944, forward strand.
TTTCTGAGACATTGTTTTTTGTGTAACATGTAGATAATATTTGTGTAAATAATAACATTAATATTAAAAACACTTTCATGTTTTATTTATAAAATGTTATATATTTCTACATTAAATGTATTGTATTATTTTTTAAATAAAAGTATTCTTTGTATACAAATATTTAAACATCAAATTACGTTTATTAAACTAAATTAAATTTGTATAAATAACTTGTAATGATTAGATTTTTTATTATCTTTAATTTCTAAGTATTTTTGTTAAAAATATACTCACAACACTGACATGTCATATTCAATCATTTTAGTAGTAACGTTTTAGTTATTGAGAACAAAATTGAACAAAATATTCAAGATTCTTTGTATTATTTAACATTAATAATATCAATATAATAGTAATTAATTTTATATATCAACATGTTTACAAAAAATCCTTTGAAAATGTAGACAATATTTTGTTATTTTGCCATAATCGTACATTTTTTAAATATTTTAGTTGATGAGAAGGTACAATTAAACAATTATCCAACAATTTTTATTATGAATGAAGTGAATGCTTTTAAAACTATATTATATGTTTCTAATAAAAATGAATAATTGTAATAATTTAATTAAACAGAACATTTAAGCCCTTTATATATTCATTTAAAGTTGTGTCAACACTTAAGAATAAGTGATAAAAGGATGGTTTGCCTAAAAAATAAGAATTTACCATCAAGTCATTCCAAACATTAATAAATTACTTTTTTTCTGTTTAATGGTCGTCAAAATGGATTGGTTATCAAAATTTTTAACTTATTTGACAAAGTTTTTTTTTTTTTTTGGAATGACATGAGGATGTGTTAATTGGCAGTTTTGTGTGGACTTTTAAGTGAAGAGGATTGACACTCAGCCTTACCCAGTATGGGAGGCCCCAGCAGCACAGGCCCACACTCCACGATGGTCACCAACCCCACAGCACTGGAGAACCTCTGAGCGCCCACCAGGTCCATCAGAGTCTCAAACAGCACCGAACTCAGCCAGCCGAATGCCACGCCGAAAAACACTGCATAAATGGCAAAACCCAGGTAATCTGTGGACATTGGTGCCAAAAGGTGGCAGACGCCATTATAGAGCACAGATGCGGCGAAGAAGTACTGGATACGAGGACGGACCCAGCGAGTGTTGGCCACCAGGCCCATGGATGGCCGAGCGATCATGTCAGTGAAGGCCAGGATGGACAACAAGAATGCAGCCTTATCCTTGGAAATCCCTTTACTCTTCGCATAGTTGCTGAGGAACACAAGAGGCGCGAAGAGGCCGAAGAACATGACGACGTTTCCAAGCAGGTACAGTAGGAAGCCTCGGTGAGTGAACAGGGTTAGATCCAGGAAGCTGTTGATGGTCTGCATGCAGGTCTTTTTCTCTTCACGTTTGGGCGCGCCATCCTCCTTTGGACTGGCAGATTGTGGTTTTGGTCCAATGGGCCGCATTAGTGACCCCGCAACACAGCAGTTCAGCAAAGCTCCGCCCAGAATGAGGAAACTGCCCCTCCACCCAAATTGATCAAACAGCCAGCTGTTCAACGGGGCAAGGGTGGACAAGAACACTGGGCTGCCCGCCATCGCGATGCCATTAGCTATTGGTCGGCGCTTGTAGAAGTATTTGCCAATCATGGTCAACGCTGGATTGAGATTAAAAGCCAAACCCAGGCCTAGAAACGGATGAGAGGAGGAGAAAAAAAATGACATTTTGATTGTTTAATTGTACTCACCCTGTCTTCCGGTCTTTGAATAGTTATGATCAGTGTAATTCAGTGTACTTACCACCTATAACTCCCACACAGAAGTACAGACCCTCCACTGTGTTACAGAAGGAGGCGGCGACTAAACCTGCACCAGACAGACAGCCCCCAGCAATCATGATTGGCCGACTACCAAACTTATTCACCAGAATACTGCTGATTGGTCCTGTTGGGAGAAAACATGTTAAATAAATACATAAATATTTTAGATATTGTTATGTAGATATCATTTTTTTAATTATTATTATTTTTTCAAATGTATTATTATTATTTACAAAAATTAAACCTAACACAAAACAGTGGATTTAAAAGTAAAAACCACATTTGCTAAATTTAACCTAAATTTGCAAGCTTGTTACCCATTTGACATGTGTCTTATAAAAATTAATTCAATGCATGTTTATCTAATAATTAAAAAGCAGCAAAACAAGTACTTTTAAAGCGTATTTTTGTTTTTAGCTAAATAAAATTGATTAAAATAGACAATAACAAAAAGCATAAAACACCAGAATGGAAAACATTTCATAATTGCTTGAAATTCTATTAAATCTGACATAATTTTACAAAACTGGTCAACTGCAGTAAAAACGGTTGGATTCAAAAAAGGAGTAAAAACAAGGAGTATTTTATTTTAATAAGCATAATTTTACATTAAAAAAATAAATTTTAAAAAGGCACACATACAGTAACACATGCCACACAGGGTTGCAAAAAATGTCTCTTAATCAAATATATCCTATAATATTTTATCCTGCTGACAATGAAAATTTTACTCAAAATGTGTTGAAGTAAATCTCTCTTTCAGCCCTTACGTAAATTAACTGGGGTTTTACTACAAATCAAACAAACATGGTTACTATAGTATTCAAAACTAACAATGGTTTAATCATGGTATTTGTGGTATTGCTGCATTTCGTATTCTTAATTTGGCAATCATGCAGTCCACCACAAGATGGCCTCACAACAGCAGCCATTCACACCTCTTACACTGCAGGAGGACACTGGAGACGACTAAGAGGAAGGAAACTGTGATACCATATGCACACGCTTCACTACATGACATGTGATCACTGAGGTGCTGTGAAGGACAAAATCTTAATCAGCAGATTGAAGCTGACCAGAACAGGAACTTGCTATTTCTGTGCGTCTCAGTGTGTGGCAGACCAGTGTTCATTTCAGTTAACTCCGCTCCGACTTTATGCAAATCTGACCAAATGAGTGGCCTTATATGACCTTATTTTACTCTACAGAATTACTTTTGTGAGGTTCCCTCTCAAAAAGACAACTGCAAGCTACACTAATTAAATGTTTAAGTATAGTATTTATTCACTCTTGATCTGTATTGTAGTAAAGAAATATACTCAAACACAAAAAGACAGAAAGACGCCTGCTGAATGGTGAATAAATAAACTGCTTGGTCAGTGCTCTGCTTTTCTTGTGAAAGGCCCCATTTAGAGCAGTCAGAGTTGAATAACTTCACCACTTTGTAAAGGATGCCTGTCTTATCGGTGGTTTGTTCAACAAAGTGACTAAAACTTTTAAATGATAAACACAGAAAAGATGCAGTGATGTTTGGCACAGTCGCTATAATAACTATACCTATATTAGACAAATCTATCATAGTGTTATTGAGAAAAACTGAAACACAGCGCAGAAGAATCTAGCGCAACTCCATAAAAATGTCATAGCAAACAGTACTGTGTACACACAACCCCAGCTAAAGCTAACATGTTGGGTAGCTTTAAAAGAAGAAAAAAAAGGTAATGAATAGTGTACAGAAATGTATGGACACCAAAAATGTTAGAAAATCTTATTTTATATGTTTACAAAACAAAATATCTACAAACTTTGCACATGCCGGTTCGCCATGAAGGCTAATCTATCATCAGGAGGAGGACCTCTCTCATCCGTTTCACACAGCCAATCAGAGTGCAAACCTATTTGTCCGTCCCCCAGTAACATTCCTCAGATTAATTTATTCTGACAGGCTTTGTGTAGCACCGAACGGCCCATCCTTTCCAGCCCCCAAAAAAGAGACAAAGACAGCAGTGATTCAAATACACACATACACGATTATATAAACTGGTTCAGAGAGACGTGAGAGTCAGCAGAGGATAGGCTTTAGATGTTCCGTTTGAGAGCTGCTTTTACGAAGAGAATCTCAAATGCACGACCTGCAGGAGCAGCAGTCTGAGTCCCACTAACACTGAAGGAAAATCAAACGTTTTACACGGCCCAGGGATATGGGCATGGATCACACAGGGATATTATATGGCATAACTTCATATCAGTGTTGACATGAGTCATGGGAAATGGGTGAGTACACATGTATGTGGGAAGTGACTCTCACTCAGTGACCATCTCACTCAGAAAGATTCTGGATCTTGAATAAAAGTTAAAGACTAAAGGGCCATGACACTATATTCAAATCACTTACGTACAGTCATACTTAAATGCATATACAGAACATGATTTCCCAAAGGGTTTATGGAGCGAAGGGCAGGGGGTGTACGAGTTCAGGAAAAGCGAATCAGTACATTTTTAAAGGGCCCATTTCAAATAAAATATTAAAATACTTAATCAAAATAATAAAGCCTGCAAGTCATGTGACGGTTAAACAACAATAAAATGAGAACATGCGAATGTGTTACACTTACATATGAAGATAGATGTGTAGTAAAGTATATACCTCAGGTCAAAGGGCCTAAGAGGAATCCCTGGTATTGATCTCATTTTGCTAAACTAAAGTTCAGCTTTGGTGAACTCTCACCTGCAAATTCTACAGCAACAAAGTGTTTGACCAATGAATGGTCCAAAGGTCACAGATTGACCTTTTGGTCAAATGAAAGATGTAACTTTTTGACATAAAACTAAAAACATAAAACTATTAGAAGCTCCATGGTGTGCAGTGTCAAGGGAGTGTATTTTAAATGTTTCATTAATATTATTTTAATTAATAGCCAGAAAATATATAGCCTACTACTGTTCCAAAGTTTGGGGTCAGAAGTCTCTTATGCTCATTAAGGCTACATTGCAATCAAAAATAAAGTGTAAGAAGTAATGCTAAACAGTGTTAAATTAATTAAAATTCATATATATTACTCCAGTCTTCTGTGCCACATGATCTTTCAAACATGCTGATTTGGTTCTCAAGAAATATTCAATATTAAAGTTATACAGAATGTCTTTTGAAGATTTATATTGTTTTGATTTGTGTCTTTGCTGTCACTTTGGATCAGTTTAATGCATCCTTGCTGAATAAAACCTAAACCTTAACTTTCTTTAGAAGAAAAAGACAGAAAGAGAAAAAGATTGATTAATTCACCAGGTTACAGCACATTTTAACATTTAGGCTACATTTACTACACTTTTCCTTTCAAAAGATATGCACATTTACACCAACTGGTGCAAAAAAAAAAAACTCTCTCTCTGCCTTTCTCAGGTTATAGGTGCATGGAAGAGCCTCTTTGTTGATTTTAGGCTACGTGCAGAGACACATGAACATAATGAAGTCAGTGTATGGAAACCAGACACGCTCTCTCAGGAAGTGACGTCATCAATCTGAACTGTCCTCGCCCAAACACTCTTACGACGTAGTTTACTGCAAATATAAGTCATACTAGAAGTTCGTGTTTGTATCCTCCCTAGCGTGGTGTCAAGTGACTCAGCAACTCTTAAAGCAAAACTTCTTCCCAGCAGTCCCTTTTAATCTTTCTAGGCATCCTTAATGCCTTTTCAATCGCCATACTTTCCAACTACAAAGTATTAAAGAAGTGCGGTTTAACCGTCTGATCGGCATAGAATTCTAGGTGATTACCTGGAAGAAGTTTATAAAACCAGTTTAAACATGCCTCTACCTAACCAGATTAATTAAAAAATAAATAAAAAAACGTGTAAAAACTTTTGCAAACAAACATATGCACAGCCCTGCACTTCGGTTGCAAAAAGCTTGTGGGGGTTTAAACACAGCTGTGTTTCAGTTCTGACCTTATTTCACTAAAGCAGAACACAACCCCAACACAAATGAAACATCTACAGAGAGCAGTACCCAACATATAGAGTTTAACAATTCACAGATTTTATGCAAGTGACTGGCACGGAGACCCAGAGGACACAACATCCATTGAACTGAGGTACAGGCCCGTCTATTTTACATCCCTTTTAAACCATGAATATTTCGATAATATTCCTCCATTGTCAGGCCCTTAGAATCGTCCTGACGATTAATTTTTCAACACCCCTCTGGTGATTGGTCGATTTCATTTAAAGCAGTGTTTGTGAGCTTTTAACTCTCCAAAAGTGCCACCTAGTGGCAAAGAATGAATTTGCATTTTTATTCAGACAAACATGAAAGACCAACAAGCGGGTCGGGCAATATACTAATGTTTATAAATGGCTTGTGACTCATTTTAAAACGTTGCAGGATGTTTTCATTCCCTTAGAGCTGTGTTACACACATAAGTACAAGAATGTGATGTCAGTAGATTAGGATGTGATGTCAAACAACGATTTGGACCCTTTTTAAAGGCAAGAACTTCAGTTGGCTTCACGATCAACTGGATGGTATTCAATTATGACAGGAAGAGAAATGTGCTAGAGCACTACACAAATCAATTAGTTTATCAAGTTATATAGACAAAAATATGTTATTAAACATCAACGATTACACAGACATTTTTATAAACTAAAAATAATCTTATCAAACCCCAAACGTATAAACTAATTTTTTCTACTTCTCCAAACACTGATTATCATCGGACAACAGAAACCAATAAAAACATCAGTGAAAACAGTTATATTGAGAATTAGGGTGCATTGAATAACATTATGTGACCACAGAGAAGCAAGATAACATG